>CAKLNU010000621.1:92500-292500 GCA_922788865.1 Poeciliopsis turneri
ACTGTTTCCTTCCTGGTTTCAGCCTGCAGAGCTTCTCAAACATTGATTTTCCTCCCGTCTAGTTGAAGGCTTCGCCCTTCTTCCTTATTGCCTTTGAAACTTTGTTCATGCGCCGCATCAGAAAGCTGATATTTCTATTAACATTGGGCCCTGAGATGCTCACCGCATTGTGGTGGTGAGTGTCTGGTCTTATTGGTCATTTATATTTTTAATCAAACATGCTGTCACTCGGGCAAATTCAGATGCTTTTAGCATCACCAACATATTTTAAACCAAGACAAATGTCCAGCTGGACAAATGTCCTACATATATTAGTGGAAGAAACTTCTGTTGAATATCATGGGGTGAAAGAAGCTGAATCAACCCAACGAAGAGAAACAAGCAGATTCTTCTGATAGATTTACGTTCTTCAAACATCACATGAATTTAGCTGTTATTTGAAATGTATTAACTCTAAAAGTTTTTAAATTGTGTATTCATTATTTAGCAGTGATGAGGAGGCAGGATGACATGTTACTGTTTTGACAGTGGAGTCTGTCTTTCACATGTTTCCTGCTTCAATGCGATGCTCTCCATGGAAACGCCGTGCAGGTTGCAGAGACCACAGAGCTGAAAGCTTTCTGAGAACTTTAAGTGTTTGGCTCAGACTCGTCCTTCACATGTCCTGCTAGCCTTTCTGCACGAATGTCTTCATTTTTATTTTCCAATGTTCCTGTCAAAAGCTCCAAACATAAATTATTATTTGCATCAAGCAACAAGTTCCTGATTTCCCTCTACTTCCACGTCTGCTAGAATCCAAAGTAATGCTGCTGGGATTTTGCTGGTGACAAGTAAATCTGACTCACTGTGTGTCTGTGAAAGCAGCAGCAGCAGCAGCAACAGCAGCAGCACCAGCAGCAGCAGCAGCAGCAACGGCAGCAGCAGCTGCAGCAGCAACAACAGCAGCAGCACCAGCAGCAGCTGCAGCAGCAGCAGCAGCAGTCGTGTGTTTAAAGAAGGCGAGTGCAGCTGGTCCAGCTTCCCTTCATGCGCCGTCTGGAGACAAACCATCAGGAATACAGTAGAGTCGGTCCGATCCTCTGACCGGCCAGAACCAGGCTGAAGTTCTGGTCTGGTTCCTGCTGAAACCGACTTCCAGCTGCAGCTTCTGACTCGGGAAATGATCAAAGGTCACCTTCAATAATCAGACCTATTGATCACCTTGAATAATCAAACCTGTTGATTATTTTAATCAGCAGGTTAGAAATGATCCATTGTTGCATTTCAATGCGTTTTGTCTTTATGAGACAAAAACTGAGAAAAAGTTTCATTTACATTTCAGTGAGGTTTTCACGTCTTTATTTTTATTTTCTGTGTGTGTGTGTGTGTGTGTGTGTGTGTGTGTGTGTGTGTGTGTGTGTGTGTGTGTGTGTGTGTGTGTGTGTGTCTGCCTCCATCCAGTTGCTCTTTGGCTCCACTTCAATACCTCTGCAGTTCAGTGGCAGAAAACGGATAAAAACACCAAACAGACAGAAAAGCAGGAGACTGACTGGCTCTTAATGATATGTAACTTGTGTTTTAGTGGGAGCTCAGTGATCCCATCAGGAATCATTTTGCTCATAGTCACTGCAGTAATGGGAATAACATTCAGATTTTGGAATTTGAATGTTATTCAGATTCACTGTGAATGTGAATCATTGGTTTGGTCTGTGGAAGATTCTGTGAAAGGATTCTGATTTAATGAGGGTGAATCTCTGAACTGCTTCTCTTCATCTGCAGCATCCGGCCCTCTGCAGCATCCGGCCCTCTGCAGCATCCGGCCCTCTGCAGCTGAGGCCCGGCCTCTGTTGAAGCTTCAAACGCTTCAACAGAAACGCTTCAATCTGATTTTAGCCACTCGCTAGCAGCTGTCTCTGTCCCTCGGATCTGTCCTCCTCTCATTGTTTTCCACTTTCAGATCTAAGCTGGAGAAGGAGAGGTTGGATCATGATGATGATGCAGCAGCCATGTTGCCTCTGGAGGGGGCTGCAGAGAGGTGTAAACAAGTAATGAAAACAGTAAGCATAATATTAGACACGCTACATTATTTTTGTTTTTCTACCCTTAATCTCTTGTTTTCAGTTTTTTTGTGTTCCTTCAGTTATTCGGTGCAGTTCCACATACAACCGCTAGGTGGCGCCTGCCTCTCTGGTGGCACAGAGAGCTGAAGAAGAATGAATGTTGAGTTTGCTGCAACATTCATTCAGCAATGAATGAATGTTGCATTGAATGTTGCAGCATTCATTCATAACATGAATGAATGCAACATTCATTCATGTTAAAATGAATGTTGCATTCATTTGGCAACATCATGTTGCATTCATGTTGCAACTTCATGAATGCAACATGAAGTTGTAGAATTTATTGTACTTTGCACTTTTGGAACATGAAACACTTTGATGTCATTTCTTTATGGGTTATTGCAAAACCAGAGAAGCCATTTTGTTCTGAGATTTGGTGAGTAATTAATGACTTCCTGTGTGAAGCTTAGTAAAGAGACACAACATTGAAGGAGCATTACACCTTTTTCAGTTTTGTACTTTTTTGTGTAAAAGATAAATACGGTTATTGTTTTAAAACAGAGGATACAGTTAGAAGCTGCAATGCTTAAATATTAAAGTATATTTTGTTGTGCAGAATAAAAGTTGTAAAGGCCATTAAAATAGTTATAAGGAAATTCATATATTCTATTTTGATAATTAAAAATACCAAAACGTCTGAGGAAAAGGGACAAAGTGTTTGAGTTAAAGCAGTAACTGCAAGTATTAATTAGCTTCAGAAAGTGGAAAGATTTAGTCATTTAATAACATTCATATTGTTAAATGGAGCATGTTAAAACAAATCTCAGTGGGTTTAAAGGGACATGGCCTTTTAGATGTGCTGAATCTGGGGGTTACTCAGTGGTACCTGGATTATGGAGTCTTACACAGAAGAAGAAACTTTTCTGTTAGATGCTGATGGAAGCTCATTGTGTGTCTTATCTTTTCCGTATCCCAGCAAATCATGTTGAGAGAGCTAAACTACCACGACTCCCAGCGTAGCAAAGGTTTCTGGGTAACACGGCCACCATCTTGTATCTGCGTGCGGGGTGACACTGAGCGCTTTTGTGGGATTTTCTTTGTGTAGTTTCAGAAAGGCCATCACCGTCACCCTGCACATGGCTCTTCCCCATTGTCTGGCCGTGACATCTGCTGCGCTCCTCCTGAGCGCTGCACTGCAACTACTGGAGGCCAAACCAAACTTGGTGCATATAATTGGTTTTGAACCTGCCTTTTTAAGCAGCCCTTCCTTCACGCTGCTCTGTTTTGATGCCGCCGGTTACGTCATTAACAAGCTTTACCACAGTTAGGCAGTAGACTTCATATCTCTATTATGGGCCAAATTTCTATTGATTCTGCCATACACCATAAATATAACACACCGAGGACGAAGATTTCTTTGCGTTTAGTGATTTGGAGACACAGATGGTTTGGTAAACTTGTTAGCATATTATTTATGCTATAGTTATCTGAATAACTCTTGATATGTTACGCTAACATTCCAGGCACGTTCTCAGTTCGTTGTTTGTCATGTAACGTTAGCATACCGTTAGCATACCGTTAGCATACCTTTCAAGATGACATGTTTGTTCTTGGTGTTGGATTTTATCAAATGAATTTCCCTCAAAAATGTGACTTATAGTCCAGAAAATATGGTATGTCCTAATATAACTGATATGTTAGTTATATCGGATGTATCAGTGGCTGATGGGGGTATGTTCCACCCGTCCGTCCGTCCGTACGTCTGTCCGTCCCTACGTACGTGAATAGGTGTTCTTCCAAAGACCTTTACTTTGCAGAGTTGTAGGATTCATTTTTCTAGCATGTTTTTGTCTGGAAGCTAAATGTTGAATTCCTGTTTGCTGTTCAGTGAACTGGCAGCTGCTCCTCACTAAGGAGGACGTGGAATGTGTCCAGATGTCCTGCTGCGTGTCTTTGGTGCGGTGGGACAAGGCGACAGTCGTCCTGTTGCTGCCTCCTGCGGTTTCTGGACAGAACTGTTATTTACTGACTGTAACGTGCCTCATGTTTATCTGCATGACATGCTGAAGTTTTGATATTTCATCATATCAGCTCGTCTCCCAGCTGAGAGGCGACAGTCAGAGCAAAACGGCGTTCTCTGGATTCTAAACTGTATGAATATGGAGATGAGTGGAGTGTGTGGCCCGACCCACAAACACCAACTTATTACCACCGGACAGATTTAGGAGAACTGTGTGAAATCCAGAAATGTGGAACTTTGTGCAGGCAAAGCCAGAAGGCAGACCCGACCTGAACCTCCAGAGAGTTTGGATTTCACGCAGAGAGCGCTAATAGGATCTGCCTCAACGCCAATCCACAGAAAAGCCTTCAGCCAGAGGAAGACGTCCATCCAAGCTCTCATCTGGTGGACTGGGAGGCTGCAGGAACAGATCTGGGTCAGGGTTGGTGTGTCAGAGGTGCCGCATGTCTCCTCCTGCCAGGCTGGTCTGCATGACTTTCACAAATTTAGTTCTGAAAATTCTTCAAATTTTTAGTTATTTTAAATTGAGTCTTTCCTTCGATGTCCTGTGAAGACGTCTTTCTGATCTTTTTAAATCCAGCCAGAGTGAAACTGGAGTATCAAACGCTGAATGATTGGCACCAGGTTCTGGTTCTACGGGCCTGACTGCAGCCTGGGGAAGAACTGGATCCTCTGTCCGCCGCTGCAGGTGAAAGCTGACGAAGAGTGAAGAAGAAAAATGAGAGACAACATTTAGGTAAGTATGCATTATTCATGCTGGACGGATTGCTTCATTTGTTACCGTGGTGACATCAGCATCCATCAGAGGCCAGCAGCACCAGCATGTCTGCCACGAGCTTCATCTCTGCTTCATCTGCCGTCTTCCTGCCGCTTGCTGAACATCGTCCCTCAGCTCCGAGCTCATCGCTCTGCTGGAAACCCGGCCGATAACCGACAGAGCAGCTCGTTAAAAACCTCTGGTTTCATTTGAACACTTTGATCCGTTGCTGGTCTTCAGTTGAAGGAATGCTTCCTCCTCTCAGTCGTCTCTCCTGAACCTGCTGATTTTCTTTAAATCCTTTAAGTGTTTCAGGCCAGTGGTGCTGCCTCCGTGGACTCAGAGGCTCGTTTCTCTTAACGAGCCGTCAAATCGGGCGTGGCATCTGGCGCTCAGGTGAGCTGAGTCAGGACGTTACCAGAGGAAAACAACTTCCAGTCAGAGTCACAGTTAGGGTCAGGGTCACAATACCTGTTGGTTCTGTTGGTTCTGAACGGGCCCAAGCAGAGCTCTGGGCATCACCATGTTGGCTTGAGAACAGAAATCTGGTGGATCTGATGGGAGAACTGGGGCTGTGCTTCGACATCGTGTCTTCAGGCCCAGCAGCGATCCAGAGCATGACTTGACTCTGGTCTGCAGAGACGAGCATACCGTCCAGAGGATCCAGGGAAACCTGAAGAAACATGGCGGGAATAGAAACCTGCTGGTGAATCTGTTCCCAGCAACACAGCAGCCATCACTTCTTCATCAGATTTGATTTTCCCGCTGGATGAATCCATAAACGGAACGTTTCTTTGTTTTCCAGAACAGGAGCAGCTGCTCCAGTGAAACAATCATTTCTTCCCAAGTGTAAAACGTGTTTGGAAGGATGGAAAACATGAGAGGTTCAGCAGATGGTCATCACGCTCTGCCTGCTGCTCTCTATTATTTCACACCTTCATAAACAGAATATCATGTTTAGCTGTCATTACTCCAGGGTTGGTTATTGCTTTGTGATTTTCTATCGATTCTGTCGATTCTCCCACATCCAGACCAACACCACACTGGAGGTTCTGGTTCTGTTTGGGTTCAGAGGTCAAAGCTTTTCCTGACTGTAGTCAGTTAATCATCCCTCGTTATCTTGCTGCTCTGCCTCATGTGGAGGAAATGCTCTCCGTATTGTCGCTCGCTGTGAAAGGAGCAGTCTTAATGAATTTTTCATGGCTGTGACATTGTCCAGCTCTACTTTATGGCTCTACTTTTCCCTCCTTGGCCTCATGCAGTGTGATATAGCTCCACTACAGTATTGGCAGCAGCATTTTCTGTGTGTGTACGTTGCAGGCATTGATTTTCCGTCCGAGCCGTCCTCCACATCTCTTTGTAGAGGATGTAGTGCTGCCCTGGGTTGCGTGGTCGTTGATGGATCACCTTGAAGGATTACCTGGCTTCGTTTCTCTAAATATGTCTCTGGCAGCTCCACGGCTGTTATCTGCTGCTGCAAGTACAGCGCTTTGTTCTGGAGGAACAATAAACGTCTGCAGAACAGTTCACAGGCAAACATTGATTAGCGAGGAGAGAAGCTGGAGAGGCTGAAATCTGTTCTTCCCTTCAACAACTAATCTTCATTTCAGACGTTCTCAGCTTTACCAGAGATTAGAGGCAGCAGGTTCTGCTGGTTCTGTTGGTTCTGCTGGTTCTGTTGGTTCTGCTGGTTCTGCTGGTTCTGTTGGTTCTGCTGGTTCTGTTGGTTCTGCTGGTTCTGTTGGTTCTGCTGGTTCTGTTGGTTTGCTGGTTCTGTTGGTTCTGTTGGTTCTGCTGGTTTGTTGGTTCTGTTGGTTTGCTGGTTCTGTTGGTTCTGTCCATCCGTTGAATCATCGGTGAAACATGGAGTCTGAACAGGCAGAGTGAGCTGCTGAGATGAGAGACAAGAAGCTCATGACTGATGAAGACGCCGAAGATCCTCCTGGCCTCCAGGTGGAGCCAAACATTTAAAATGTCTGAATGGTCAGAAGCTTTGAACCGCAGACCTGGTTGGTGCTGAACAGACATGGACCAACACCGGATCGCCTGGTAGACGGACCGGTTCCGATGCTGCGGGTCATGGATCAATGTCTGGTGGGCAGCAGCTGAAAGGCCGGTTAATAAATTGAAGTCATTCGGCTTTTGAGACTTTCTGGAGGTTCTGGTTTCCTCAAATGAAAACAATAAAGGACACGCCTCAGTCAGAGGCTTCACTACCTGTGCTGCGACACAGACTGCTACAGGAGATTTTCTCTGTCAACAAGACAGTGCAGCACATCATGTAGAATCACACATGGACCAAGAAAACGTTTTAGTTTTTGGTTCAGCTGCTCAGGCAGTTTTTACACAAACTGAGAGATTTGTTCTCTTCTACTGCCACATCTGGAGTTCATGAAAAGGACAAGAAATGCTGCACCATAATGAAAGGCGTTTTCTTCTATACCCCAAAAGAAGATTAGCATGATGGTGAAAGCGCCGGCAAGATGCAGAGCGGCTGGCGATTGGCAAGATTCTGTTGGTGGTGAAAGTATGAGCGTAACCTTAACCCTAGTCTGAGGGACGGCAGAACGGCGCGGCGACCATCCGACTGTAAACATCCATATCACAGATCAGTGGCGCTCTCCATCAGGTCAACTTTCAAACAGCTTTTTGCTTATTTTTCTTCAGTCAGGAAACACTTCTAGTAAAACGTCTGAATGCAGCCGACAAGCTTTTCCTCCAGCGAAGCTCTGAATCACTTCCAGAAAGCAGCAGGGAACAAACTGAAGCCATGTGAGTCTAAAAATATTGCAGCCGCTCTGAGTGACCCGCTCAGTCGTTCACGCCGAGGCCGTGTGCGCTCGCCATCTGTGTGGAGAACAAAAAGCAAACAAAGAGTTGTGCTTTTCATTCTGTACATTTGAAAGCATCCAGAAGCAGAAGCTCCTCTGTGTTTGAACAGCTGTGAGGTGAAGAGCATGGCGTGGATGAAAGACGTGGAAAAGCTTTCAGAATCAGAGGCGTGACCCTGTCGACTCCTCTCTGCTATGAAAACACAACATGTTTGACACCTTTCTGCTCGCTCTGCCTCCCGTAGCAACTTTTACTGATTATTTTCTGTCTGACGCCACATTTACATCTCAACACTTTATTCTCCTGCTCAAGCTTTGAAATGAAAATGTTGGTGCAGATTTGATAATCTGACAGCTACCAGTCAGAATCTGCAGGAGAGGTTCGTAACTTCCTAGCAGTTCTGCACTGGACTTCCTGTGAATATGAAACAATTTGTGTCATGATCTAAAGAACATGAGACAAGAAAAACAAACGTCTCTGATCCTGCAGAGCTGCAGTGGAATACAGAATAAAATAAAGTTTATCTCAGACGTTTGTGATTGAAAGCCTGGAAATTACTACAGGCCTCCATCCATTAAAGTTCATTAAAGCTTTCATCTAATTTTAAGTTCATTTTAGTTTTCAACAATCAGTCTATGAGTTCACATGTCAATAAATGAAGAGGTTCCTGAGCCTGACTCGAGCTTACCTGTCCAGGTACGCTCTTTGCTTTTCCCCTGGTAGCTGCAGCTGGAGCTGCACGTGACAAACAGAGCAGTGATCAGCCAGGCTGCAGACGGCACAAACAACCTGCAGTAAGAATGGATGAAAACTCAACTTTATTATGAAATCTACAGAAACTGCAAAGCGATCGCACCAGGAAATATTCTTTACCCAAATCAGAATGAAAGACATCAACAATGCTGGAGCTTTGACTGAACCGTCGACACCAAATCCAGGATCTATCCTGAACCCAGACGCTGAAGCCATGAAGCTCCTGTTCCTGCTGCCTGGACATCCGAGCCAAACTTTCCTTCACAGTCCAGCCTTCGTCCGTCTGACCTGAATAACAACCTGGTGGCTCATCAGCTGATTTAAATCGACCTCTGACCTCCCGTTCGTAGCAACGTCACTGGAAAATCTGTTTCGGTGGCGAAGCAGCTGCTGTCAGTCTGGTTTCCATGGTTACCACAGCACTGAGACGGCCTAGTCAAAGGCTTCAAGGACATCCATATAAACACAGAAGGAGCTGGTTCTGGTTCTGTTGGACCTCAGTGTTGATCATGTTTCTGACTGGAGAACTGGGTCAGACTCTCTGGTCCAGAACTCGACTGGTCCCAGTTCTAGACTGGTCCCAGTTCTAGACTGGTTCCAGTTGTAGACTGGTCCCAGTTGTAGACTGGTCCCAGTCTGATGGCACTGGGATTTCATTGTGTCAGTTTGTATCTCAAGTCATGTGGGGTACCCCAAGGTTCAGCCCTGGGACTCCTGCTGTTTACAGCAGCCTCAGTGTAAACAGGGTTGGGTTGATCTAGAAGCTTCCAGCTGAAGGTCACATGATCTCTGAAACATTATGGCATCATTAGCATGAGGGCGGGTCCTCCGTTTCCCCCTGAGAGCTGAAGCAGCAGCTGGCCTGCTGTTAGCCAGGCTGTTAGCCAGGCTGTTAGCCAGGCTGTTAGCCAGGCTGTTAGCCAGGCTGTTAGCCAGGCTGTTAGCCAGGCTGTTAGCCAGGCTGTTAGCCAGGCTGTTAGCCAGGCTGTTAGCCAGGCTGTTAGCCAGGCTGTTAGCCAGGCAGCCTGAGGGTGAAGACCTGCCTCTGGTAGATCAGCAACAATCAGGGAAGGGTTGTGGTCCATAAGCAGTAAGCAAGAGTGTTCTTAACTCAGTTAGTCTGCATTTATCTGATGTTTCAGCTGCTGAAGCAATGAGTTCTTCATGGCATCATTTCTCCTGTCAAGAAAAAACGAGGTTATTAAATGATCTTGACATGCATAATGTTGCTGTTACCACATGAATGGCAGTAAAGATTGATTGTTTGATGTAATATATGTCATATCGTCAGTCAAAGCCTGAGGTTTTTAGGAACATCAGAACATGTCTGCAGAAGCAGCAGAGGTGACACACTTCATTGATTTATTCAGCAAAGAGCATTTTCACAGAAGCAGAAATTGAGCCGGGGTTAAAGGACTCTTTGCGTTATTGATGAACTAATCTTGCTGCTTGGCCTAATCTGAGCATCATCTCAGAGGCTGTTTGTTCTTGCCGGCTGGGAATCAATTGCTCACGCTCCGATCGGCTGCTTCTCTCACTCTTCTATGAAATGATGATCTAATAATAACCGCGCTTCACCACAGCTATCACCTGCATTTATTCCCTCCCTCTGAACAAATTTTGCTCTTTTTCCTGTTACTTTGCTGCAGATTGTTCAGAAACATAATAAATGAGCCTTCATCATCATCATCATCATCACTTCAGTCCTGCAGAAATCAAACATGTTGTCAGTTTGATGTTTTGTTGGCACGAAATGGATGAAAGTTAACGTTGCAGAGAATGAAAATGCCTCCATAAGAAAGAATGCTTCCTTGTAATCAGCTTTCTGATCAATTGATCACTGCTAGATTTGTCGTTTACATTTATTTTCTGTCATAGTTTAGTTTCTTTTACTCTTATTTTCTAACCATTTCAATCACTAAACTGACTTTGCTCTGATTTAAAGTCTGTTCTGAAGGTCAACTTTATTGTTTTGGAGTATTTTGGCAACTAGGTTGCTCACAGTGCTTGAGTTGATGGCAACATAACCCAATCACTGGCAGTGTGGGAACAGCAACCAGGCAACAAAAAACACTGGAAATGATTTGTGACGTTCTGGGATTCAGCTGCAGGAACTGAAGTTGACGTGGAAACCACTTCCTGGTTTCAGGGTCAGTCTGACTTTAGCCAGGAAACCTGGTCCAGGGTTCTCCCTGGTTTTAGGTCCTGTAGTACCAGAACCAGCCTTATTCTGGTTTTACTGGTTTATACCCAATAAAGACATCAACTAATTATATTTCAGAATTTCTTTGTAGTCACATTTTACCTTTTGTCATGATGTGTAGAAACAAAGTGAGACCCAACTGCAGAGAGGCATTAGATCATTTAATGAGAAATCAATTTAAAACTTACCAAAACCACAGGGATCCATGTGCAAAAGAACGCAGAGTTTATTGGGAAAGCGCTGTGAAGAAGCAGGAAGGACCCGGGCTGATAACAGACACATGATCAGAACTAAGAACCCATAAAAACCCAAAGCTACCCAAGACTCTGACACCTTTCCAGATCGTTTAACAAATATTCTAACGCAAATACCGGCCGACCGACCGACCTGTGTTTCCCTGGGGAAAGTATGTCAGGTTTTTTAACCTGTTTTGGATTGTAATAAAGTCATTTTTATACAGAATGAACGTCTCACCAGATTCATTTTGAGTTCTGGGGCCTAATGCCAGCAGCCCTTCCTTAAAGCCTGTCATCCACATCCTTGACAGTAAAGTGATGTAGATCACGGGCCCAGATGGTTCTGGAGGAAAAAACCCGTCTCCGTCCTCTGTCGGGGTAAAATCACTGTCAGGGTAGTTATGCATGGCATGAAGTGTCTTGAACAGATTGGAGTAAAGCTCTGCCAGAAGGCAGACAGTTTGACTTTCATCGGAACAAAAAGAGGAAAAACCTGAAACCGTCCTCAGGGTTTGAGTCCAGAACCACTGAAGCTGATTTCTCCAGAGAAGAACCTGGCTCAGTGGTTGTTGGTCCAGACCGGCTCATGTCATGATTAACATTAAAGACATTAAGAGTTATGAGATATTAACCTGAAATAAAATCGCCACCAGTCTTCAACCAAAGACCAATCTAAATGTTGGCGTTTAGCCTTTGAGCCTCTGGGATCATTTCCTGTTTTGTCACCAGCTTCCTGTTTCCTCTCTGTTTCCTACGACGGATCCAGTCTCTGTTTAGTCTCTTTTCATGGAAGGACTCACCTGTCACCTCGTCACCTGCCTGGCTGCTCTGGATCTCATCCAGAACCTCACATGGCTCCTGGAACCAGCAGCTGGACTTCCCTGCCGCCTCCTCTAGCCGGACCTCTGCTCTCTCACACGACCAACAGCTTATGTTTTTCTCTTTGTACTGTCCTGGTCTTCTCTGGATGTGAGCGATGAATCTTACCACAATCAGCTGAGAATCTGAACATGCCATTTCAAACCAGCATTGTGGCCAAACAGCAGGCAGTCCTCCAGCCTCTGCACAGCAGAGACTGGAGCAGTTTACTGAAATAAGCCAGGATTTAAGCCTCCAGGTTTTCTGCCATATTTCGCAGCTGCCACAACAAACGTTGAGCCTCAAGCTCCTCCCTTTTCTCTGCGATTCGAAGATTCAGGGCTGAGAGACGGCTGGTTGAGAAATTAGCAAACAAGCATCAGATTTGTAGAAAAGGCAAATAAAACCCAACTGAAGGAAAAACATGTTTTCCCAGTAAATTTGTAAGAAAAATTGACTCAATAAAGCAACAAAACAAAAAGTGAGAGGAGGTGAGAAATAAAACACGTTGCAAATCCATAGATAGCATCTTCTAATGTTGGCATGAATCAAGAAAGAAAAAGTTTCCAGAAGTAAAGCACCAAGCATGACCGACCGCAAGCTTCAATCCTGCAAAAATGATTCTTTCAGTAAATTGAAATTATAAAGTAACTTGGATCCCAGTAAGTCAGGCTGCATTAAGTGAGATCTGGTGGCTCCAGTAGGGGTTCATCGGTCCGACCCGAGCCGGCCCAAACACTTTCCTCTCATTTCCATACTTTAATAAATGACCAAACAAGTCTGGGTGATGACTTTAATTTGTTTAAAAGCTGCCTTACCTGAGCAGGTTTTACCCAGACCAGCTCATTATTAATGGCTGACACATTAATCACACTTACTGCTCTGCTCCTTGGCTTTAATGAGGCTTTCTTTATTAAATCAAATAATTCAATAAACACTGAAAGGAAAAGAATAGCAGAAAGGATGGAGATGAGCTGCCTTTTAACACAAGCCCATTCATCATTACAAGAGCACCGCCTAAAAAGTGAGCAGCATCCATCAGCTTATCGCCAAGCGTCTAATGAGCATCAGGACACTTCATCAGCTTCAACACAATCTGCCCTTTCATTCATCTCAGAGCTGAAGGTCTGTCTGTTAAAGTCAAAGCAAATGCACAAGAAAGCGCCTGACAGCAGGGTAGTGTTAGTTACCCACATAACTTAGCAGAAAGTCACCAAGAAAATTAAACACAGTGTGTGATAAATATACACCCTAATTAGAAGTGAAGCTTGTTAAAATATATAGAAAGTAGTTTCATTTAAAAGGTTGCTTCTTTTTAATTGCTTCTTCGCTCTGTTAGACCACTGGGTGTCACTCTGGAGCAGATGAACGTCAATGAAGAACAAATCAGGAAAGAAGAAAAACACATGAAGCAACTGGCTGGACTTTCTTTCAGAGCAAAGCTGTTTACTCTCTCCAAGAGTTTCTTAGAAAACTTCAGGAGAAAAATGTGATTATCTCGGGTTTGTTCCTGAACATTTGCCCTTTGACCCGACCTCCAATAGCTAGAAAACCATGTGAGCATGTGAAGCACCTCAAAAACTGTATCATCGTCCTGTCAGGAAAATGCTTTATTTGCTTTACATGCTTTATTTTAATTTATGTCATCACCAGCTGGGATGGACAGCGTGGCGATGGATCTACTTGGTTCTGATCTAAGTCAACGTTTCGGTCCAATAGCTCAGCGTCTCCTTTGTTCAGATTTACTTCAAGAGCGTCAGATGAAGGAACCGTCGATTGGGTGTCGTCAGTATCTGTGCAGAGTTAAGATGTAACTACAGCAGTTATGTGTTCATAGCTTAGCTGTTAATAATTTGGCTGACACTTTCTATCTGGTTTGTTTACAGTAAAAACGCCTCTGACTGATTCTCGTTGCCTTTCTGTCTCAGGCAGATTAAGCCGTGAGTCATTCCATCCAATAAAATAGTTTCTGCTCAAGCGCCGCCTACATCTTGTCCCTCTCTCTGTCTCTTCACCCTGTGTCCACTGTGTGATTTATTCATCTTTGCTCTCCCAGCCATCCATTATCCCCTCTAAGAGTCTCTGATGCTGCAGATGAAGCACCCTTGTTGCCAAGTTGCCTCCTAAATGTCACTCGGCATCTTTAATGCTTGGCTGCCCATTACACATGTGACCCTCCTCACAGGACCCGTTCCTAACGAGACCATCTGGAATCTATGGTGACTTTGGGACTTTCAGTTTGTCTGCTGCAGAAGTTCATCATGCTGCTGCAGCTGAAGGTGAAACCTAGTGACTCTGGACGGAGTAAACTGTTTTATAACTATTTAAAAAGTTGGTTTTGTAACACCACCAATATCTAAATGGGTTTAAAAGTTGTGTGCTGAGAAGTCGTTCTTACAAAAGTTGTGTTATTGGAAATGTGTCCGATCTTATTGATATTAAAGTCCATCAGGGCCGACGATTGGATAACAGTAGAAACATCATCTCAGATTTCAAATGACCCGTTTTACATAAAAGCAACTTTTATTTAGTGCATCATTCTAGAAAACAAGTTTATTTTTTCCAGTTTGAGTTTTCTGTGTTCCTTGGACTTTTATTTGATTGGTCAGATTCTGACTGTTTCATTTCCCTTCATTCTCTGTGAAATAAACTCTGCAGCAATCAAACTGGTGCAAGAATAAAAGGGCCAAAGGTCAACCAGCTCTGAGCTCTGCTACCTTCTGATTAATCGGAGTTTCAGGAATCAGACTGCCGACTTCAGCACACGCCGTAGAAGCAAAAACACAAGTTCACTGTTTTCATAGAAGTTGATCAGGATTTTGTTAGGTCAAAGGTCAGAGTTGGGGTTCAGGGTGAGTTACAGTGGAAGCTGTGATGGCTCCTAAAAAACATCATATGGCCTGAAGATGTGAAGCAGGGTCTTAGCATCATCTGCAGCCACATCTTCGTTCCGACTTCCCAACAAGCACAATGTCCAGGAAGGTTTTCTGGAAAAGGAGCCTCTTCAGTCCAATCAGCGTCCGCTGCCCCGTTACCTAGCAACTGCAGCTGGAGCATGATTGGTCAGCTGGTTGAATGAGCTGTCCAATGGCTGCTGGAGAAAACCAGTCTAGCTGCTGACTCTCCGTCTGGGTCAGGTTGGGGGTGTGGCCAGAAGCAACGTGAGGATGCGGCTCAGAGGAGGATGAGAGGAATATGGATTCATATCAAGGAAATGCTTTAACGTTTCTGAAGATTTACAAACCATGGATGGACCAATCAGAAAAGTGCTGATGTTTCCTGAGAAATGAAGGGATTAGCAGCTAATCTGAATGGATTACAGTGTTAATCTCCAAACTTTAATCAGAAAATACATCATAGAATATTCTGCTTGTCACATTTCTAACCCAAAGAAATGGGCTTTTCATCTTTGATTCATTGTATGATTTACCAAAAGATTAACTGAACTAACAGACTGACTTTTGTTCCCGGTGCAGATTTAAATATTCCATCATTTTATTCTGCGACCTGCTGAGCGGCTCGGAGCGGCACCAACAACTTGTTGCTGCAACTGAAGTTGCTCTGATTTCCAGTGAAGGGATGCAACCTGCATCTCTGACATGCTGCAGGGCCGAGGATCAGTGTCCAACCTCCAACTGACCTCCATATGACCTCCATATGACCTCCATATGACCTCCAACTGACCTCCACCGACCTCCAACTGACCTCCACCCGACCTCCACTGACCTCCAACTGACCTCCACCTGACCTGAGGTCAGATGTGAAAGCAGCAGGAAGAGGACAGAAACAGATTGGGGAGGGGCAGGCAGTAATCCTTGATGCTCCAGACTGAGTTCTGCTTTCCTGACCCAGAACTTGTCAGGATCAAATATTTCCTCTTGAACTTTAATCAGCTTCACTTCCTGCTCTCCATAAAGCAACTTCCTCTCTGACCTCTGACCTCTGACCTTTGCTATGTTTTCTGGATTGTCTCTCGTCCTCTGACCCGTAGATCAGGATCTGCTCAGCTGCTCTGTGGACCAAACGGACCCGGATCCAGAGATGGGGCCCGTGAATCAACCCTTCAGATGAGCCAAACGCTGCAGCAGAGTTCTGATCAGATTCCCCCCAATAATCCAGATTATAATCTCAGATTCTCAGCTGTAAATCTCAGAATGATCAGCTCCTTCACTGACGCGGTCTGCTCTCAGGAGCCACCCGGACTTGTTTTGCTACAAATTGAACCGATCAGCGTTGCCATGGTGACAGGAGGAGCCGTGAAATGCGCTCTGACCAGGTGAGCCAAATTAGGATTATTTCGTCCACAGTTTGAGAGCAAAAGCTGCTTCCTGGAGGATTCATCCTGTTACAGTTTCATCAGGAAAAGAGGAGCGGATCGGTTTTACACAAAAGTTTCTATTTCACTTTGAATCGAAAGTTGAAATCTGAAAAAGGTTTAATTTCCAAAAGAGGAAATATGTAAATTCTTACAAATACAGTGAAGATCATTTTTCTTTTGTCAAACTTCTTATCTCAGTTCTTTTTCTTCTGGTTTTGTCAAAGCTAGTGCAAAATGTTTAAAAGGTTTCATTCTGATGTCTACAAAAGAGAAATAAGTGGAGAAAACTAAAAACCTCTTTGTGTTTCGTTCTGGTTTCAAAGATCTACGCTGCTGAAAGATGTTCATGTCCAACCTGGACAGACATGAGGAGGCGTCTCCGCTCAGACGCAGTGTGGACGCGTCGGGATTCAGCAACAATAGAAACGAGGTCCAGTTAGGAATCTGAACGTGAGCAGAACCCTTGTTACCATCTCACATTGGAATAAAGTTTAATATTTGGTGAGGGTAAATTATGAGGACATCATTGCTCTGTGAAGGCTGAGTAATGGTTTCATATCTGACCTGATCGGCCGCAGAAATCAATTATTTCAGAATACTTTGAGTAGACCTTCAGCAGGGACGGCGTCGCTGCTTTTTCTGGTTTTCAGTCTGTAAATGTTAATATTTAGACAAATTGACTTTCATCAGTTATTTCCAACATTTAATATTGTTTCAATGTTATAAGTCCGATGAAAGATGTTCCAGGTCACATGACCCAACTTCCTGTCCAGGTTCTGGAAATCAGACAGACCGCCATGTTCCCCAGCAGGACCCAACAGGTCAAAGGTCAGAGAGAACCAATGGATGAACAGCAGAGAGAGACGAAAGTGAAGTGTGTGTAGAGTGATCAGAGTGTGTGCTGCGGCTGCAGCGTGTGTGTTTCAGTCGAGTCTTCATGATCAAGGCAGAGGAAGAAAAACCAATCAGCTGGCGAGGAGAGAGACACAGAGACACACAGAGACACACACAGACACACAGAGACACACAGAGACACACAGACACACACACACACAGACACACACACACACAGAACACACACACACACAACACACACAGAGAGACACACACACAGAGACACACACACAGAGACACACAGACGATGCTCCTCCTGAAGGAACCCTCTCATGATGGTCAGTCTCTTCCTGTCTTCCTCTCATGGTGGTCAGTCTCTTCCTGTCTTCCTCTCATGATGGTCAGTCTCTTCCTGTCTTCCTCTCATGATGGTCAGTCTCTTCCTGTCTTCCTCTCATGGTGGTCAGTCTCTTCCTGTCTTCCTCTCATGTGGTCAGTCTCTTCCTGTCTTCCTGTCGGTTCGGCTGCCAGTGAAAAGCTGAATCTGTGTTCTGATTGGCTGCTGCCTGGTTTCCTGTCCCTGCGCTGCAGTTTGCAGAAATCCACCGGTTCTGTTTATCTTCATAAAGGGCTGCAGCCTCCGGTGGGATGGATGCTCTGCTGCAGCTCTATTTACTGAACCAAGCGCTTGTTTGTGTGTGTGGCCGTTTCACACTTTGCTCTGCGTCGTGTTTCTCTGCTGAAGCCGTCGGCTCTGATGTCAGACGAACCGCTTCCTGCAGGGAATCAGGAAGACACCAGCAGAGGGACAGACCCACCATGTTCAGGTCAAGGCTCAGCTTCTCTCAGAAAAGCTGAAAACAAAAACCTGGAAACATATTTTGTTGCCTAAAAATAAAATTTGTGTTGAGGGAACGTGAAGCAGAGTCATTAAACCAAGGAGGATTTTACAGAAACTGGGTCAGAACAGAACTACAGTTCTGCTCTCAGTGGACCGAACCTTCCACTCAGCAACAGAACCTGCTCATCAGACTGACCTGATCTGAAATACGGCTCAATATTAAGCCCTTCGCTTCTCCATCCATCCATCATCTGTTCACCCTTGTCCCTAGAGGGGTCCAGAGTGTACCCCGGGCGAGAGGCGGGGTCACCTGGACAGGTCGCCAGTCTGCCGCAGGGCAACACAGAAACAGGACAAACATCATCCATCTGTGGGAGGAAGCCGGAGAACCCGGGGAGAACCCAGAGAGAACCCGGGGAGAACCCAGAGAGAACCCAGTGAGAACCCAGAGAGAACCCGGGGAGAACCCAGAGAGAACCCAGAGAGAACCCAGAGAGAACCCAGAGAGAACCCGGGGAGAACCCACCATGCACAGGGAGAACACGCAAACTAACCCAGGACTTTCTTGCTGCAAGGCAACAGTTCTATCAACTGCACAGTGTGCAGCTGAACAGAAGCAGAACCAGGTCTGGGTTACATTTGGACCAGTCATCAGGTTTGCCTGCAGCTGAAATCTGGTTCCACTGGACTTCATGGAAACTGGTGAACCTCAGCGGCTGGTTTCACTGCGGCTCCTTGTTCTGCTGCTTTGGCCCAGTGACAAGGAGCCATTTTCCTCCCGCAGACAGAGATGCTGTCAGTGGAACATCAGGCTGGACCAGATTGGCCCACGGCGCCCGGCTAACATGGCGGCCATGATGGAGGACAGGCGAGTGAAGAGGGAAACTAATAGGTTGATCCTCCTGCTGCCAGCACAGGTTTAATGAACACACACACACACACACACACACACACACACACACAGAGACAGAGACACACACACACACACACACACACACACACACACACACACACACACCTTGGCAGGTAGCTCACTGAGCCGTTAGCGGTTAGCCGGTTCATCACGGTTAGTATCAGTGGTGCAAAAAGTGGCGATGCACTGCATGCAGCCCACAGGGGGCGCTAAAACGATGTGGGTATGTTTTTTCTACTCAGCATTTCTGAGCAAACAGCTGTTTGTGTGTGAAATGATGAATAGCAGAGGATCAGCACTGATGCAGAACTCAGGCGCTTTTCTCTCTAAATGTGAATGTCGCCATGAACTACAGGGAGCTAAAGATGGCGGCAGGAAAACTCCGGAGAACGAAACGGAAAACGGAAGAGGAGGAGGGACGAAGAAAAGCTTTCAAAGTGGCTGAAAGACAGAAGGTGAGTGAAGTCCGTGTATCAACAGGAGAGCTGGACATGTTCAGGTTAGCTTAAGCTACGTTAGCTTAAACTGGGTTAGCTTAAGCTGGGTTAGCTTAAACTGGGTTAGCTTAAGCTACGTTAGCTTAAACTGGGTTAGTGTCTGGAGACGAGCTCAGCTTTCCCCAGAAGCTAAAACGTTGCTAACATCTGTAAGCAGCTGGATGTGTGTGTGTGTGTGTGTGTGTGAAGCAGAGACAGATAAACAATCCCTGGCTCTCCTCACAGCAGCTGGAACGTGACCTCACTTCCTGTCAGGCTTCTGTAGTTTACTGGGATTTTAAATCTGTGCATGGGTTCGGTTCTCTGCCTCTGTGGTTCTGTTCTGTGGCTCTTCTCACATTAAGCGGTTTGGGTTGAAGTAAATCCAGCAGGTTCTGGTCTGAAGGTCCAAATTGACCTAATGACCCTTAATTCCTAATTTAATTCAACACCTCTCTGCTGAAAATGAAAAACCTCTGATTCAGTTTACAATATAAACGAACAGCAGTTTTATTTAGTGGCGTCTGCTTCAGCTCCCACCTATAGACTCCATGGAGAGCAGAATGTGATCCATGCACGTCAAGGAAAAGGTTTTCCTGATGGCCTCAGACTGGAGAATATGTTTTCTATTTATAGTTGAAGACGTTTGGTTTCATCTTGTCTTAGCATTCTGCTGTTGTCGGCCATGTTGAAGCTTCAGCTGCGAGTCTGGACTGGATCCTGGACCGGCCTTTTGTTTCCAATCTGCCTCTTGTTTCTGGGTGATGTGAGCCGACAGCTTCGGCAGAGCGTGATCTGCGATACGTTCGTTTTCCTCAGAGTTCTCTGAATTTCAGAGGGAGTGATGAAATCATGACTCAACGCGGTTCCAGAAGCTTTGCTAACTACATCTATGAAGAGAAAAGAAAGTTTGCTGACTTTGCTGGTCAGAACCGCTTTGAAAGACAGAATCCTCTGGAGCTCAGACTTTTCCTCCATTGGAAGACAAACAAAGGGTCCATTGGCAAATCTGCAACAGACATTTAATCCCTTTATTGTTTTATGTTCATTAAAGAACCAGAAATATCAATTATTGGCCTTTTTACAAGCAGTAATCAACCATGCAATAGGAAACAATAGGGTTCTGTGTGTGTGTGTGTGTGTGTGTGTGTGTGCATATGTGTGTGTCCAACTGAGATTTGTCAGATAATAAAAATCCTCCATGAAGTCGTTGCAGCAGCAACAAACTCCAAGGTTCCTCTATTGCCGGTTCCTTAGTTGCTGGTTCTTCTGTTGCCTGAACCTTTAAGGTTGCAGCTGGGTTTTTAATGAATTGTTGAGGTCAGCATGTTGTCATCAGCTGAGTTGTTTCCAGAAACTTTCATGAGTCTGAAACATGTTGAGATTTCCTGGATGGACGACGGCTGGATGACGGTTGGATGACGGTTGGATGATGGTTGGATGACGGTTGGATGACGGTTGGATGATGGTTGGATGACAGTTGGTTGGATGACGGTTGGATGATGGTTGGATGATGGTTGGATGATGGTTGGATGACGGTTGGATGCTCTCAGCCCACGGTGGGTCCATAGTTGGTCAGTTCAACCCCAGCAGACAGGCGGATCTGTCTGCAGTCAGTGTCTCCGGGTCACTCGGGTCACTTGGGTCTTCCGGCCAGGTTTCATCCTGCTGGCTGTTTTCCAGATGATGATGGAAAACATCATCATCATCATCATCATCATCCATCCTGTTTTCCAGGAGCTGCAGTCGCTCTTCATCCTGCTGGCACACACTGGAGATGCAACCAGAAAGGTCCAAAAGGTTCTGCAGAACGAGCCCAGGAGCAGACGTCCTTCATGGCTTCACTCCTATCAGAGTCTGTGGTGAAGCTGCAGCTCTTGACCTTTGACCTCCAGCTAGAGCTGGAGGAACAGCTCCGTCTGCCAGTTTCCCCTGAATGGAAATGGATGCTTAAAGATTGAGAACTGTTTTGGAACCTGGTACCGACCCGCTGCAACCCAGACCCAAACCTTCCGACCCGGTTCTGTTCATGACAGAACTGCAGTCCAGAATCATCAGAACCGCCTCAGAGGAAGCTTCAGTTGAAGAGGTCGGCGCCGAAAAAGGCCAGGGATCCTTCAGGTTCTGACCGGGTTCTGCCTGGACTGAAAAGCTGAGAGTGTTTTGATGATCTCTCCACTCAGCGACTCGGCGCCTTGTGCTCTGCATACATATTGCTTCTTCTTCTTCTCCATAATTCATGAGTTGCTTAAATTACATCCAGATTTCCATGCTTTTGGCTCTTGAATGAAGCAGCTCTTGAGCTTTGAAGCTCAAAGCGAATCGGATCCTGGTGGTTCTGTTGGTCACCCCACTGCCCTGCAGCGCCCCTCTGTGGTGAAAAGCAGCCACTGGTCCCAGCTCCCCTCCCAGTTTAACACCTTGTAGAGTCGGCTGTGTAAACAGCAAGTGACATTAAGAACCAGGAGGTTCTGCTACGACCCGGACTGGCCCAGCTGTGAGCGGTTCTGGTCGGGCTATCAAGCTGCTCTTTGTTTTTCTCACTTTCTCCTTTGTGGCTGGTTATTCTGCATCTCTTACTTTAACTAGGTCGTGCTGCTGCTGTCATTTGGGTTTTATTGTTTTCTCTGCTATTTGGGTCGTGCATCACTGCTAGATGTGTTCTGGTTCCTCCTGGTTCGGTTCAGTCACCAGTAATCTGGAATCCACTGGTTCTGTCCTTCTTTGTTGGATCTTCCTGTGATCGATCAGGAAGAAACCCTTCATGGTTTTTAATTAGCCTTTTTATGAAAAATCCCCATCCTGACTGCGCTTTGACCCGGTTCTGACCCGACCTGCTGCCAGGAGTTCCGGAAGCGACTCTGGGTTTCAGTGAACTGATCTTTAGCTCAATAAAGCAGGATAAACCTGGAAGAAAAGCTTCCAGCAGAATGAGACTTTGATGGGTAGGATGGCCTAGTCAAAGTCCATTCCTACATCCAGCTGAGAATGGGTGGAGAACTGATGTTCATGGAGGCAGTCTGAGCTTTTAGCTAAGAAGGATGTGAAACATGTTCATTCTGTAGATGTTGACTGCAGACGCCCGCCGCACTTTTCAGATGTGCTTTTGGAATCGGCTGCGCTGTGGCTGACTGCAGATCTGTCCTCATCTCCCGCGGAGGAGCTGATCCCTCCTCCCGGACAGATGGAGCTGGATGGGTGTGTCCTTCCCTCCGCCGCCCGCAGCCGCCTCCATCCGGCGGGAACAGCGCAGGATTCCGGGCTCAGATTCTAACTTTGGATGTCCGTGGAAAAGCCCGCGTGGGAGGAAGGCTGGATGTTGCTGCGTGGACGGTGGAGTGATGGGAGTGTGACGCCGCGGAGCTCGGAGCCGGATCATCCCGGGCTGTAACGGCGCGGCGGCTCCGCCGAGCCGGGGCTGCATCTCTGGCTGCGGGGGAAAGTTGCTGCAGCGAGCTGCTGCATCTGCTGCATTTACTGCATTTACTGCAGCGCGGAGCGGAGCGGATTAACGGGACTGCATCCCAAAAGCTGCGGAGCGGGGAGCGGGACACCGCCCGAACCGGAGGAGCCGCTTCCGATTCCCGTGGAGCAGCGCGCACCGAGCCAGGACCGGAGCTCCGGAACCTGAGCTCCAGAACCGGGTCCCGGTTCTGCTCGTGGTTCAGGTTCTGGTTCTGGGTTTGTCCTCAGCGGGCCGGTGGGTCTGCGGGAGCCTCAGCAGGGAGACCCGGGCAGCGGCTCGGCTCAAGGACGCTCCGGGATTCATCTGCTGGACCCGGCTCCACCGCCGGGGATCTGTCCGTGGATCTGTCCCCGGGGACTCTCGGCGAGGCGGCGTTTCCACGCGTGGAGCGGCTCTGGAGGAGGAGGGGGAGCTAACTGGGAAGAGCTGGTTGGAATTTTCCACGCATTCTTTTGTCCGTGGATCAGTGGGAATGCCTTCCTCTGACCTGAACAGCTGCACCTGATCTCCGGGTTCTTATCAGTGCACGTCACACACGCACGCGCTTCTGCCTTTTCATTCCCAGAACATCGGCTGAGGAGTCTGTCCTCTGTGGACGTGGATGTGGGGGGGGGGGGGGGAGAGGGGAGTTGGAAAAGCTGCTGATCTGCGGGGGCGCCGGCTTGTCATTCAACTCCCATCAGTTCATCCAGGAGGAAGAGGAGCTGTACATCCATGACGGTGAGGCTGTTATTAATGCAGAGTGTGTGTGTGTGTGTGTGTGTGTGTGTGTGTGTGTGTGTGTGTGTGTGTGTGTGTGTGTGTGTTTCCGACTGTGGGGCCAACAGTTTTATTTTGGTTCCCAGGAAATGAATCATTGTAATCTGATGAGGCTGAGAAGCCTTCACCGCTCAGGACTGGGCTGCTCGCTCTGCGCATGCGCAGCTTCTCTGGGTCCAAATGGTTCTGGTCAGATCCGCAGCGGTTCGGCTGACTGACATCTCTTCAGTGGTTCGGTGTTCTGATTGGTTGTAGTGGAGGTGTAGTAGTCATGGGGGAATGTGTCCGCAGTGCATGTGCGCGTGCACGCAGCCGTCCGTTCGCGCGCAGCAGGAGGAGGAAGAAGAGGAGTTGATGAAGAGCAGAAGAGTTTCAGCAGGAACAAAAGCTTTAAAATAAAAATCCCAACCAGATTAAAATGATACAGATTAAAGCAAACATCGTTAGAGAGCCGACCGGAAGCTACGTCACTGCCGGCCGCTGGACCCGCGGGTCCACAGCGACCTGATCCGGACTCGGGTTCAGAGGGAGAAGCTGTGGACAGTCAGCTGACAGATCTAGAACTATCTACAATAAAGCAGATATTTCATGTTTTCCTCATTTCTCGCAGCTTCTAGAAAACAATTTCTAAATTAATCCAGAAGCAAACAGGAAGAAATGATGGAAAATTATCTTTTTCAAACGGATCAGATTCTAGATTAGAGCTTTCAGTTGTTAACATAACAGACTGTGCATTTCTGTTATGTTAACAGAAATGCACACACACACACACACACACACACACACACACACACACATACTGCCTCATCAGCTCTAATCTCAGAAACCCATCTGGGAGGATTTTCCTCTTGGGTGATAAATGTCCTGCCTCCACCGCTTTACAGCTTCATTACATCTGGATGCAGCATGCAGACATGCAGACATGCAGACATGCAGACATGCAGACATGCAGACATGCAGACATGCAGACATGCAGCCATGCAGACATGCAGACATGCAGACATGCAGCCATGCAGACATGCAGACATGCAGACATGCAGCCATGCAGACATGCTTTGGACATGAACAACAGGAATAGCTGAAGTTGCATCCCAGCAAAACATTTTCATCAACAATTCTATTCCAGGCTTCTCCTGATCTGCAGATCTTGTGTGTGTAGCTCTATGGTTCTCCAGAAGCAGAAAGCTGATGCTGCACTCAGCCTGAGCTCTGCAACATGTTGAATTCAGGTGTGTGTGTGTGTGGGGGGGGGGGTCAAAACAGCTGGTTGGGTTCTGACTGACTGCATGTTGGTGGATCTGGTTCTGTGAGTTCTGATCGTGTGGAAACTCAGCTTCCTGTCTCTGAGAAGAATTAATCTGATGTTTAATCTCCCACATGGAGTTCTGCCCCGCCCCTCCGGTCCATCTGTCCATCCAGGCTCCGCCCCCTGACCCCTCCTGACCTCACTAAGTATGGCTGCTCTCTCTGTCTGAGCCCATTCTTTGCTGCATTGTCCTTAGCAAACAGTGACGGAACTGGACCCGGCTGGTAATCGGAACCAAAGCTGATTCAGATTCAGAATTATTGAATTGATGTTACAGAAGAATGAAAACTTAGAGACAAAGCATCAAAGAACAAAAGAACGTACTTGCTGCTGGTTGCCACAAGAGCCACGCCCCTTCCTGTCACACCAGGAAGCGCTGTTGGTTCTGGCTGGACCCGATCGGACCCGGTTCTGAGTGTTTGGATGGAGCTGCGGTCACATGACACCTTAAAGCAGCAGCAGAAATTCTCTGTTCAGGACTGATGGAGGCCATTCTAGATTCACATTCTAGACCCACATTCTAGACCCACATTCTAGATGGCTGCCAGCTCTCTGACTCCTGTTCATGTTAAAATCTTTGCCTGCTCCACTAAAGCATCCCATCTTGCTCAGTGCTGCAGCGGTTCTGTTTGTGCTGCAGCGGTTCTGTTTGTGCTGCAGCGGTTCTGTTTGTGCTGCAGAAGGTTCTGTGTGAACGGGCTGAGAACAGCGTTCTCTGGATGTGGCCCAGTTAAATCCTGATTCAGTCAGAAATGGTGTCAGTTTGCTGCTGAATGAATCCAATCATCCAGTTCAAATGATGCTGCATTTGAACTTTAATGACTTTCCTCTCAGCCTGTCACCATGGTGACGGTGAAGCAGCGGCTACTGGACCACACCAGGAGGCTAAAGCTGCTCAAGGGGTCACGGGGTCACAGGGTCACGTCCATAATGAGGAAGAGGAAGCGGCCGGTGTTTCTGCGACTATCAGCGACTCTCCAGAACCAGAACCAGAAGGAGCTGCAGAAGCATGGAAACACAGTGGTGGCAGCATCAGGCTGCAGCATCAGGCTGCAGCATCAGGCTGCAGCATCAGGTTGCAGCATCAGGGTGTACCTGAAGGTAAAGTCTGAGCTCGGTGTCAGTGAGGACAGTCTGCGCCATCTGCAGCATTGGAACAGATTTCTGTGAGCCTCAGCTTTGCAACATGTTGAATTCATGTTTCAGAGCTGCAGCTAACAGGAAGGGCGGCTGCAACTAACAGGAAGGGCGGCTGCAACTAACAGGAAGGGCGGCTGCAGCTAACAGGAAGGGCGGCTGCAGCTAACAGGAAGGGCGGCTGCAGCTAACAGGAAGGGCGGCTGCAGCTAACAGGAAGGGCGCCGGACCTCTGTCAGTCTCTGACCTTATACGGAAATGGACCGTTGCACTCCAGAAGTCAAGGGGGCGCTATTTCCCATATTAACCATTGTCTCCCATTTTTATGTTCTTTTGAAATCTGATATATTTTCACCTTTAGGAAGGATTTTCTCTCTCAGCAGGTATTTGATCTTCTCTCTTTTATTTACTTCAGTGCAGCTCACAGTTTTAACAGATTCTGTAGCTTCTTGTGTTCTTCTAAATCTGCTCCTTAGTTGCATCTTTCCGGCCTGATGCTGCCTCTAGTGGTGTGGGGGGGTAACACAACTAATAAAATTACATTATTAAATCAGAATACCACAAAGTCTTTATTTTTTATTATTAATTTTGGGATTACTGGAACCGTGAAATATAAATTCCCTCTCAAATGAACATACCTTTTCATTTTCTTAAGGCAATAGAAATAATTAAATGAGATAAAACCAGAAAGTGATTCCAGTTTCTCTCGATGGCCAACTTGTTGAAACTGAGGCAAATTTTAAATTCCTGCTGTCGTTCCTGGACATTCAGCTCAACTTTGCTGAAAACACTTCCTGTATCTTTAAGGACTTTCTCAGAGACTCCATCTTTTAAGGAGACCCAATGATCTCAGGGTCACCCATCTAGAGCTTGTTGAGCTAAAATGTTCAAACTTAACATTTAACTTCAGTTTTAAGTCCAATTATAGGGGGTCTCACTCTTAAGCCTCCCTGGCCAGGTCTATTCGGGGGTCCTGGAGAGGAGGGTCCATTGGCTAGTCGAACCATACATGCTGAGAGAAAAAATCCTTCCTAAAGATGAAAATATATCACAAATTTCAAAGGAAAATAAAAATGGGAGACAATGGTTAATATAGGAAATAGCGCCCTCTTGACTTCTGGAGTGCAACGGTCCATTTCCATATAAGATCTGATAATGACAGCGGTCCGTCGCCCTTCCTGTTGGCTGCAGCGACGTCCTTCTCGACAGAGTGGGCCGAACAGGAAGCTCTGCCTGAATGCTGTGTGTCAGAACCGCCATCACTGAAACCAGAAAAACCTCCAGAACATTGACCAGAACCAGAGACCCCGATGGTGCTGGTTCTGACAGAGCTGGACCTTCAGAATCGACTCGCTAGCCCTTCCTGTTGGTCTGACAGCAGAACTCGCCCTGGATTAAAGCAGACCAAGTGCAGACGTTACCGGCTCAGAGTAGAGCCACACAAAGCCTGGGTCACATGACGTATCAGGTGGCAACATCAACAGCATCGGGGGAGCTGCTGCAGCCAGCTGACCCTTGACCTCTGCAGAAACCAGCATCATGGTGGCTGGAAGGAGACAGGAAGATGTGATGCTGGACCTGAGGACAGACACGATGGGGGACAGGAGAAAATCAGTTTGGAATAAAAACCTGGAGCAGACAGAACAGGCCCATCTGGATCAGAGGCAGGACCGATCTCGGCCCAGTTCTGCTGACAGGTTTAGGTTCTAGACCCGGACTCACCTTCAGACGTCTGTCGTCACAGACCGGACGGTTAAACATCGACAGACAGGCCGGCAATGTGGGCGTGGCTTCAAAGGGGCGTAATTTCTAAGGGGCGTGGCTTCAGAAGGGGGCGTGGTCATGTGCTGGTCAGTTTATTTATGGATCAATGAGGGTGTGAATACTTTTGTCATGACTGGTTTTGATAACTTTGATAAAAACATAATTTATTTTTACTCCAGTTATTTTGGGCTAAATGTCTGAACTATTTCAGTTTCAAGACAAGGAACCATTTAACGGTGTTTAACTCTGAACTCTTGACCTTCTCTGGACTCTTTGCTCCGGACTCTTTGTGTTTTCTGTGTTTGTGTAGGAAACGGAGCGCAAACTGAGGGAGCCGTCAGCTGCTGACGCTGCCTCCAATCGCCTTCGGAGCAGTTTAGTGCCGTCCTTTTAGCTAAGATTGAACGCTCATGTAAGCTTTCATCACGCTGCACGATTCTCTGCTGAGTCTCCATCTGCTCATCCTCCATCACAGAACCAAACATTTCCTCCAAATCCGACCAGATGATCAGGAATTCCATCCAGGAATTGATCTGGATGGAAGGAGGAAGGAGCAGAACGAAGGTTCGTTTCTGGTTGTGCGACTCGATGTTTACCCATCCTGATTGGTCCATCAGTGATCCAGCTCATCCGTCCAGCGGTTCTGGATCGGTCTTGATGGAGGATCCACCATCATGATCCAGGAAAAGTTGATAAAAACAGAGAAGCAGAACTTCAGGCCAAAGCTCAAATAGGGAAATAAGACACAGAGTATGCTACACTCACTGACGATGATGATGCAGTGATGTTTGTGGGGAGACGGAGAGCAGGAGGCCTTGGAGGCTGCATGCGGAGAAGATTAGAAATGCTGCGTTAATCTCCTCAGATGAAGTCCAGCAGGTTTCCCTCCTGTCTGTTCAGCCGGTCAGGAAGTGGAGGAACGCTACATCATGAGGTCCCTTTCCACTGAGTTTCAGTTTAATGACTGAGGAATTGTTCATCGCAGAAAATGTTCCATGATGGTTTCAGCATCACAGAGCGTTTAAAGCGACGGCTGCAGGGAGCCAGCGGACGCCTGTTCTGCCTACTTCGCTCCGCCTGATGGGAGCGCTGCGCCCGCCTCTGGAAAAGCCGAGGAGACGTGTTGGAGATCAGGGTTGGGGTTAGGGTTGGGGTTAAAGAGGCTTCAAGCTTTACTTCACTTCAGATCGGCTCTGAAACCTGCAGCCTGGACGACCTGCTGACCTTCACTTTCAGTACATTCACATTTTTTCTTAGAAAGAAGTTTTAGAAACCGGTTTAGATTTCTGATCATAAACCTTTTCCCTGATGAATTTCCTTCAAACCGTCTCATATCTTCTGTCGTTCAGCTGCTGGTCTGAAATATTAATGCCAGGATGGAAATAAAAAACCTTTATTCTTAAATTTTCTGAAAATAATCAATCGATCTTCACCTGAGCCTCAGAGTGAAAATCAGGACCAACTACTTTAGTTTCATTGTTTTTCTCCAGCCTCCAGTTTTAAATGAACCAATTCTTCTCTCGAATCTGATTGGATGAATTTCTGAATGTTTAAGGGAGAATCAGTCAAAGCGTCACATCCGATTGGCCGACTTTTGCTGCAGCCAATCAAAAGACTCAGAGTGTAAATATCAGGATTTATCTGCTTATACCTTGTGAAGACATTCAGTTTATTTACATAGCGCAAATTTACAATTAATGTCTCAATGCACTTTGCAAAAAGTCATTTCCATTCAGTTACACTTCCTGCAGTTTGCTCTGGTAATTATTTAAAGTAGATAAAAAGCCAGCAGCAACTCCAGATGTTCTCCAGGTAGAGAGGCTGTTTCAGAGAATCTAGTGAAACTTTCTGACGTTTGTTCCTGAACTCAGCTGGCTAACTCTTCTGTCTGTGACATCACAACGTTCCCACAGCCTCATTTTCTGTGAAAAGCTTTTAAATCTGCTGCTGATCAAAGGTTCCCTGTAATTGAGGCGGAGATGTTGCCCAGTCAGCAGAAGCCGGTTGCCTGAGTGAGAGCTGAGAGGGTTTTAGCTGCAGCAACAAGTTGCTCAGTGCTGGGAAGGTGGAGATCGATAGCAGATTTTATTCTGATTGTTTTATACAATCAGCCAGGAAAACATCAGCAGCGCCGCGGCAACGTCCCCAACTCACCTTCAGTTGGATCCATGGCAGCTCAGGCCTGGGCGGGGCTAAAGACGCCTCAGGAGGGCGGGGCTAAAGACGCCTCAGGAGGGCGGGGCTAAAGACGCCTCTGGAGGGCGGGGCTAAAGACGCCTCTGTAGGGCGGGGCTAAAGACGCCTCAGGAGGGCGGGGCTAAAGACGCCTCAGGAGGGCGGGGCTAAAGACGCCTCGGAGGGCGGGGCTGAAGTGCCTCCTTACTTTAGCCAGTCTGAATCTGGTTCTGGCTCTTGTTCCTCCACATCACAGGAATCCAAACACTCAGAATTGTTTTGAAAAGCCCATTTAGGAATAAATGATCTGTTCAATGAGCTGCTGTAGTTCTTGTTCAGTATTTTCTCTGGAAATGTCCCTCTGATCCAGATTACAGATTGTCACAACTCTTTATCAGCAGCAGCCACAGCGTGTCACCGAACTGCACAGGTCACTGAAATGTTGGGATGTGATTAATATTTCACAGCTTCAATACCACATAGTATCGCTACCAACATCTATTTAGCAAGATTTAAAAAAATAATGGAATTAAACTATAACATTTTAAAATATAGGGACAAAATGGCCACTAAATAATGTATTTTGTCCCGATTAGCAATGACCTGTTTACAGTAACGACTTTGCAGACGTTACTAAAGCCATTTCTAAATAGATTCTTGAGCTGCTGTCATGTAAACGAAAAACATGAAGTAATACAGCAGCTTAATGAAAGCCAAGAATAAAATAAATTCAGTAAAGCTTGCTGTGATTTTCAATGAACTAAAACTAAAATGAAATGCAGCTTCCATAGGTAGGGTGTATTTATCAGAAATCTGCTGAGTGAGCAGAACGTGACGTAGCAGCGATGTGCATCATTACCACAAGGTAGGACGGATTTACAGGTAGCACAGATGCACAAAACGCCGGCCGGGACACTATTGGTGTTGCGCAGCGCTCTCGCTTCTGCCTGTAAGCAAATGTAAGAGGAATGATTAAAAATGCAAAAAGAGATTATTGGAGGAGTTTTGTAGTGCAGGAGGGAGGGAGACGGATATTTCTAAGGTGCAACAATTAAAAGAGAGTCCAACATTAAATGATGGAGAAATAACAGCAGTTACTGACAGAGAAAAGGCAAAAATGTTGCTAAATATTTAGCAACATTTTTGTTGTTAAAATTGTTAAAATTTACAGTTCTGAAAAAAATCTGAGTGAAGAAAGAAAAAAAGGAAAAGAAAAGACAAATTTACAAGGATTTATTACAGCAAATGGGAGAAACAAATGATCCATTGAATATGTTGCTTACAATAACAGAACTGAATAGTTTAAGTTATCAGCTCCAGGAAAAGATCCAATTTGTTAAGTTATGGTTAGTGATTGAAGTGAATCTTCTGCATTAGAAAGGTAGAGCTGGATATGTGAGGAAGCAGAGATTACTCCAATCCAAACCACGGAAATGAGTCAAAGCCAGAACGTTATCGTCCGTTAACATCCACCTGATGATAACTAGAGGACAGAATGATAAATGGAAGATTAATTGTGTCGTGTTGTCAGAATGGCTTCAGGAGAGGCGGAGCAGCGATGGAGCAGTTCATGTTTAGAGCATGAAATCAGACTCAATAAAAGCTTTTATGATTTTTGATATTGATATTGAAGGACAGGTTATTAATTAAAATGAGAAGAATGGGAATAAGTGGTGATATGTTTAGATGGATTAAAAGAAGGAAGATACAAGTGAAGATAGGAAAATGATTCTGAGTTTGAACACAGATAACGGAGCATCACATGGATACAGTTATTATTTTCAGTGGCAGCTGATGAAATGTTTAAAGAAGTAGAGGCTGGAATGAGACTTTCACTTTTTGCTGCTGGTGCAGGGTCAATGGTAGGGTCAGGGGGTAGGGTCAGAGGTCAGAGTCAACTCTAAACCCCCCCTGTGGAACACAGGAAGAAATTTAGACTTTATTGTAAAGAAGCTTCAGGAGCAATTTCAGCTGTAGAAAATGGGATTTAAAACTTTCTGCAGAGAAAACTAAAATAATGTTTTTTACAAGGAAAAGAGTTGATGAAAAAATGAACTTAAGTGATTTGATCAGGAGGTGGAAAGAGATCAATTTAAATTTAAATGTGGTTTGATGCACATGAAGAAAATATGAATAAATGTAGGAAGGTGTTAAATATAATAAGTGTTTAGTTGGAACACCTGATAGAAATTCATTAAAAGCAATTTATTCTGGATTAATGAAGTCAGTCTTGGACTTAAATATTCTAACTATATACAAATATAGACAGATGTTTTATTGTAGCAGCTTTGCTTTTAGCAGCTCAATGGAGGCAAAACCATTAAAGTCTATCAGTTACTCAGATTCTAGTTCTTCTTTAGTCAGTTTGCAAAATAATCATTCAGACAGTAAACCAGATATATGAATTAAAATACAACAAACATATTAATGTTCGTTATAGAACAACAGAAATGAAGGGTCTAATTAAATTAGAAACAAAAGAGGCAACAGTTATGGACAGGAGAAAGGAAGGTGGTTTTATAAAATCCAAAAGAGAATTGGACAAATGAGAAGAACAGAAAGAAACAGGAGAGAAGAGATGATTATTTCACTACTTATAATGGAACCAACTGGATCCAGTAGATTATTGCTTCTGATGGGGAAACTCAGACAGAGACATGTGACAGTGGAACATGGTATTGTATTCCAGGAATGATCTGAGTCAGAGAAACGAGTTAATTAGGAAGCTTAGTGATATGAAATGAAATCTGATATTGTTGATTTACTGCAAAATGATTCAGGAAGCAGAGGATGTCAGGCTATATTTCACTTTTTGACACAGAGTATGCCGTATAAAAGGATATGTTGTTTTTTTGCCTTTGTCATGTGGTTCACACTCCTTACCAGTTGGTGGCAGTAATGCTCACCTACCGTTTTTTTGCCAACGCCAATAAATATCAAGAAGCTGCAGCAGAGCCTGTTCCAATTCCGGCTCCGGTGAGCGGCGGCGGAGCGGCAGGTGGGTCCAACCAGGTGGATAGATGGAGCGGCTGTAGCTGATGCTAAGCTACACTTAGCTGATGCTACACTTAGTTAATGCTAAGTGTAGCATTAGCTACACTTAGCAATGCTAATGCTACACTAGTCTACACTAGTGTAGACTAGTGTAGCATTAGTCTACACATTAGTGTAGACGCATTAGTCTACACTAATGCTAAGTGTAGACTTAGCATTAGCTAAGTCTACACTTAGCTAATGCTACACTTAGCATTAGCTAAGTGTAGACTTTTCTTTCACGTTCAACAATTTGAACGTGAAAAAAAAGTCTCTCCATCCTGGTGAGGCGGATGTTGATGTTGTGAAGGAATCGAATCAATATGCTAACATGAACATGGGGTCATGGGGTCATGGAGGGATGGAGAACAGCTGGCCGGTTACGATGCAGACCGACGTTTCGTGTCTCCCCAGTCAGTCAGTCAGTCAGTCAGTCAGTCAGTCAGTCGGTTCCATTAACGAGGTAAATCACAGGAGCGGCTTCACCTCATTCTGGCCCAGCGAGCCTGGAGCCAGAAACACAAGCATGACAATATTAATGCAACTGATACGGCAGTTTTGACCCATAATTTATTTCATCAAATATTTTATGAGATTACTTGATTAACTGTCAGAATAATTGACATATTAATCATTTACAGCGGCTCTGCTTTGATCGAATAGAAAATGTTGCATAGATCAGAACAGGTTGGTTTAGATAAAAGCTTCTGACGAGACTGAATGACATGAAACATTTTGTCAGGAGAAGTGGAATTTCTTAATATTATATCCACGCTGTGTGTGTGTGTAGGTGTGTGTGTGTAGGTGTGTGTGTGTGTAGGTGTGCGTGTGTGTGTGGTGTGTGTGTGTGTGTAGGTGTGTGTGTGTGTAGGTGTGTGTGTGTGTGTGTGAGGTGTGTGTGTGTGTAGGTGTGTGTGTGTAGGTGTGTGTGTGTGTGTGTGTAGGTGTAGGTGTGTGTAGGTGTGTGTATAAAAACTCAATAATCAGAAGCAACAGGCAGCTGCATGAAGAACTAACCTGCATTAATCCGCTGTAATCCCAGACGGTTGGAATCTGAGTCAGGCTGAAACACGATGGAGCAGCAAGAACAACAATCCGGCTGCAGCGTTTAATAATTCAATTTTCAGCAGCAGAGATTAGTGCCATCACATTACAGCAACAGCAAACCTGCAGCTCTGCCTCCTGGTCTCTGCTCCCTCGCATCCTTTTCTCCTTGACCTTTGCTCTGCTGCAGCCTCTGCTGCTCCTCCAGCAGAGCCGCTGAGGCGTGTTGCTGTTGGTCCTGCCAGACGGAGCCAGATGGCTGACAGAGATGGATAGTTTTGAGCAGAGCAGCTCCATGTCAGGCTCAACATGGGGACGTGTTTCTGGAGCGAACGCCTCCACCAGGACGGACAGGAAGTGAGCATCCAGGATGAAATCTGATGAGTCACAACAATGTTTCTGGTTTTCTCCCATCAATCAGGTCCCAGTTAAGTTGAATTAATTATGTGAATTTTAATGTTGTAACATTTGTTTTTGCGTGTTTCTGATACACCTCTAAATCTGACGCACAGCTACATCCGCTAACTTTAGCAACTAGCAGCTTCTCAGCTAATTTCTAAACGACTCGATGCTGGAAAACACTATTGTTGTGCTAAAAGCAGTTAGCCTGTCAATGAAACTATGTGAGGGGAGGGGAACCAGGGGGACGGAGGGGGACGGAGGGAAACCAGGGGGACGGAGGGGAACCAGGGGGACGGAGGGGAACCAGGGGGACGGAGGGGAACCAGGGGGACGGAGGGGAACCAGGGGGACGGAGGGGAATCAGGGAGACGGAGGGGAATCAGGGGGACATGCTGTCCTGCGCTGCAGCTGCAGACCGTCTCTTAGAGGACATTTGTCTGTCTGGTTGAAAACCTGCAGCAGCTTGAAAACAGAAAAGTTTCCACAGCAACTCAGACTGTTGGACATTGGAGTTTAATGGCAGTGGTTTAGTGAACCCCAGTGTGTGTGTGTGTGTGTGTGTGTGTGTGTGTGTGTGTGTGTGTGTGTGTGTGGTGCTGAGCAGCGTCTGTATGCAACCTTGAATAATTCAGCTCTAGAAGTGAAGAAATGATTCTTGCTGATTATTATTTATTGATTATTTTGGTGGTGAAGTCCTGAAAGGCTCCGTGTTGCCAGGTAACGCCGCCATGACTTAGAAATGATGCTGAAAGCTCAAAGGTCATCCTGACAGGGTCAAAGGTGACCCCAGCTCTCCAGCTGACTACATGTCAGTCTACTGAACACTAGCTGGTTGCAGCAACGGACGATTGACCAGATGACAGAAAACTCCTTCATCCCTCCAATCCTGGAGTTGACCTTTGACCCCTGACCTGAACCAGCTTTGCAGAACACTGACTGTTAACAGAACCAACTGTCCTCCGTCCCTCTGAAGCAACTTGAAGTTGGAAAGAGACTCTGAGATGAACTCAGGTGAACTCTGTCCCCCCCCAGCCCCGCCCCTGTGGAAAGCAGTAAATGGAGGTGGGTTCTGGTTCTGGGTTCTGGTTCTGGTTCTGATTCTGGCTTTCCTGCAGAAGGGAAACTGTCCTGAAACTCCAACCTTTCCTCCACTTTCTGCAATTTCTGACCATCAGGATTAATGCAGATCATTAACCTGCAGTTATGGATACCAGGAGACACCCAGCTTTTATTTTGGTAGTCCACTTCCAGTTTTCAGTAGGTGAATTTGCATGTTAGCTAATACTTAGCTCTGAGCTAAATATTTAGCTAGTATGCTAATTCACTTGCAGATAACCTGCAAGTAGCTTTATTTAGCTGCTAATGAAACATTTAGCTGCTAACTGTGACATTTCTAAATGAGTAACTTGGTGACTTTAACCCTCCAGTGTCTCCAGTCGTCTTCCTCACTGATGATGATGCTGGTTTTGCTGCCGGGTTTATGGACGCCTCAGTCCTCCAGCAGCCGGACGAGGTCTCGGCGTCTGCTCCTCGCTGTTTAACCTGTGACCTGCTGACCTTAGCCACCTCTGAGAGGTTGAGCCGGTCGTTCATGCTTTCACCTCGACACTCGGGGGGGCGATGAGTGAAAGTTTTCTCCAGGCTCATGCAGCTCTCCAACAAAAGTTGAATATTTTTCAGCTTCCTTTGTCGTCATGTTGTCTTCATTATTCTACATTTCCAACAGAACCAGCCTGTTGCTCATCAGGCTGGTTCTGTTGGAAATGAACGGAACAAATCAGCCAGGCTCCTCAAATCCTCACTTCCTGTCGATCCGTGGCAAGACTGGAGGAAACAGGAAGCTAGCATGGAGCTCACGTCCCAGTCAGTCTGGTGCCTCTAGTAAGGCCCAGACCCACCAGAGAACTTACTCAGTGAAAGTCTGTAGCTCATCCAGTCTTTCTGGATGAAAACCTCCTCATGTGAGCAGAATACATTTCTAGCAAACAGAGAAAGTTACTTTCAATTCTTCCGTTTCTAATGCGATACTTCAAACTGCAAACACATCTACCTCGGCCCAGAGCCGGTTCTGAGGGGACGGCGGAGTCCAACAGCCGACCGTCTGATTGTAACACAGCCAGCGAGACAGAACCCTCGATGGAGACGACCTCTGACCTTTTCCTCCCAGGAGGCTGCAGCCGAGGGCAGCAATGTGTAGCAGGTATTTTAATTAGCCACATGCTCATTGTTAGCTCTGGTAATTAGCCACATGGAGCCGGAGGCAGGCAGGAGACGGCTGGGAAAATTGACCTTCATTACAAAAATGTCTTCATTTATCATGTTTACAAACATTAGAAATAAATATTTTCATGCAGAGAAACTGAGAAAATGGGGAGTAGAATGAAAACATGAGGTTTTGGTGGTATAGAACTGGTTGGTGTAGAACTGGTTGGTATAGAACTGGTTGGTATAGAACTGGTTGGTGTAGAACTGGTTGGTATAGAACTGGTTGGTATAGAACTGGTTGGTATAGAACTGGTTGGTATAGAACTGGTTGGTATAGAACTGGTTGGTATAGAACTGGTGGTATAGAACTGGATGGTATAGAACTGGTTGGTATAGAACTGGTTGGTATAGAACTGGTTGGTATAGAACTGGTTGGTGTGAACTGGTTGGTATAGAACTGGTTGGTATAGAACTGGATGGTATAGAACTAGTTGGTATAGAACTGGTCCTACTAACAATTATTCCAGTGAGTAAAGTATCTCAGAACGTGTTCATTATTAATTCCACGGCCGTCATCATTCCTGTTATCTCAGGTTTTCTGACTTCCTGTTAGCTTAGTGTCGGCTTCCCGTCCCAGACTCACACACACCTGCATGAAACTTTTTCCCTCCTTCTTCCTGGCGGCGGCTGCTCCGACTCGTATCCGCTCATTTTCTCAGGCTCCCGTTAGCAGCTAACTGTTAGCAGCTAACCATTAGCAGCTAAACTGGCTCTATTTATAACCTCCAAGGGGAGGGGCGGGGCCAAGGAGGACTGAGGGATCTCATTGGATAAGCCCAAAATCCGTCAATAAAATCAACCAATGGGCTGTCGCGATATATAAAAATTAGAGTCAATGTAATTTTTGGGTTAAATTATGACAGCGTAGGGCCAGATTTGGACATTATATTCATCAGTCTGGACGACAGACAGTCAGTCCTCCCTGGACAGAAGTTCAAACTCAATGCAGATTTTGTTTTCTGTTTAAATTGTCAACCCGCCATGGTGGTTAGCGCGTTGCTCCAATTTACACGCCACTTCACATTTTTACCCGCGTTTGGCCAGTGGGGGTGATAATTTCCAGCCCTGGTGAAAACGGTAAAAACTCTGAGGACAGAGTTTTGCGCAGTAGAGGACCACAACATGAGGTGTTTACCGGGGAAATCAGTGGAAATGGTTGAAAACCACAGACACAAAGACTCGTTTCCACCACAGACACAATGCTGATGTAACCAACTAGGGTAACTTACGAATAGATAAGTTGAGAAACTTAGATTTAAATGTTGAAGTTACAGTTAGTCTATCTTTCTAAGTTCAAAAAGGAGGATAATAAGCACAAACAACCATATTATCAAGAATAATGAACAGGTTGTTTAATACAAACTTAAAACAGAATGTTACTGTACAGTTTTTTTTGTTCCAACATAAAGTGTCCACCTTTTTTATATCAGGCAGTGTATTTTCTTTTGGTTCAGATTCCTTATTGTTCAGTTCGTCCTTTGGAAGTTTTGTTTTTTAGTTCAGTAATTTAAGTCAGTCAGTCAAGTCTTTGTTAAATGGCCAGGTGTTTCTTTGGATCCAAAATCTTATCTTATCCAGTGCAAAGTAGGCAGCGGATCCAGCAGTCCCAGGTCTTGGGTTGAAACCTGGAGCTCAGCAATCCGATCCAGGCCTGCAATGCTGTGCAGCTGGAAACTCTTCCAAGTTCAATAGGGTTCTAAAAAAAAACCCACCTGCATATATATAGAACTTAAATAACTATTAAGTTTCAAAAGTATGCAGGAAGCAATAAATTCCATTGATCACAAAAATAATATTCAACTAATGGCAAGCTTGCAAAACAAACATATCACACTGTACGCGCCCCATTATAAGTTTGTACATAACAAAAATGCAATACAGTGAAAATCATCATTTTAATCTCACACATTTCTCCGATTGGTTTTATTTACGTTTCTCTTTTCTTCCTTGTCGGAATATATGAGCAGTGATGCCTGTTAGCATTAGCTTAATTTCGGTTGCAAAAATACGTTACAACACTTACCAGAGAAAATCACAGTAAAATGTGTTTTACTGCCAGGGATCAGGTCACGTATCTTCTTTTCTCTTAACCGACACCGGAATTAATCAAGAACTTATCTTTTAGCATGCAGTAATTCAGCACAACGTGCTACAGCCAGCTACGGTTTTCTTCTTCTTCTTCTAATTTTCTGCTGTCTACCAGAGTGTAACTCACAAGCCACCTGCTGGCGGTTTCTGGTATGACAAGAAAACTCAAAATTAAAATATAAACTGAATTGCTGGGAGCATTAAATAGCAAAACAAAATCCTACAGAAATAAAATACTACTAATAGTATCACACATATACATGTGGGTTACACTGACAATGATGAAAAAGGAGGTTTTCTGGTGGAGTTTCTGCTTCATGGTTGAACGGTTCTTGTTCAGTCAGTCTTTGTGTTTGTGGTTGAAGCTGAGTTCTGGTCTTCTCGTCAGTTCATCGCACCATGTAACGTACGCAGGCTTCACGCTGCGGCGTAGAGGAAGAGATATTTACCATGGTTGGAAACGCTGATAATGAAGGAAACCCTGGAGGAAAAGCAGGGCTCTGCTGAATGATTCATGGTGAAAAGAAGGCAGCATTCAGCACAGAAACAAAGACACATGGATTCATGCATGAGTGCTTTCAAAACACACTTAACCCTGACCACACACACACAGGCCAACACACCACTACCATGATCGGACACACTCGGTGTGCTGCGGTCCGCTGTGGGACAGCGCCTTGTCAGTGTCCTGACGATGGGACATGAGGACGGTGGACTCCTGATGTCTGAGAGGATGAGTGGGACGGTGTTTGATGCAGAGGCAGCCGGGTTGGCAGCGTGGGCCGGAGGTACGCTCAGCTCTCTGCGGGGGTAAAAATACATCTGCATCTCTGGAAAATGGAGCAAACGCGAGCAGAACTGTTTTCATCTTTACCTGCAGAGCTGTAATCAGCAGCGTTCAGGACTGAAGGTCCAAACCTCTGTCTGTCTCCGGGCCTGTCTACTTCCTGGATCTGCCTCATCATTCCAGGAAGACAAGCCCTTATGCTGGGCTGTGTAAGACTTTCATGCTCTTATTTTGAAGTTTAAAAGAGACATCTGACTTCTCACTCCAAGTCTCGGACCTCCAGTCAAACGCCGTCCGCTACGAATCTCAAAATAAATAAAGCCTGGAGCGTTAGCCTCCAGGCCTGTTATGAAATATTCAGCTGGGGTTGAGGAGCAAAACTGATTCACACACGGAGAATAGAAACGTTTGTTCCTTAGGGACGGGTTAGTTCAAGTAACGATGCTTCATAAAGGACCAATCACAGCAGGTGAACTCTGATAACAGCGCAGATTTCAAAAACTGCAGCCATGTGACCGAACACTAACCGAGTTAGCATTTTATTAGCAACGTGATAAAGTGTCCTCAGGCGTTTTGCAGAATGTGGAGCTGATGTGAGGTCATGGTTTTTGTTGTACGGTGTGTGTGAAGATGACCACAGCAATGTGTTCTAGTTTGATGATGTGAACAGAAACACCAGGAGTCGTTTCATTTTCAGCTTCCTTCAAGAACAAGGCCTGGCCTGCTGCTCCACTGAGGTCAGAGGTCAGATTGCTACTGTCGACCCAGTGGCCATTTTATTTCTACATTATTTAGGACAGTTTCTGTCATGTTGACAGGATTTCCCCCAGTCACGTCGGGCAGGAGTGGGCGTACTTGTTGCTCCCCATCTCGGCGCCTGTACATTAGGGTTCACCCCAGTGAACGAGAGGGTAGCCTCCCTCTGCCTCCGGTTTCATTGGATCTGCGGCCGTATGTCTTGGACATTCGGTGGAAGAGGTGCTGAGCTGTTCACTGACCACTACCTGGTGGTGAGTTTGGCTCTGGTGGTGGGGGAGGATGCCGGTCAGACCTGGCAGGCCCAAAGGTCTTGTGAGGGTCTGCTGGGAACGTCTGGCGGAGTCCCCTGTGAGGCAGAGCTTTAATTCCCATCTCTGGCAGAACTTTGAACACGTTTTTGGGGAATGTGGGGGACATTGAGTCCGAGTGGACCATGTTCTGTGCCTCCATTGTTGAGGCGGCTTACCGGAGCTGTGGCTGCAAGGTTGTTGGTTTCTGTTGCAGCGGCAACCCTCGAACCCGTTGGTGGACACGTTCGGTGAGGGATGCTGTCAGGCTGAAGAAGGAGTCCAATCGGGCCTTTTTGGCCTCTGGGACTCCAGAAGCAGCTGATGGTACCGGTAGGCGAAGCGGGATGCAGCTCGGGTGGTTGCTGAGGTAAAAACTCAGACATGGAGGAGTTTGGAGAGGCCATGGAGAAAGACTTCCTTATGGCTTTGAGGCGATTCTGGTCCATCATCCAGCGTCTCAGGAGGGGGAAGCAGTGCAGCACCAACACTGTTTACAGTTGGGATGGTGGGCTGCTGACCTCGACTCGGGACGTTGTGGGCCGGTGGGGGGAATACCTCGAAGACCTGCTCAATCCTACCAACATCCAGTGAGGAAGCTGAGCCTGGGGACTCTGGGTCGGGCTCTCCAATCTCTGGGGACGAGGTGGTTTAAAAGCTCCTCGATGGCAGGGCCCTGAGGGATCAGATTCACCCGGAGTTTCTTAAAGCTCTGGATGTTGTACGGTTGTGTTGGTTGACGTGACTCTGCAGTATCGCATGGACATCAGGGGCAGTTCCCCTGGATTGGCAGACTGGGCTGGTGGTGTTCAAAAAGGGGGACCGGAGGCTGTGCTCCAATTATAGAGGGGTCACACTCTTAAGCCTCCCTGGCAAGGTCTATTCAGGGGTCCTGGAGAGGAGGGTCTGTTGGATAGTTGAACCTCAGATTCAGGAAGAGCAGTCTGGTTCTGGTTCTGGTTCTGGTCGTGGAACACTGGACCAGCTCTACACCCTCAGCAGGTCCTGGAGGGTTCTGGGAGTTCACCCAACCGGTCCACATGTGTTTTGTGGACATGGAGAAGGCGTTCGACCGTGTCCCTCGGGGAGCCCTGTGGGGGTTCTCTGGGAGTATGGGGTACCGTGGCCTTTGATTCGGGCCGTCAGGTCCCTGGATGACCGACATCAGAGTCCGGTCCGCATTGCCGGCAATACGTTAGGCTCGTTTCCGGTGAGAGTTGGACTGTGCCAGGGCTGCCATTTGTCACCGATTCTGTTCATTACTTTCATGGACAGAATCTCTAGAGCAGCCAAGGTGATGGGAGGATCCGATTCGGTGGCCTTAGGATCCATCTCTGCTTTTTGTGGATGATGTGATCCTATTGGCTTCATCAGGACGTGATCTGCAGCTCTCGCTGGAGCGGTTCACAGCCGAGTGTGAAGCGGCCGGGATGAGGATCAGTGGCTCCTTATCCGAAGCCATGGTCTCGAGGAAAAGTGTAGAGAGCTTCTCCAGGTCGGGGAGATGTCCTGCCCCAAGTGGAGGAGTTCAAGTATCGCAGGATCTTGTTCACAAATGAGGGAAGAAGGGAGCAGGAGATCGACAGGCGGATTGGTGCAGCGTCTGCAGTGAAGCGGCGCTGTACCGGTCCATCCTGGTGAACAGAGAGCTGAGTCAAAAAGAGAAGCTCTCGATTTACTGGTCGATCTACATTCCTACCCTCATCTATGGTCATGAGCTTTGGGTCATGACTGAACGAACGAGATCTCGGATACAAGCGGCTGAAATGGGTTTTCCCCGCAGGGTGGCTGGGTCCTTTAGAGAGAGAAGCTCAGTCATCCAGGAGGGACTCAGAGTAGAGCTGCTGCTTCTTCACATCGAGAGGAACCAGTTGAGGCTCAGGCATCTGGTCAGGATGGACACCTCCATGGTGAGGAGTTCAGGTCCCACCAGGAGGAGGGGAAGACCAGGACACACTGGAGGGACGATGTCTCTCGGCTGGCCTGGGAACGCCTTGGGATTCCCCCAGAGGAGCTGGAAGAAGTGGCTGGGAGAGGGAAGTCTGGGCCTCCATTCTTAGGCTGCTGACCCCACGACCCGACCTGGATAAGCGGCAGACAATGGATGGATGAAATGATGGATGACGTTGCCGACACTTAAACCCACAACAAGCAAATCCTAAAAACAACAAATAAAAAAAATACAATCAGAATGAATAACTATTTGCACTTCTGTTAAATTGAAATTAAGTTATCAGTTAGTGGATCTGGCCTCATTTACTAAATCCATAGTGAAACTGAGACTTATGGGACTTTAGACTGTTTTCATTTTTACCAGCAAAAATGAAAGAATTTGATTTAGGGGCCCCCAAATCAGGTTCTGCTCCAGGCCTCATGCAGCCTTGGATCGGCCCTGGACCCACTGCATGGCCCATCTCTGCTGCTGGATGTAGCTCCTCCATTTCCACAGGAACTGAGCTTTATGGTACGAGTTGCTCTGATCTCTGTGCAGCAACTCGACCTATTTTACCACAAAGCATTTGCTCTGCATTGTGTTGCTGCAAAACATCAAATAAAATGAAAAGAAAGCAGCGTGCTGCGCTAGTAACGAGGCGAGCGCGAAAGCTGAACTTTAACGGGCCGGATAACCGGGAACAGAACCTTCATCACTGCAGACACAGATCAGCTGGACGTGAACACACATAATGAAAGAAGATCATTGTTACTGCATCTCAACGCTCTGCTGGGTTCCCCCAGTGTGTTACAAGCCTGGCAGCCTGTCAGGCTTTACTAGATCCCTCCAGGCTTTACTAGATCCCTCCAGGCTTTACTAGATCCCTCCAGGCTTTACTAGATCCCTCCAGGCTTTACTAGATCCCTCCAGGCTTTACTAGATCCCTCCAGGCTTTACTAGATCCCTGCCAGGCTTTACTAGACCCTCCAGGCTAAGCGTTGCTTATTTTTATTTTTAGAAAAATTACAAAATTGGGGGGAAAAAATAAATAAATAAATGTATTTAGCTTAAATTTTTTTCATTTTTTTTATCTGAAAGCCAGATTGCAAGTGTCTCTGTTGTTCTGAGAGTTTCAATCACAGAGAACATTTATTGATAAAAGATGGGTTTATAGTTTATGCATTGAAAGCAGAGCGGACCAATGACACAGCTGCACGTTGCCGCTGCCCGTTGCCGCTGCCCGTTGCCGCTGCACGTTGCCGCTGCCCGTTGCCGCTGCCCGTTGCCGCTGCCCGTTGCCGCTGCCCGTTGCCGCTGCCCGTTGCCGCTGCCCGTTGCCGCTGCACGTTGCCGCTGCACGTTGCCGCTGCACGTTGCCGCTGCACGTTGCCGCTGCATGTCCTTACAGGTGATCCAATATGAGCAATCTATGCTGAGGTCAACTTCAGAGATTAAGCCACGACTGCCTGCGTGAAACGGCCGACGCTCAGAAGCGCCAGCAGCACATAAAGCCTGGCAGCCCGCCAGGCCTATGATACACTGGGGAACCTCTGTGTTTACAAAGCTTGTGAAGACTGACGGGCCTGATGGGGCAAAAGCCCGGCTCTGAAATGGTGGACCCCCTGGCGTGGGGTCAGTGGTTTTGGTTAAGGTTTGGAATAGACTGGAAATAGTTTGGGCCAGAGAAAATGTCCGGGTCAGTAAATGTGTGTGTAGTTTAGGGCATTAACGTCTTTTAGCCCAATGCTAATGCATTCTTGCATCAGCACTTCTTCTGTTTGATTCTTTGCTCAAAGTTGAAACTGAACTCCAATCATCAGCATTAAAACTTCCTGCTCTGCATGTCATTAGCCCATTTAGCAAGTTTAGGGAAATCAGATGGAGCCGCCTCAACACAGGAGCATTCAGCTTCCCCTCCTCCGGCCCGGAGCGCTGCTCGGGCTTTGGGGGTCAGGGTTCAACTCTCTGCTGGTCTGTGAAGCCGTGTAGTTAAAGTACTGGCCCATGTCTGGCTCAGACGGTCGGTGGTGATGCCAGGCTGGAGCAGAGGATGTGGGACCTGAAGCTGCAGACGGAAACGATTCCACCATCCGAGGTCCGATCAGGTTTTATGAAAAGCCTCAAAGCCTGTGGAGGTCCGGCGGGTCACCAGTCTGGTTCTGATCTCCTCAGCCTGCAGATGTTCAACCAGAACTCCGTCTCAGCTGTGGTCCAGATGCTGACCCAGCAGAACCTCTGATGGTATCGCATCAGATCTGCTGCAGATCTTAAAATCCTCCTGAACTCTGGACTCTGAACCGACCCAAACCCTGGACTTGGTTCTGCTGCAGAGGAACGACCTGAACCAGCTCCTCTCCTCACTGACGACCGGGTTGGCTCTGAAGGGTCCGGTCGACCCAGGATGAGGGGCTGACGGTGTCCATGTTTCCATGACAACAGCTCTGCGCGGACTCTCTATGATGAGACGCCATGAGGACAGAGCCGGACCCGGCTGAGGACGGGGACGGAGCCGGTCCCGGTCCTGGCTGAGGACGGAGGAGCTCACTTTGCCTCCGTTGCAGCAGACACGGGACCGGTGCTGATGGGTCGGGGGTTCTGTGGATCAAAGGACCCCGAGTTCCCAGAGTGGGACTGTAGTCCCTGATCTTTAGCTGAGGCGTCGCTAAGCTCTCGTCCAGCGTGAGACGTTGGCGACGAGGTCAAAGTGTCTGGTCGGCTTTCACAGCTCAAGGACCGGACCTCCGGCCTGAGAGGGGTTCTGATGTCTCTGCTGTCTGATCAGATCTGCTCTGGAGGAAGTTGAGCAGAGAGAAAGACACAGCAGGAGGCGAACGGAGCCAAATAAAGCAGCTGTGGGGGGCAGCAGGATGCAGGGAGCAGCTCTGCAGCAGATCTATTTTTGCTCATCATTTGCATGGCTCCTTCTCCCAGCCGGCTTCCTCTGTCTCTTCTAATCACACTCCATCTCTCACGCCTCCTCCTCTGCGCGTTTATTAGTCATCTATCAGATAACGGCGTGTCGGTGCAGGAAACTCATCTGTGTCATTTGTTCTGCTGTTCTGCTCGTGTTCGCTCACATCCATTTGTCAGGCTCTTCTCCTTCCTGCGTCTCCTTGAGGGAAGAGTCTGCGGTTCGGCGAGAGGCTGCAGGTGGAAGGAGCGCTGGTGTTGGGATGACTCAGACGGTTCCGAGATCTTCACCCAGCATCAGCTCTCCTCCTCTGCTGCTTCTGCTGGAGACTCAGGAGAGACGCACCGTTCAGATCAACAGAGTGAAGCTTTTGTTTTCATCTGACTTGGAGATTTCCCTTCGTCTGTTCAGGAAACATAACAGTGTCTTCTCAGCTGGACATTCGTCTTAAAGGGCCGGTATCATGTTTTCCACAGAGCCATTTTGCAGCTCAATCCAATAATTACGTCACAGTCAGTTGTTCTGAAAATGCCATTTATAGCAACGTGATTTATCACATCCGTATGTGACGCCTTGAAATGGGCCTCTGTCCCTTTAAGAGCCTTCACAACACTGCTCCTCCATGGTGCCGTTTCCGGCTGTCGCTGGGAGCTGAGCAGGTGAGCGGCTCCACCGGGTCGGTTCTGTCCAGAGCCGCGTCTCCCTGCTCTGGCTTCAGGGGTCAGGAAGGGTTGACCTCTGCGCTGGATGTCGGCCAGGTGAGTCCAGTCTCTGAGCCTGAAGCTGTTCTGGCAGACCTGAGCTTTGACTAGGCCGTTCTACTGGCTGAAAGTCAACAGACTAACCAGACCCAGAAAACGGAGCTCATGGCTCCACTTCAGAGGTTCTGGTGGGTCCAGTTGGTCCAGTCCTCTGAGTGGAGCCAGAACCTCTGAGTGGAGCCAGAACCTCTGAGTGGAGCCAGAACCTTTGAGTGGAGCCAGAACCACTGAGTGGAGCCAGAACCTCTGAGTGGAGCCAGAACCTTTGAGTGGAGCCAGAACCTCTGAGTGGTTCTGGATGATGGGATGGTTGTGATGTTCTGGCTGCTCTTCACATCTAGGACTAAAGAACCGCAGAGCCAAACTTTCAGCTTCAAGTTTCAAAACATGGGGATGAAATCAGCTTCATGACGGACGGCTGGCTGAGCTTCTTCAATATTTCATGAATCTAATATTTTATGTTTTACTCGACTCTGAAGCTGCGCTGCGTCATTTCTAGAAAAAGGAATACAGTTAATCTGTAGAAACATCGATCTCCTTCACCTCCCACTGCCGTCTGAAGAAATGCACCACCCAACATCCAATCAGAGCCAGGGGGAGGGGCTTAGCGCTATCAATCAACACGATGTGCACGCTGCTAAATGTGTTGCTAATGGTGGAGAAACAACTTAATGTGGCAGAAAAACAATTTGACAGCCTGAACATTCATGGCTCCGTTATGGAGCCCAGGGGCCGGTGAGGCGCTGCTGCAGGGGCCATCGCAGGTTTGAGTCCCGACCTTTGCTGCATGACCTTTGCGGCCCCTCTCACAACCTGCTTCCTGTCAACTCTGTCAAATAGGGGTCACCAAAAATGACCCTGAAAATCCAGTGTGATGAAAGAGTCCAGACCAAAGATTTGGTTTAAAAGCTGAACTTCAGCTCAGAGACTGAAATGCTCATGACATGGCAGCAGGGGGCGATAGAGTCCTGCCAGCAGCTGTAACTCAGGCTATCCAGGGCTGGAGGTCTTTAACTCTTCCTCTGGCAGAGCGAAGCTGACAGAACCTGCAGCTCCTCTCTGGTACCAAACTCCTCAACATCCTCCTCTAGTCTTCGTTTGGCTCAGACTCAGCTGCTCTGTCAGTCGTCTTGTCCGTTTCACTGATCCCAGTTTCTCTGGGTCTAAGTGAAGCTGCTGCTGCCTTTCCGTTTGGTCTCTGATTGGTCGACACGTTTCAGCAGGTTGAGCCTCGTTCAGTCCAGATTGCTGCCCTGTTTTCTGCAGCTGCATCATAGTCTGGTGCTTCATCGTCTCCTAACTCAGAGCTGGAAACACGGACAGGATCTCTGCATCTTTAGACCCCAAACGTCTCCGTCCACCATAGAGACTCTGTCTATCAGTGACATCATGCAGGGCATCACACAGTCTGCTGTCCAATCACCTTTCACCAACCAGCTGCCATCGACTGGTCTCAGTTTCCTGGATGGAAACTGAGACCAGTCTGAGACCAGCTGACTGATGGTGGCTCCATCAGTCAGCATTTCAAAGGTTCATCCCAGGAAGGATGGAGGCGAGTCAGAGCGGCGAGTCAGAGCGGCGAGTCAGAGCAGCGAGTCAGAGCGGCGAGTCAGAGCGGCGAGTCAGAGCAGCTGCTGAGGCCTTTCAGGTTGCAGAGCAGGTTTCTGTTCTGCTTCAGGCTGCGACTCTTCAGCCTTCAGGTCAGAAAAAATGAGCAAAGAAAAACCTGATCCGCCCTTCCGTTCATCTGTGCGACCCGTCAATCCGTCCTACCTTGTGGCAATGTGCATGGACATTCTGCTGACTCAGCAGATTTCTTATAAATCCGTCCTACCTGTGGATGTTTTGTTTCATCTGTTTTATTTCATCAAAGATTCCAGTAAGCTTTAATGAATTTATTTTATTTTTCATTAAGCTGCTGGATGACTTCATGGTTTACTTTACATGACAGCAGCTCATAAAAATATGAATAAATGGCTCCAGTTTGCATCTGCAAAGTCGTTACTACTGTAAACTAGTCATTGTTTTTTTGTCGCTATATTTAAAATATTTTAATCTAATAACTTTATTAAGTTTAATAATAATAAAGTTATTATTAAACTTTGCTAAATAGATTTGGGACTGAAGCTGTAATAGCCTGTAATATTAGTGCATATTCATCATATCCCATCATTTCACTGACCTGTGCAGTTCAGTGACATGTTGTGGCTGCATTTAATAAAGTCTGTCATACAACAGATTAATGTGCGAAAAAGATCTGCAGCGATCTGGATTAGAATCGCCTCTGTATTGCAGATATTAACAGGTAGATATTCTAGGAAAGGATCAGCGCTGCATCTGCAGCTTTTCATTTCAAACGATAAGATATTCAGATGAAGGAAGTGATCTGCTTCTGGTTTCATCATCATATAAATTGTTCAATGTTAACCATAACTGCTAAGCTTCCACTTCAGTCACTAAATAATCCAATATACTGAACATTAACAATGTGCTGTAGTTTGTTTGTAAACATGATGGTAGCAGTTTTAGACGGGTAGCACAGACAGACAGAGCCAGCTATTGTAAGATGATTTATTGTTCCTTTTTATTTAATATGGTTTTATAGAAGATCAGTTATTTACTAAAGATGAATTGCGCTGTGCCTTTAAGAGGAGCTGTTATTTTCTTCTTCTGTGTTCTTTGGTTCTTGTTGGGCCCGAGTCGGGTTCTGTGCTGTTACCGGACCGCTGCTCTATTCCCTCTCAGTGTTCTGCACTTTCTCCACCCACGACTTCCCAATTTCTGCTAACACAGATTTATGTGACATCATCGTGTTACAAAATGTGTCTGCGCTGCGGTAGGAAAATCTGACAGGGCAGCTCAGATCGTCAGGACGCCGGTCGGTTCTCAGGCTCTCTGGTTGCTGATTTTGCTGCAGATTGTTCTGTGTTGAGTAAATCATGTTTGATGTATTGAACCATAATTATCTGTTGCTGTGATATTATTTCTGCTTCCGGGAAACAAACAGCATCAGAGCAGCAAATGAAACGCTTGATAAACAAGCAGCCAGTCATTGAACTCTGAATAGAATTCAATTAAACTGCTTCAAATAATAATAACATAATGAACCTTGTATGAACGCTGGGTCAACCCGAGCCACCATCAGAACCGACCCGACCTGCGATTACAGTGACTAACGTCTGTCTGAGTCAAACCCTTCAGGCCCGGATCAGAACTATTTGGACGGACAACCAGAACCTTCCGTCGCCGCGTCGTGCAGCAGGATGGAGGCGATTCCTTCCTCAGCTCTGATTGGCTCGCTCTGGGCTCGACTCTTCTGCCTGGCGAATCAACAGTCTCGTGTCTTTGATCTTAACCCGTTTAATCCCCAATTTTTTTCTGCAAAATAAGTGCAGGCATTTCAACCCTTGGTCCTCCCTAACACATGATTTATGAATTATTACACGTTATGTTGATTATGTTAGTGAAAATGTAGGTTTTATACTCGGCAACAATTGTTGCTGGTGGGAATCTGCATTGTCTAAATTACACAAATCTGATCAATTTATACATATACATTTATAAAAAGTAAGAAAAATTACAGCATGCATGACTTAGTACAACAACGAATGGTTACAAGAGTATTCAGAAATATTTTACATGCATAAACATTGAATCCCACACCCTGCAGATGTCAGCGTCTCAATGTGCCGAGTGACCTTTGACCTCATTTGGTCATTTCATTAATGAGGCAAAATCAGGTGAAAATGTTAGCATGAACAAATCTGCATCTGAGAGGACATTCCCCAGTTCCTCCAGAACCAGCTTCAGGCGTGGCGTCGTCTCGTCAGTCAGTGAATGGGCCGCACTGCATGGAAAGGGTCGCCCGGTGGGGGGCGGGGAGGGGAGACGTCCAACTGTGGGACCGTCAGGGATGTAGGAGACATCACCAGGTCTAGAAGGTCTGAAACATCTGATAGTTTAATCTGTGTGGGAACAGCAAGACAATAAACAGCAACGCTGTAGACACCTAGCATAACAATGTCTATGTCTTATGCTAGTGGCAGCAATTGTTGCCATGGTTACATTCACTCTTCTTATGCTAAAAATATGGATGAAGGGATACAATTTTCTTTACATATCAGCAGAAGACACTTGACAGAACAGACGTTTATCTCCAGGTCACAGGAAGAGATCTGGTCATGTGACCTTTCACACCTGATACATGAAACTGATGTTGCTTAGAGTAGACACACTATTGTTTTATTTTAAAACTTCAATTAGCTGCCAAAAGTCAAAATAATTTTTTCACAGCTTCCAGAAGTTAGAAAAATGTCTGGCAACAATGTTGTCGGTGGGATTAAACGGGTTAACTTCCTCGTTAACTGCCATGGCAACAGCAGAGCAGGGATCGTCTTCCTCTGCAGAAACCAGGTTAAAGTTTGATGACATCACCTGATGATGAAATATGAATAAATCGTGACTCTGAGCTTCAGCTCAGAGACATTGATCCTCCCTGGGTTCTGACCCAGCGTTGCTGGGTCAGAACCCACTCAGGTCCAGTCCTGCTTCTAAACAAACATCCATTAAGTTTGATCTTTTGACTGGAAAAAAATCGACTTCTTTGAACTTAGACTTGAGCGAGCAGGCTGCCTGAAGGAGCAGAGCATTAATTACAATCTGAACAGAATTTCATCAGATCTTTGCAGCCCATGGGAGGTGGACCCGGTTCCTCCTCAACTGGAATTGGTTCTGAACCGGTTCAGCAGGTCCGACCAGATTCATGCTAACAGTTCAATATTTGCAGATAGAATTGAAGCTCAGATTCAAACTTTTTTATCATCGTTTATCTGAATTCAGCTCTGAAGATATCCAAGAAGGTTATTATGTAGATGAGCTAGCGTATGTCCCGTTGCCTAGCAACATGTTTTTATTCACAGATATCACAGCTGCTGCTCTCTTCCTCATATTTTCTAAAAGTTGTAGAAAACCAGTTCAGTGAAATGATCAGTTGATAAAAATGATTCTAAAGCAGAAATAAACATCTGGAAACGGTCTAGTTAAAGCAGGGGTCTCAAACTCCAGTCCTGGAGGGCCGGTGTCCTGCAGCTCTTAGATGAGCCTCTGCTGCCCCTGAATACAATAATGGTGTGGAGATTCAATCCACACCAGGAGGAAATGAAGCCGTTTCATTGCAGCGTTTTGTTCCTGTGGCTCATCTAAAACCTGCAGGACTGGAGTTTGACTCCTGAGTTAAAGGCTAGCAGTTCAACACATCCAGATCCACAGATGAGTTCAGGGCTTTAAAATAATAATAATAAAGTCATAAATTCATATCTTGAACAGCAGGGCTCTACACACTTGCATGGAACAAACATGAACAACTTCCTCCAAAACGCCATGTTGTGAGTGGCATTTAGCATTTACTGAGGCTAAGCTAACAGCAAGTTAGATCAGCATTTACTCTACTGGATAAAAGACTGGTGGCCCAGCAGGGTTCTGATGGTTCTTATTTGTTCTGATGGTTCTGATACCCCTGCTGGTTCTGTGAGGATCTTTTCCTCCATCTTGGACCTGCCCTCCTCTCCTCCTTCCAGCTGCTAACATTTGCTAAATGTCACATTTAATTGTTGCTTTCTCTTTCTGATATTTTCTCAGCTGAACTTGTTCTCAGACTCTGCGGCTGTTTGCTGCCATTAGTCCTGATGAATCATTTCAGCGTTCAGCGCCGTGATTCCTGCTCCCTGATTGGCTGTCGTCAGGAAGACCGGCAGGAAGACCTCCTGCTGGTCTCCTGCTCTGCAGCAACCTGTTGCTCTGGGTCCCGTTATTGCTGCTGCTAGGGGCTGTGTGTTGCAGATCGGACTGGTGGAAGTTCCCTCGTAATAAATTCCTTTATTTCCCACCTTCCTAATGGACCTGAACCAGTTTGATGTGCTAGCATCGGGAAAAAGAGCGGCTGTCACGTTACGCTAACTCTCAACCTTACCAGTTATGAGAATACCCACCAGTTTACTATACAACAGCGAGTTATAAAACCTGACAGTTACACGACGTGCAGTGGACGGCCTGAAGTATTCTGGACTTAAAAATCAATCGAACCAGAATCACATCAGCCACATGTTGACCTCACCATCTGATTTCATTCATCTGCAAGAATCAGCTGAGAGTTCAGCAAGAGGACAAGACTGAGTCTAAGTGGATCTGCAGGATCACATCCGGTCAGGCAGAACCAGCACCAGAACCAGAGGTCCGGATCCACAGGTCCAGAGTGTCTCTGAGCTTTAGATGTTGATGTCAGCAGTTGTCTGTTCAGCTGAATGTGGTCATATCTAACACCCACAGTCATGTTTTCATCACTTGTAGAGACTACACATTGACTTTCATTCATTTCTACTGCCTAACCTTAACCTTTACCCTTACCCCAACCCTAACTATCACAGACCCAAAAACAACAATTTCCCTCCAGGGGACCAAGAACATGTCCCCACAAGGACCCGTGGTCCCCAGAACCCCACATTGTAGACAGAAATAAGTTCCCATAAGGGTCTAAAAACCGGCACACACACACACACACACACACACACACACACACACACACACACACGGCTCAGCACGGTCCAGTCCTGCCTCTCCAGCTGTATCCGCTGGTGCTGGTTCTGATCTGGGTTAGGGTTAGTTGTTTATTTCAACAAGTGGAGGAAAAATCAAAAACACTTTTCATTTCATGGCAACTTTAAAAATGTCAGTAACGTATTAGCAGAAATATCATGTGAGTCACTTTGATTTTGAGTGGAGCTGATGCTCTCATGAATCAGCAAGGAGGTCAGAGGTCAAAACTTCATCACAACACGTAGGAGACTTCAGAGATGTTTCTGTCATTTCCAGTTTCCTCAGTCAGACTGTAGAGGAGTTTTTATGAGTCCACTGCTCCTCTTCCTCTCTGGCGCCATCTGGACGTCTGTACGGCACACAAAGGTCCAGGTTGTCTCCAGCTGCCCGGATTCTACTGTGGTCCAAATGATTTCAGCTCAGATGATGTGAAGTTCACCACAAACTGCTTAGAACACGACCAGCAGTTCTTCTGAGGTTTCCAGTACTGGAGCAACTGGTTTCTGTGGGTGGAAAGGTCGTGACCCGGATCAGCAGCCAGAATTCCCTGGTGAAACCTCCAGCTGTTGAAACCCTTATGGAGGGGAAATGAATAACTGCCGTCTTCACCAGCTTCACCACCCTGAAACCTGTTCATTCATCCAGCCACTGGGGGGCGCTGTTATAAAATGCTGGCTATGTAGGGCTAGAGTGGAGCGGTTTACCTTCATGTCCCAAAACTCGATAAAAACTGGATATATAGTTGCCAAATTGTTAGGATCCTTTTTTGGATGTTTGTTAATTTTACTGCTAGAATCTGTTTGCGGGTCGCGATTCGTCTGCATGACCAGCTCTGTGGTTCGGACTGTGTTACTTTGGATCTGTTGGTGCTTGAAACGGTTTGCCTCATGGAATAGGACTGCTGGCCGTTTGCAGTTAATGTTGTGACTTAACAGTTCGGCTGAAGTTTCATGATGTTTCTGAGATGTTTTAAAATGAATCTGGTGGCTGTTGGTGAAATGCTGATGATGCCCCGTTCATTTTTAATGAATTACTAGATATCTGTTACGCAACATGGAGTAATATAAAACTGAGTTAATGTAATCGTTCATGTGTGGAAATTTGAATTGTTACTAGTATTGATCTGATTTGTTAACCGTGGAATGGTGCTTTGTGCTGACCCTCGACATCAGGTTGTTTTTTGGACCAGAGTCTCTGCTGGAGGTGCCGAGCTGGTAGACGTTTTTGATTTATGCCCGGACATAAATCAAACGCCTTTTAGATAAATCTGTTTTTGCCAAAGACTTGAGGGCAGCAAACCTGAGAACTGGTGGTGCTACTGGTATAATTTAGTCCATATTTAATCGTTTGTCCTCGCTTTGAAAAGCCCTGCAGGAGATTGATGCGAGCTCATTGTCGACTTACAAGGAAACTGGAGTTTTTACTCTGCGGTGCCGTTCCAAGAGACCCTCATCCTGACCTCTGACCTCTGAGCCCTCATTGCCTGGCATCCCGTGTCCTGCTATAGTAACGTGATGATGATGATGGATTGGACCTGGCTGGGCAGATGAGCAGGGCAGGGCTCCGTTAACGCGCCGCTCCTTTCATGTAATGAGTTTTATTGGCTCGGCTGCTCGGCTGCCATTAGTGGCGCTAATAGACAAACAACTGTCTGGTTTCATATTTAACGAGGCGATGAGTGAAAGCTGGAGGAGCTGAGAGCTGCAGTCAGCATCCCGTCCTCTCCTCTGGGAACTCCTCCGCTGCAGCTGACATTAGCAGGAAATGTCAGTCTGCTGCATATTTCAGACACGGAGCTCAGCGTGCCTCAAATCCACATAAATGCAGAGAAAGCGTTTATTTCTCCTCAGTAATGGATCTTAATGCTGAAGCAGAAGCTTCTTGGCCGTTTATTTCGTACCTCAGGACTTTTTATTTTATTTTTTATTATTATTAAAGTTTTTATTATTTTTCAAAACACATGAATACATGAATACAACCCTTCCCAGTCCTCCCCATATCCCCATACAATAAAAAAAACAGACAGAAAGAAAACAAAAAAAATAAAATAAAATAATAAAAAAAAAAATATAAATTAATAAAAAAAAAAAGCGACCAGGTCCACACATATCAAATCAATACAATTTTCACAAAAAATTGCCATATACAAACATCCTCGGTGTTAGCACAGTCAATCACATTAGACAGGAGTTTATAGTAAGCAGTGTTTTCAGAACATCAGTTCTTTACTTGTCCCAGTGTTGAAGGAAAGAAAATTGTTCCAGGATTTCTTGAAGTTTTCAAAGTCATCATTTAGCTTAGCCAGCATTTGTTCATATGACACTATTTCCAACATCAAACCCAACCAACTTTTAATATTCAGGACAGTTAATGATTTCCATAGTCTGAGGATTATCCTGGCAGCCGTAACCGTCCCCACCTGTACCACGGTGTTTTGGTGTTTTGATATGTTAGGTAACACTGTTTGATCCCCCAGTAAGCACAGTCTTGGTGACATGGGTATCTCCACACCTATCCACTTTCCAATGTGTTGTGATGCTGCTTGCCAGAATGGAGAAATACATTTACATTCCCATATCGCGTGTATAAAAGTTCCTGCTTCCGTCTTGCATTTCCAGCACAAATTATTGGCGAGCAGGCCCATTCTATGGAGCCTGGATGGGGTGAAATAAAATCTATGTACTACCTTATAGTGTGTAAATTTCCCTCTCGATTCTTTGATGTATTTTCCATTATTTGAGAGTATTTTCAACCATTCTTCATCACTAAAAATACAACCAAGGTCCCTCTGCCAGACAATTCCCAGACTTTTACATACATCCTTTTGCATGCTATTGAGTAATTTGTAAAATATAGATGCTTTATATTTGATTTTACTTGAGCCCATAAATTCTTGTATTGGATTATCATTATGTATGAAATTGTCTTTAATAATACAGTCTCTAATTTGTAAATACTTCCAAAAACTATCTTTTTTTATATTATATTTCAGCATGATGTCTGAAAAAGACATAAAAACCCCATCTTTATATAAATCTTCTACAACATGTATTCCTTTCATCAGCCATTGTTCCCAGTAGACTGTTTTTCTTCCAATACATATGGATGGGTTAAACCACAATGAGGAGTACAACTGTTTTAAATGTGACATCTTACATATTTTATGTATCTCCTTCCATACTAGTTTAGAATGTGCTAATACTGGATTCGCAGGAAGAGGTTGTCTATTGTCTGTTTTACCATGGGAAAGGATATCTATTGGCTTGAAAGGGTTCGCTAATTCTTCTTCAATGTTCATCCAACTCAGTTTTGTTTCTCCCTTTTCAAAATATTTGGATAGCCTCGACATTTCGAATGCAAGATTATACAATTGTATGTTAGGTAGGGCCATGCCTCCTACGTCCCTTGTACACCACATTTTCTTAATGCTAAGTCTGGGTTTCTTGTTGTCCCAAAGGAAGTCCTTAACATAAGTCTCATATTGTTTGTAAACCTGGGGTGGGATGTCGACAGGCACCATCATAGACACATACTTGAATAACGGGGCTATCACCATTTTTATTACATTCACCTTTCCCCATAAAGAGAGTTTCAGTTTTGCCCACTTATTAAGATTAGTTTTTATTTTTTGAAGAAGGAGTTCCATATTCAGTAACATTATTTCTTCTACATTCGAATGAAGTCGTACACCCAGATACTTCATACCTGAAGGAACCCACTTAAAATTAAATTGTGTAATATCATTTGAGTGACATGTTTGGGATATGGGCATATACTCAGACTTATTCCAGTTAATCTTGTATCCTGAAAATTTTGAATATGATTCAACACACTGTAATAGTGCTGGGACAGAGATAATTGGATCTGCTATAACAGCTAAAATGTCATCTGCATACATAAGCAACTTATGCTCTTTTCCTCCTGCCTGAATACCTTTAATTCTTGAGTTGGCTCTTATCGCAACTGCTAATGGTTCTACAACCAACGTGAAAAGCAATGGGGATAAGGCACAACCTTGTCTTGTCCCTCTAGAAAGATGAAAGAATTCAGATACCTGTCCATTTGTCATAATTGCTGCTTTTGGTTTAGAGTATAATATTTCAACCCATTTACAAAATGCAAATCCAAATCCGAATTTAGACAGTGTTGTTCTAAGAAAGCCCCATTCAATGCTGTCAAAGGCTTTCTCAGCATCCAAGGAGAGCGCTGCAACCGGGCTTGGATTAGAATAGTTCAGATGTATTAGATGAGTAAGCCTTCTCATATTGTCGACTGAAGATCTGTTCTTAATAAAGCCTACCTGATCTTCATTTATGATATCCGGAAGTACTTTCTCTAACCGTAATGCTAGTGTTTTTGTTAATATTTTGCAGTCTACTCCTATGAGACTGATGGGTCTAAAGTTGGATGGATCTGTGATATCTCTGTCTTTTTTAGGAATAAGTGATATCAGGGCTTCATTGAAAGTGCCAGGTAGAGAACCTAACTCGAAGGCTTCTCTATATACATCATATAATATTGGCACAATAATGGCGATGTATTTCTTATAATATTCAACTGGGAAGCCATCTAGGCCCGGTGATTTTCCAGATTTCATAGACAAGATCCTAGCTTTGACTTCTTCCATAGTGATAGGAGCATCCAATTTTTCTCTTTGTTCATTGGAGACGTTAGGTAACTTCAACAAAGAGAAAAAAGCCTTCATTTCTTCCGTGTCAGATTTATTTGTAGATGTATACAGATTTTTATAAAACTCTTCAAAAATCCTATTTATTTCTTTGGTTGCAGTGAATGTTTACCATCTTTTTTAATTAGTGGAATGTTATTAGAATTATCTTGTTGTTTAAGTTGTCTCGCTAATAATTTGCCACTTTTTTCTCCGCCTTCATAAAATTTAGTTTTAAGTCTAAATAACGCATATTCAGCTTTTTTATTATATAGTTCATGTAACTGATATTTAAGATTACATAATGTTTGATATAAATGATTTGAGTAATTTTGTGCTATTTGTTTCTCTAACAAACAAATTTCTTTTTCCAACTTTTTTTCTTTCCCGTTGTTTTCTTTTTTAATTTTTGATGCATACGCAATGAACAAAAACAGAAAAAAAAACACAAAACAAAACAAAAAAAATACAACATAGGACTAAGAACAGCAGCACAGAACATGCTGCAGCCTTCAGTCCTTTTCTTAACCCTCTATTTAAACTTGGTCCGTCAGACGCGTTGAAAATCGTCCTTGGGCAACATAACCATCTGAACTCCGAAACCCACAACCGACATAAATTTTACATAATGCTTTGAAAGATGTACACCTCAAATAGTAACCCTTGTTTTTCACTTAGCTTGTTGTAGGAACCTTTCGGCCTCTGAATGATCCCGGAATGACTTCCTTTCTCCCTTCCAGGTGAAGACGAGCGTTGCTGGAAACAGCAGCCGGTGTTTCACCTCCATTTCCCGGAGCAGTTTCTTTACAGTGTTGAAAGCTCTCCTTTTATCCACGAGTTCCTTCGATAGATCCTCAAAGAAAGATAATTTGCAGCCTTCCCACTCCAGCCCACGCTTTTCTTTAGCCATCTGCAGCACCTTGTCCCGGCCCGATGAGCGCAGGAACCGTATCAGGATGAGGTGGTTTGTTGCCATCTGGTCTGGGCGCCATTGAGCGATGGACTCGCTCCACTTCGAACTCGTTGCCCGTGAGGCCGAAGCCTGGAGCAATGATCTTTTCCACATACTGACGCACGTTTCCTCTTTCTTCCTTGTCTTCTTTCAGTCCCACCATTCTCACATTATTCCTCCGACTCCGGTTCTCCAAATCCTCCACTCGTTCCCAGAGAGTCGCCAGTTTCTCGGCACATACCTTCGCACATTTCTCCGTCTGAGCGCTGGCATCTTCAATGTCGGACACTCGCTGTTCAACCTCGCCCAGCCTGGTTGTGATGTTTTCCACGGAGTCTTTAAGCTCTTTAGTTGTTTCTTTAAACGAGACAACATCCGTCGCCACCACTTGTAGTGTTGCACTCATTTTCCGTATTTCTTCCATAAAGTTGGAGTCGATATGTTTCTCTGTAGTGCAGCTTAAGTCTGTCAGCGGGTTAGCAGAAGTGCTTTCAGGCGTGGGGCTGGTCCTCGCTGCTAGCTTGCTCCTCGTTGAAAAAGTTAGCTTTGTTGTTGCCTGACATTCCGTCGGTAAATTGTAAATATCTGGTTTCACTAAAAAAACTTTCAAATGTAGCGTATCCGATGTATTGATATCAGAGTAAATTGAGAAATGTATAGTCCAAAACAAAGTGAACGAAAAGTGTCGGTTTCTGGAGCTCTCTTAGTGCTGCCATCTTTCTCGGCGGTCCCACGTGACTCCCAGGAGCACTTTTCCCGTACCTCAGGACTTTGTTGCGTCTCTGTTTCCCAGAGCAGAAGTTTGACTTCAGCCACAGTTTCTGCTTCACCTCCAACTATAAACCACATCCAGTTGTTAAAATCTGATACAAAAATCACCAAAACATCATCTTGGGTCGTAGTTTGATGATCAATCTTCTGTAATAAGCCAAACATGACATGGTGATGCTGCTGCTGTGGAACAGGATAGAGATTAAACTTGTTTTTGATTTATTGATTGTTAGCGGCTGCAGCACTGCATGCATGCTGCAGCTGAGCAGGTTGATGCAGTTTCTGCAGCAGCTCTGGGACGTGAAGCAGGACTTCCTGAAACTTCCCAGAATCCTCCTTGTTTCCTCATTAGACCCCAAGTCTGCTCTAGTTGGAAATATCTGAAGTTTGTGAGCATCAGGCAGGTCAAGGTGATGATGAAACACGCAGCAAACAAATTCCATCAGTCAATATATTGATCAATGTTCCAGATTCCAATAATCAGATCAGCTCCAACCAGCTGGGTTTTAGTCTGGATGTGAAGGAACTCAGTGTTTCAGCAGCTTTGCTGTTTTCTGTAAGTTGGTTCCAGATTTGTGGAGCATAGAAGCTGAATGCTGCTTCTCCATGTCTGGTTCTGGTTCTGGTTCTGGTGCGGACCGGGTTGTGTTTATAATCCAAAACCTTTCAATAAAAGCAAATATATATTTGCAAACAGGAGCCTGCAAAAAAGAAATCAGTGATACTGGAGACGATGTCCACCAGAGACGACGGGTCCATCTGGAACCGGGTCGGCCCGACCTGCCCGGCTCATCAGCAGGACTTTAACTTCTCCCCTTAGAAAAGCAGGAGGTTTTCAGCCAGCTGCTCTGTTCCACTTCCTGCTTCCATCAGTGAGAACAACTCGTTTAATCTCTAACTGCAAATTACATTTTAAAATCATTAAGATTCTGCAAGCAAACGGCTTGAAATGAGTCCAATAAATGTCAGAGAGGAGGATGGAGGTTTGAGTCTGCCTGGTTCCAGAAACCATTCGGTTATTCAGCCTCATAACTAAAGACATGGGGGTTCATGTTTTCACAATTTTATTCATTCAGCTGCTCATCTCCTAACTAAATATGTAGCTCTGAGATGTTTATCTTGCACAATAAATATTTAGCCAGCAACCCAAATATTGAGAAACTGGCATTTCTAAGTGGATGACGTGAAAATATAACTAAATAATCCAACTTTTGGCTGTGAACTTTCCAAACTGCAAACATGTTCTAAAGTTTTCCTACTTTCATGTATTTACAGCGCTGTAGCCGTTAGGTAAGCATGGAGAACCGGTCTCACCCTGCTGGGTTTAAAGGTTCTGGTCCAGCTCACCATGGGCCCAGAACCCGGCTCCACCACAGGCTGCAGGCAAACGCCGGGTCTATGCAGAACCTGGAGGTTCTGGTCTGTTCTGGGATCAGCTGGATGCAGAGCAGGTCAAACCGGACCAGAGGAGGCATGGTTAGCCTGCAGGCTTTCTGTTAGCATGGTTAGCTTGCAGGCTTTCTGTTAGCATGGTTAGCCTGCAGGCTTTCTGTTAGCATGGTTAGCCTGCAGGCTTTCTGTTAGCATGGTTAGCCTGCAGGCTTTCTGTTAGCATGGTTAGCCTGCAGGCTAACCATAGAAGGCCGAAGGTACTTCGGCCTTCTATCACCTGAAGAACATCTCCAGGATTAGAGGACTAATGTCTCAGCCAGATCTAGAGAAACTCATTCATGCGTTTATCTTTAGTCGCATTGATTATTGCAACAGCGTCTTCACAGGCCTGTCCAACAAATCAATCCTCCAGCTGCAGCTGATCCAGAAGCTGCTGCTCATGTTCTCACTAGAACCAGGAAGATAGAGACATAACACCAGTTTTAAGTCCCTCCACTGGATCCCTGGAGCTCAAAGAATAGATTTTAAAATACTGTAGTTAGTTTATGAATCACTGAACGGTTTAGCACCACAATACATTAAAGATCTGCTGTTGTTGTATCAACCTGCCAGACTCTCAGGTTCTGGTTCTGCTCTGCATCCAGAACCAGAACCAAAAGAGGAGAAGCAGCTTTCAGCATCTATGGACCAGAAATTTGGAACAAACTACCAGAAAACTGTAAAACAGCGGAAACCCTGACTTCCTTTAAATCTCAACTAAAAACACAGCTGTTTAGAACTGTATTTGAAATGTAATATGTATGGATTTGTATTTGGATTTGCATTTGTGGATATGTATGTAAGTTGTAGGTTGAGACCTTTTCCTGTTGTGGGCAACGGGGCCCGGCGAATACCCGGTTAAACGGACGGCGGAGTCCGGCGGTAACAGGCGCTTAAATTCCGTGTTTTTATTTCATTTTATTTTATTTCATTTTATTCTATGTTGCATGACTTTGTATTTTATGTTTATGATGTAAAGCACTTTGAAATGCCTTGTAGCTGAAATGTGATATACAAATAAAATTTGATTGATTGATTGATTGATTGATTATCATGGTTAGCTTGCAGGCTTTCTGTTATCATGGTTAGCTTGCAGGCTTTCTGTTAGCATGGTTAGCTTGCAGGCTTTCTGTTAGCATGGTAGCTTGCAGGCTTTTGTTAGCATGGTTAGCCTGCAGGCTTTCTGTTAGCATGGTTAGCATGGTGAGCAGGTTTAGTTCTGACTTTGCAGCTCCTGGTTGCGCCTGTGAGTGGATCAGACTGTGACAAGATTAATTTCAATAATCTCCTCAGTTTTTCATTAGCCTGACGCTCAGAGCGGTGAACCTGTGGAGACGGTCAGTGGATTACATGATTAGTCAGCAGATTAACACGGATCACTGCGTGTCTCCATCAGATCCGTCACGGATCAGCGCTAAGCCTCCTAATGTGCATCACTTCCCTTTTCCAGCTGATCCAGCTGAATACGCCTCTGGAGACCAGGACCGTCTCCATGGAGACCAGGACTCAGAGCCGTTTGCTTTCTGGACCTCCGCTCTGCTCTGTTTGATCTGTTTCTGATCCAGATTTTATTGTGAAAGAACCTGAAGCCGAGTCCGGTTTCCTGCCTGGAGTGTCTGAGCCTGTTGGATCAGAACCTCAGAACTGAGCTGGTTCACCATCGGCTGAGTTGAGTTCTGGAGACAGCCGAGGTTCCTGCTGTCCAATATTTTCAGTTTCTTCATCATTTATTGACTATGCAGGCTTTGTTTCCTCCTCTTTGTTTGGTCTATTTAAAACCTGCTCGCTGTGCTGAACGCATAAAACTGCATTTACATCTACAGGAAGAAAGAAGACGCACAAAATCCTGCTGAAAGTCCAGACACAACGCTGACACAACGCTTCTCTTGGACTCATGTCCAATAAAAACTCTGAAGGAAGAAGAATAAGACACAGAGTCGCTGCTGGGACGTCCTGTAGATCTATAGAACCAGATCAGGAACTGAGTCCAGTGACTGATTAGAACGGAGCGGTACTGGTTCTGCTTCAGTGGCTCTGAGCTGAAAAGGTGGCCATGGAGATATCTAGAAGCCGACCAGAACCAAGCACATCAGCAGACGCTCCAGCTGTCCTCATGTTCAGCGCCGCATCGCGGCGGCGGCTGCTGGCGTTTCGGCTTTAGGGAGGAGCTTCCTTTGTGGTTCCAACCCTCCCAGTGAGGCGGCGGCGAAAACTTCACCAGTTTGTTTCAGATGATCCTTGTAGAGGAGCAGCGGCTGCATGTTGACACGTCTCTCTGTCCTCCAGGTGTCCTGGTGTCCAGGTCCGCTCGTCTTCCTGTGAGCTGGAAGCAGGGATGTGACTGACTTCCTGTTGACTTCCTGATGAGTTCCTGGTGACTTCCTGGTGACTTCCTGTTGACTTCCTGACGAGTTCCTGTTGACTTCCTGGTGACTTCCTGTTGACTTCCTGACGAGTTCCTGCTTCCCACCAAGCCTCAGGTAGGTTGGGTCCAATCAAAATTCACTTTCTAAAACAGAGCAGAGATAATCTGATTAGTATGTGAAGGGGAACCAGAACCCAGAGGTTCTGTCGGGTCTGAACCAGAACCAGCAGAGGCACCAAGAGGACTCTGCCAGGTCCGGTCAGGTCGGATACCAGAACCAGGTTGGCCTCCTGCTCGGTTGGAACCGGTTTTATCACAACGGTTTCCATCAGCGCAAGGGGAGGGAGGGGCAACAAGGGAGGGGGGTAACAAGGGAGGGGGGTAACAAGGGAGGGGGGTAACAAGGGAGGGGGGTAACAAGGGAGGGGGGTAACAAGGGAGGGTGGGGCAGAGTTGGGATCAACAGCTCGAGCTGCTTCAGGCGAATTCCCATCTAAATCATTTCCCAGCAATAAAACAATGAAGCGTCAAAAAGACACAACGACCATCAGGATGCTACTTCCTGCTACTTCCTGCCACTTCCTGCTACTTCCTGTGAATTTATTTATTGCATCTTCATCTTAAATAAATAGAAATATTGATTGAATATTTAGTTTTAACTCTTATCTAGTGGTGAAGATGCTGACATCAGCAGGACCAACTGTGATTGGTCTGCTGCTTAGCCAATCATGTTGGGAGTTTCTGTAATGAGACAAAACTCTTCTACTGTAGGACAGGAAGCAAACAATAACTGATTTGATTCCTCCTTTGAATTATTTTATTGAATAATAAAATTAGACCATTTAAAATTTGGTCCAAATTGCAGTACAGAACAGCACCACTAGATGTCACTAGACAAAAACGCATCCCTTCTTTAACGTCTCCTGATTCTAACAACAGCTTAGATAAACTGGACAGATTTCTGAACACATATTTCAATCATTTTTCATTCTAAGCGTTTGGTTTTGTGCAGAATAACTCCAGAAGCCTTTCTGTGCATCAGCGTGTTTACCATCAGCTGTGAACCGGACCGGGCCTTCAGAGAGCTGCTGAAGTGATAGCTGTCATGAATATTTAATGAGCATTGAGTTGTTAGTCCAAGCAGCTGCTGAGGAAATCAATAGCATCATGGAGAAGTGCTGAAGGTTGGCCTGATGCATTTTTAATGAACTTTTGATGCAAAGTTCTACTAAAGGCATGGAAAACAACCAGAACCGACCCAGAACCGACACTAAGCAGGAAGTGATGAAACAACAGGCTGAAGGGTCGATGAGCCGGGTCAGAACCGATCAGGTTGGACTGAGAAGTCTTCCTCTGTCAGAGGTCATTCTGAGGTCACGAGTTCAGCATGCAGACTGGAGATATTCTGCTGAGTCTGCAGATCTGCTGTCCAGGTCGCGGTTCTGCTGCCCTGCAGGAAGAAGCGATTCAGTGTTTCCTCTCACGCCGACCAAAAGCAAACTAGTTCAGATGCTCGCCAGTTTTTCTTGTACATGCTAGGCTACGTGACGGCGGAGCTTTGCCTCCATCGCTACTAATAATAAGACCCGTTCCTGCTCCAAAAAGTTCAAATCTGTGTCAGCTGCTGTCATTTAAAGGTTGATGATGGATCAGCCGGTCTGCCTCCGACCGCGCAGCGCCAGATGACCTCGTCTCTCTGAACTCCTCTAAGGGAACATCAGACCGATGGCGTGTTAATGGGTCGAGGAGACGACTGTCCTGGCGCAGTGGGATGACATCACATCCATGCTGCTGGCCCATCAGCAAAGATGCAGCTTCCTTTACCGTACGACTGCCCGTCCATGAGCAACATTCCTCAGCCTGACTCTGACCTCTGACCCGGGAACGATGAAATACTTCCTGTCATGGAGAGGTCATAGCTGCCTCTCCATCCCAGTGAGCTGCCCAGCGCTCACACTGAAGCATTTGGAGCTAGCGTGCTACTGGCTACCGTTAGCATGCTACAAGCTGCAGCAAGCATGCTACTGGCTACCGTTAGCATGCTGCAAGCTGCAGCAAGCATGCCACTGGCTACCGTTAGCATGCTGCAAGCTGCAGCAAGCATGCCACTGGCTACCGTTAGCATGCTACAAGCTGCAGCAAGCATGCCACTGGCTACCGTTAGCATGCTACAAGCTGCAGCAAGCATGCCACTGGCTACCGTTAGCATGCTACAAGCTGCAGCAAGCATGCTTCGGGCTGCTGCCAATAGTCAACATCCCTGGAAATCAGGGCTGCAGGTAGCTTCAGGTTTCTGCTTTACCATCTTAACATTTTGACTCATGATGAAAGAAATTCCTGCCTGCTGCTGATGGAATAAATCCAGTTTGTTGATGCCGATTTCAGTTTGCTCTGTGAAGTTAAGCATCTTCAGAGTTTTCAGAGAAACACGCCGCATCCCTCCATAATTAATCTTTAGAAGCGTGATAATGAAAAAAAATGATTTCAACATGTTGCACCATTTCTGACCTTCACATTCCCTGAAGTAATTACTGAGTGATGTTTGTGGAGAGCTCACACACACTCACACACACCTGGTCCACAGCGTGTTCAGCCGCTGATGGAGAACATTCATTTTTCCTTGGACTGTAAGGAAATGGGTCCGTGTCACATTAACCAGCTGTCACCTGAATCACAGGACTTTATTCATCATGTTGGAGGCAGAAGTGAAAGAAACGCATTCAGAGGTTAGTGACCTTGTTCAGCACATTGTTGAGCACAAAGTGTCTCCATCTGAACCCTGAAGCTTTTAACTGGAGATGGATAAACACTGACTGCACCGTCTTCAAATGAAAACACTTGAGAAACATCGAACTGACGCCGTCATGCTGCTGGTGTCCCACCAGTCCTCCCAGTGCTGCTGGTGTCCCACCAGTCCTCCCAGTGCTGCTGGTGTCCCACCAGTCCTCCCAGTGCAGGTCCTGGTCCTGGAGGGCTGCTGTCCTGCAGCTCTGAGACGTCTCTGGTCCAACACGCTTCAATCCAACACCAGAATCACCTCCTAAGTCCAGTCCGGTTCTCCAGTCCGATCCGGTTCTCCAGTCCGGTTCTCCAGTCCGATCCGGTTCTTCCGTCCGATCCGGTTCTTCCGTCCGATCCGGTTCTCCAGTCCGATCCGGTTCTTCAGTCCGATCCAGTTCTCCAGTCCGATTGATGACATCATTATTTGACTCAGGTGTGTTGAAGTGGAGACGCATCTAAAAGTTGCAGGAGACCTTCGGGCCTGGAGTTGCCCAGTTCTGCCCCAGTGGCATGAAAACCAGTACAAGCCCAGCACAGTCCACTCGCCTGCAGTACTCCCATCCAACAGGTGGCGCCAATCACTCAACAGCTGATGAAAATGAAGGTCAGACCAAAGATGGAGAAGACCTGGCAGCAGCTAACAGGAAGGGGGACGGACCAGTTCCTTTGAGATAAAAGCTGGTTCTGGTTCGGCGTGACCTCTGACCTCTGTGGTTGTTTGCGTCCGTCCGCCTGTCAGCAGCAGATATCGAACCGTTGGCTCAATGCGACGCTGAGAAACAAATGCAAGCAGCTAATGTTCAATATCAACATCCTGCAGATCAGAAAACAGTTTTGTGATTTCAGTGATGAGAAGCAGAACCAGAAATCCTTCGATTTCCCTTCACACTGAATCACATCAATAAAATGCTTACAATTTAATATTTGATGCCAAATGAATGAAATTATGTTTGCAGATGATCCGAAAGAGGACTGTGGGTAAATTGAGACGCGATCCAACATGGAGGGCGACTGGCAGCCAGGTCCGTTTCCTAGGAGACCAAGCTGCAGGTTCTGGTTTCATTCAGCCGCAGACAGACGGACCACTACAGGACTGGTTCTGCTTCTGGTTCTGGTGGACTGTCACCGGTTTCACTGAGGAATGAACCCATGTATTTTACGCTCTGCTGAGTTCTGGTTGCTTCTTATCCTGCAGCTTCTCCTGCTGCTGCTTTCATCACCGTCATACTTGCAGACGTCGGAGCGTCGGGAGGTTCTGCTGGAGCAGGTTCTGCTGGAGCAGGTTCTGCTGGAGCAGGTTCTGCTGGAGCAGGTTCTGCTGGAGCAGGTTCTGCTGGAGCAGGTTCTGCTGGAGCAGCCAGCGGGTCTGGGCCATTCAGCCGTCCTGGGAAAACAGTTATCATTTGTAGATGAAGCGTTTGGCTCAGACTGGAGCAGCCAGTCGCTGCCGCAGCCAGTCGCTGCCGCAGCCAGTCGCTGCCGCAGCCAGTCGCTGCCGCAGCCTCTCGTCTCCAAGCTTCCTTTGCTTCACGGTGATTCAGCCGGTTTTCCCTCTTTGGTTTGGATCAGAACCTGAACGTAACCGGGACGGTTTCATTCATAAATGTCACAGTTTCAAGCTAATTACTTAAGTCACAAGATAAGCATTTAGCTTTGAATTAAATATTTATTTAGAAAGCTAAATATTTAGTATTTAGTAAATATTTGCTTAGGAATGTAATGTTTCAATATTTAGCTTGGAATGTGATGTCTAGTTAAATGAAATGTTTAGTTGGTTCAGATCTTTTAGCTCATATCTTAATATTTAGTTTGAAACATCTATAAATACATGAATAACCTGGAGCGAATCTGTCAGGCTAAATAATCCAGATTATTGCTGTTGATGTTTCCCAGCTAGCAGGTAATGATGGAGAGGAGAAGGCAGGTGTGAGGAAGGTTTGGTCACATGACGCGTCGGTCGGATCACAGGTGGCGGCAGCAGGCTCAAACTGTCGCAGGCTGTTAGTGGCGGCGCAGCCTGCAGCTCCTCAGTGGCTCGACGCTTCTCCACCGCCGCAGCTCAGCTGGAAATGATCAGCTGCGTGAAAATAATCTGACAGATTATTCTGCAGCCTGTCAGCAGAAAGCGGGGCTCCGTGAGACCGTCTGAGCAGTCAGTATCTGAGCAGCAAACACTCCAGTTGGAGAATCAGGAGAATTTTCCAAACTAACTGTCAATTCAGCAGATTATGAGACCGTCTGAAAGATCTGGATTAAAACTGAGTGTCAGGAAAACTGACATGTTGCTCTGCTCCAGGAACAGAATCTGAACCTGGAGCAGAGCTTCACAGTTTCTACACATTTTTAACCATTTTTATGTTTTTACTATTAGCATCTTCTGAAGCAGTGAAACTTTGACATGTTGGTGAAGCAGCTCTGGAGTCACTTCAGCCTCTGCTGTCACAAAATCACTCAAGTCCTGGAGCTGCGGACTGAGACGCTGGTTCTGCTCCCGCTGTTGGACCGCTGCCGCTGCTGGGGATGTTTCAGAATGAGCCGCTGAACCTGCAGGTGGTGAACGGTCACAGCGAACAGCAGCTGAGCTGCAGCATGGAGCTTAAAAACAAAAGATTTCACATGCGCAGTAAAACTTTCGCTGTCCTAATGTGAGACAGATAAACTCTGACAAAAAATAATCAATCTCCTCTGCCTCTTCCTGTGTTCCCAGAATTACTGAACTCAGTTAGAAACAACCAATCACAGCCAGCATTACCAGTTAGCCAATCAGAGCTAGCATTACCAGTTAGCCAATCAGAGCTAGCATTAGCCAGTTAACCAATCAGAGCCAGCATTAGCCAGTTAACCAATCAGAGCCAGCATTAGCCAGTTAGCCAATCAGAGCCAGCATTAGCCAGTAACCAATCAGAGCCAGCATTAGCCAGTTAGCCAATCAGAGCCAGCATTAGCCAGTAACCAATCAGAGCCAGCATTAGCCAGTAACCAATCAGAGCCAGCATTAGCCAGTTAGCCAATCAGAGCCAGCATTAGCCAGTAACCAATCAGAGCTAGCATTAGCCATGGCTACCTTTCAGGAACTCAGGATTATTTTAATCAATCTGCATTTGACTTTAATGAATGTTTCCTTTTTCTGTTGACATTATTTGAAATCTGTTATTGTGAGATTTATTTCACTCGTATGTAATTTGGTTTTACTGCTACATATTTTACTGATTGCAGGTTTTTAGGTCCTTTTGACTTTTTTTTTTTTGTCAGCAAGTATTTTGCATGTTTTTGTCTAAATTAGTTGAATTTATTGCCGGCTCATTTTTCCATTTTGCCAGATCAGCCAATCAGGAGATGGGAGGCGATCGTCCCTCGTTATTATTCATGGCTTTGCTTCAGTCCGTTGTGTCCAGCATTGGTGTTTTGTTGGTTTTAGTTTCATGGGATGTTGGGTCATATTGAAACTGCAGCCATGTTTTTATTGGTGGGATTCTCCGTCTGGTTGTTGGGAGGTCGAAGGGTAAATCTTCATGCTGCCATGCTAGTCGCCGTTAGCATTCTGGCCTTCACCAGCAGGATGCTGACATCATAGAAAAGCAGAGATCAGCAGAAATGCGGAGAAGATGCAGCAGAGCAAAATGGACCAGAACCAGGAGAGGCTGAGAAGCTGCCAGGTCAAAGGTCACTCTCAGACTGACTGCATCTCTACTACAGAAGAAGAAGAACTCCGGGGTTATGGAGGCAGGAAGAGCTCACAGAGGAGCTGCTTTTTCTGCAGCTCCAGAACCGGAGCTGGGTTCTGCTCCAATGAGGATCAGTCCAGAGCTGGAACCACTGTTGACCAGCTGTAGCTCTGTCTGCCCTACTGAAAAGCCTTTGACTAGGCCATCAGTTCATGGAAGGCGTCTCTCTGAGTGACTAATTGGTTTAATGCCTCGCATGTTGATTGCTTTGGTCTCGCCGCATCGATCAGAAGATTCTGATCCGGAATAACAAGCATCAGAACCGTGTGCTGGGATTCTGTTCCTGCCACCAAACATGATGATGGAATATCCTCCTTTCAGACCAACGATGCGCTTCAGGTCACTGAGTTACTCTGATCACATGTAAGATCCTGAGGAGGAGCGACGGAGCTGGGCGGGCAGAACCGCTCGTGGACCGACCCCTGATTGGCCGGTCTGGATCAAACAGAGCTCCTGATTGGCCCATTGTGTGGTTGGCGCCACAGCATGCGTCTCCATTGGCTGAGAGGAACTCAGGATGTTTATGTTCAGTCGGCCATGTTCTGTATGTGACCCTGCTGTTAGCCCATATGCTAACAACTTCACACAAACTGGATCTGAACCAGTGAACGCTCCCAGTTAGACTGATGAAGTAAAACCTGCTCAACATTAAAACTATATTTATATCATTTCACTGACAGGAAACTGAAAAAGCAGCAAAATAAAACAATGATGTGAACAAATCGGTTCTGAAAAAACAACATTCTGAAAGTGAGACGCTCTGTCCCTGTCCGTCTCGCCGAGCGTCCAGGACGTGTGTGTGTGTGTGTGTGTGTGTGTGTGTGTGTGTGTGTGTGTGTGTGTGTGTGTGTGAGAGAGAGAGGCAGCCATCTGTTAATGGCTGCGTGGAGAAGACCACAGTCTGTCCCCTCTGTCTCTCTCTGGTTGTCGTCCATTTTCTGATCCGTCCTGCTGGATGATGATGTTGATGATGATGATGATGATGATGATGATGATGATGATGATGATGATCAGCTGCTGGTACCAGTAGGGTCTGATCAGAACCTCTGGACCTGCGGTCTTGATGGAGGAACTGGTGTGTGGTGACGGTTTCACTGGTGGTCCAGCCTTGAAGGACCAATGAAGGGACAGGAAGACAGACTGAGTCAAAGCCCTGCTGACTTCCTGTTCCTGGCCTCCATTTTGAGACGCACATGAGCAGGAAGTGCTGAACAAACGGAGGAGACGCTGAACAGCTGCAGCTGAACAGAAAGCAGCTTCTGGCTCTTCCTTTATCTCTCCTCTGTCTGTCGCCTCGTTTCTGTTTCTGACATCAGTGCCTCTTCCTCCTCTTCCTCCTCTTCCTCTGTCTCTCATCTGGTCTTCCTTTGCTCTGAATCTCTTGCTGCTGCAGCAGCTCCTGCTGCAGCTCGTGCTTCAAGTCTCTGTTTTCCTGTTGGTGGGAATTTGTGTTTCCAGTTTCTCTGCATGGAGGTAAAATGGAAGAACAGATTTGTGTCACTTTGACTTCATGGGTTATCAGACTCGTCTTCCTGCAGTGCAGCAACCGGCACGCTGCGTCTGACCCCGCCCCTCACCCAGGGGATTGTGGGAATTGGATTGAGGCTTTGCCTCCATCTGGGAGGAGCAGCGGATTTAAAAAGCGAACATTGGACTCAAACTAGTTGAACAGAAATACCAACGTTTCTATCTGACGTCAGTCTGTATAAGCCCCGCCCACAACGTTCTGACCAATCACGGCTCGCCCCCCAGAGCCCAGCACCAGAGGGTGATGTAGTTTGGCTCCGCCCACCAGCTGTGCTCCATTTTGTGAACCTTGACCCCGGTGAAGCTCAGGTCAACTCCTGGGAATCCAATAAAAAGCAGCCGGTTTCATTTCTGGTTTCCTTTTTGATCTGATGTTTTCAGCGCATGTGTACCGTTCCAGTACGTCTCCATGGCAACAGCAGAACAACCCACAGATCGGACCGGTTTATTTTCATATCGATTCTGAATCAGTAAATGAGAATCACAGCGTTAGTTGTTCTGCAGAACCAACAACTAATGATAGTAATAACTAAAGTTATTGTTATTATTATTAACTTTAACTTTATAGAACCAGATTGAAGCTCAGTGATTATAGAAACATCATTTATTTTATTATCATAATGGACTGAACTGAACTCCCTGATCCGTCCTCCTGTCCTCTTCCTGTCCTCTTCCTGTCCTCTTCCTGTCCTCTTCCTGTCCTCTTCCTGTCCTCTTCCTGTCCTCTTCCTGTCCGATCACACTTTGATTTCCAGCCTCGTCTTTCCAAACAGATTTTCCTCGGTGATTAATGGCTGCCTTTCCTCTGCCTGACCAGATTTATAGCCGGGTCCTTTTTCTTCTCTGAGGACAAGAGGAGGACGTCTTTATGTTGTCCTCATTCCTGAGACGCCTTCTTTTTTTTATGGAGACTGACTGCTTAGCCTCTTACTTTCAGCTTTTCACCAACAGTTTGACATGAAAGGTTTTGGAGGAGCTGATGAGGACGCCGTCTTCATCAGAACCTTCTGGAACCGGTTCTGTTTCCCTGAACTCGGTCTCCTCTGGGTGAAGCTGACGACTCTTCAGTCACGTCTCCATCGCTTCCTTTTCACTTTTTGAGAGGCGCTTTTAAAGTGGGAGATGAAAGAGGTCGGGTGGAAGTCGGGTGGAGGCAGAGTGGAGGTTTGGTGGAGGTTTGGTGGAGGTCGGGTGGAGGCCGAGTGGAGGTCGGGTGGAGGCCGAGTGGAGGTTTGGTGGAGGTTTGGTGGAGGTCGGGTGGAGGTCTTTGCTCGGAGAAGCTGCTTCCACCATTTGCGCCTCCAGGCTGAAACACAAACACAAACGTTCGTGGAAAGCCAACAGATTCATTGTTCTGCTGCTGAACTTTGACCTTTTGCCCTCTCAGCTCTTCTTCAGGAAGCCTTCAATCTCTCTGTTGTTTCTCTGACCTTTGACCCAATCGTCTCTCTGCAGGTCGGTCCGGCCGGCGGCTCCTGATTGGTTCCCACCGAGGCAGAGGGACACAGCGCCGCCTGCAGGTGAGACGCTTCTGCTTTGAGTCTTGTGTCTAAAGCAGAGGTCAGAGGCCTCTCTGCCCTTCATTGTGTTGTGACCCTTGACCTTTCCTGCAAGTGGCAGGTGACATCCTCACAGGCCTCCGACTGCCCCGGGGCAGATGAGGCTACGATCCGGTAGCTCGGCGCCGTCAGCGTGTCGACTGAACGCTCGCTGAATGACTGGACTGGAGAAACCGGCTCTATTGCAGGACATTTTCTGCTTATTCGCGTCGTTTGCTGTATTTCTGATATTGCGTGCTGATTGGTTAATCATTTAATTGTCAGAATTATTGATTTCTGTCATTAGCTCAGAGAACAAAAAGCTTCTCTCACTGACAGCTGCTAATCTGAGCAGGGCAGATTAAATCCAGGCAGATTAATCTGCATGCAGCTCATAAACTTGTTTTTGGTCATTTTTGTTCTTGCATTCATTTTCTCCCGGCTTCAAATAAAAGTGATGAACTCTGACCCCGGGCTCGCCCTGCACCTGGACCTTTGCGTGTTTGTTTGACACCAGCTAATTGGATTTTGTTCTGAGAAACCAACTGGTGGGGGAGAGGGATCTCGTTAGGAGCAGCAGCAGGAGTCTTAAGGAGCTGACTGGGGAACGCGAGCGGTGAACTGGTCTGAGTCTGACTGAGGCACAAAGCTCAGAGTGTCAGCAGAACCTTTGGACTTCCTGGTTCTGCCTGGCTCACAGCAGCTAATGCTAACCTCATGCTAGCATTAGCATGAGGTTAGACCTGCTTCACCAGGTCTGACTTTCATTCTTCCCCCAGTTTGTCCCAGTTTGTCCCAGTTTGTCCCAGTGGCCATCCCAGGGGATCTGTGTAGTGAACAGAACCCGACCAGCTGGACGGTCCAGCCTGTTTGATGGTGGTTAGCCGGGTTCTGATGGTTCTGATGGTTCTGATGTTAGCGTCGTTTTGCTGCAGATTGCTGCTGCATCACAAACTGCTGCGTTGACGATTAGCTCCAGGTTAACTGCAGCTAAAGTGAGACCAGATACTCTGATGAGAGACAAATTATGGGATGGTGTTAAAAACAGAGCTAATGAAAGCATAGGGTCGGGGTCGGGGTTAGGGTCGGGGTCAGGGTCGGGGTCAGGGTAGGGGTCGGGGTTAACCCAACCTGATCAGCGATTCTAAACAGAACCAGCAGAAAATTTGCTTCAGTGTTTATATCAGCATCTAGTTTTAGCCGCTGACTCTTCGCTCTGATCAGTAGCGATTTTAGCGCAGTTGGTCGCAGGATGTGGGTTTCTCTACAGAAACCAGCTGAAAGCTTTGAAATCACCAGACGGGTCTCGACTCGTCATGACCTGGTGACCCTGCTCATGTCGTTCGGACCAGCAGCCTGCTGAGGGAAGCCATGTTGGATTAGCTCTACTTCCTGTTCTGACAGGAAAGGGATCATTGTTTGATTTTCTGGTTCCGGTTCTGCTGCGCTGCTGGTTCTGGTTGACCCGCTAGTCCTCCCGTCCTCAGTGTTTGTGGAAGCGTTGGGAGCGATGGCGGCGTTTGCCGTCTGTCCGTTTCCTGTTGGGTCCTGAGCTGCAGCGTTAGGGAGCCCGTTCACCTGCTGATGCACACAATGCTTTATTATTGCTCACCAAGCAAAATGAGACGCGTCTCGTCCAAACATGGCAACAGGAAGCCATAAACCTGAACGCAGGAAGCCATAAACCTGAACGCAGGAAGCCATAAACCTGAACGCAGGAAGCCATAAACCTGAACGCCATTCAGAGGAAACTGCGAGTTGAGCTGCAGGTTTCTGATTCTCTGTGATTGTGGCACATCAAAATGACTTGATTAATAAAGATGCTGCCTGTTTGCTCATTAGCATGAAGTCAACAGGCTCTCTGCTGAGATCTGATTGGAGGTTCAAATGTCACTTCATTTACTTTGTTGCTTCTTATGTAAAGTTATTCCAGACTGAATGTTTGGCTCTCAGCAGCAGATCAGCTCACATGACCATGATTAATATTCATTATTACGCATTAATAACAACCAGCTTGGCTGAATAATCAGACACAGCAGCCGGTTCATCATCACTGTTCGGCTAGCGCAGCAGAACCAGTTCGGATCTGAACCAACGGGTCACCAGACGATTCTATGTTAGAAAGAAGCTGCAGAGTAGCTGCTTCATCACATCCTCATCAGATCCTGATCCTCATCGGATCCTCATCTGATCCTCATCAGATCCTCATCTGATCCTCATCGGATCCTCATCGGATCCTCATCTGATCCTCATCAGATATTCATCTGATCCTCATCAGATCCTCATCGGATCCTCATCAGATCCTCTTCAGATATTCATCTGATCCTCATCAGATCCTCATCGGATTTTCTTCAGGTCGTCGGTGTTTCCTCATGCTTGAAGCTCCTCTGGCCTTTGAATTGAGGAGGTTCAAAGGTCGGAGGTGAACGTCGCAGCAGGTGTTGTGGATTCTACACAGTGAGACATCTGTGATCAAATCGCCCATCTCTGATGGGATCCTAGGATCTCCATGATCTCTGACCTTATTCACATGTTCATGAACACATAAATGATGTTAATTATTTTTATTTATGCTGATTGTTACATTTTTGATGTTTCTGGCAGAAACCAGATCAAAGGTCAAAGTTCAGCCTGCTTTTATCCATAAGAGTTTCAGTTGTTTGTCCACCTGAGCAGCTGTAGCTCCTCCTCTTTCTGTTTTATTATCACTTTATTTGATGAAGATCTGCTTGTTAAAATATTCACCACTTTCTGATGTAACCATGGCAACAGCCCGGTGAGATGAAAGCTCGTCCCGTCAGGCGCCGTCAGAGCGCCGCCAACTTCCTCCTGGAAATCTAAAATGGATCGCGTCGGAACCGGACCTTCCGGCGCCGCTGATCCCAGTCAGCAAGTCAGACTGGAGCAAAGTGTGAAGAACAGCTGCAAAGGAAGAGGAGGATGAAGAGGAGGATGAAGAGGAGGATGAAGAGGAGGATGAAGAGGAGCTGCATTTCCTCTGGCTGTAATCTGGTTCTGCTGCTGAGCCGTTTTTGCTGTAGTCCAGGCTTTGACTAGGACCCATTTCTCACTCTTCAGGCCTTTTATCTGTTTGATAAACATCAAACGGATTTAAACGTTTGACCAGAGAAGAAGTCATCAGAGTCGCAGCGCCACCCGCAGGCTCAACGGAAGCCTGCAGCAGGGGGCGGGGCTTATGTTAGCATGTGTGCTGCTGTTAGCCGCTCCATTCGACTGATGAGAAGACGAGCCGCCTCGATTCGACCCCATCGACTGTTTGCTTCTAATTTCTCTGATTTCCAGTGATGGACCCAAACCGACCAGAACCAGAAACTACAGGAGCGCGATTCGTCAGAGCCTTGATCAATCAGGATGAATTACCTCCAGTTTTATGATTAGAATCTCATCAATATGATGAGAAGGTTTCAGTTTGTGCTTCCTGTTCTCCTGAATACACACTTCCTGTTCCGTATCCCAGCAGGGTTTGTTCATTTCACAGCTGTAAATAAAAATCTTCCTGCTGGGTTTGCCATCAACGGCTTCCAGTTGCTGCTAAACTACTTTTCAGAGTTACAGTGATTTTGGTTGCATAGGTTGTTCCAGTGTGTGTGTGTGTGTGTGTGTGTGTGTGTGTGTGTGTGTGTGTGTCCTTTCTCTCCCTGTATGAATTTATTCTGGTTCCTGCTGAGCTCCACTCAGAATCGACTGGAGGGAATCAGTGGCAGCGTTTTCCTTCACTGTGTTTGCAGGGAAAGTTTAACGTTTATAGGCCTGAAAAATCGATGAATTTCTGAATTGTGACATCTGGCGCTCTCGCCTCGCAGCGCAGGAAGTTCAATCGGTCCGGTTTCCTGTCCGGAGTCAGCAGAAAACCCTGAATGATGAGGAGAAAAGTTTCTGATTAAAACGTCCTCAGGCGTCCACTGAGCGTCTGCCACCACCGTGCTTCAGCATGTTGATGTTTTATGTTCTTGGTCTTCATGATGCTGGATGTTCTGTAAGAACCAGAACCAGAACCAGAACATCTGCGGCTGGATTCAGGTTAAACGATCACAGATGGGCTCTGGTTGAGTGAAGTGAAGTGAAAAGGTTCTTGTGGCATCAGATCAGCTCCAGCACAAAGACTCACCTGCCTTTGTGCTGCAGGAAGGAGCCACTGCATCACTACGGCAACCCTGACCCATCATTCCTGGTGGTTAGCAGGATTTCCCCTGTTAGCAGCACTAGCTGAGAGAGCAGTCTGTTAGTTCAGTGTCTGCAGAAGATGCTATGCTAAGCTAACAGATTCCCATTCTGCAGCGGCCTGGTTCCGGCCCGGTTCCAGCCCCAGGCTGGCTCAAGCTGCGGCCCGGTTCCGGCCCGGTTCCAGCCCGGTTCCGGTCCGGTTCCAGCCCGGTTCCAGCTCGGTTCCGGCCTGGTTCCGGCCCGGTTTCACCAGATTTCAGTGTGTTATGTAGTCTGGTGATCTGCTGAATAATGAAAGTCCTCAGAGACGTTCCCAGAACCTTCAGTTCTGGGAACCTTGTGATGAAGCGGGCTCCGGGTCGGTTCTGAGTTCTGTCCGTCTTTGTGTCCACAGGCAGACGGACAGCCATGGACGTCCTCTGGCTCGTCCTCCTGTCCTGCGTCCCGTCCTGCCTCTGCGACATGCTCTGTCCGAAGCGCTGCACCTGCCAGAACCTGCTGCCGTCCTACACGGTGCTGTGCGCCAAGACGGGCCTGCTGTTCGTCCCGCCAAACATCGACCGGCAGACGGCCGAGCTCCGGCTGATGGACAACTTCATCACCACGCTGAGACACCGAGACTTCGCCAACATGACCAGCCTGGTGAGTTCTGGAGGCCAGTTAACCCTCGAGGGCCGGTTGACCTCCCGGCTGCAGGACCAACACCTGCAGGTGGCGCTATGGCAGAAAATATGCATTTATGCTTCTACCTTGAAATTTTCATGTCCCTTTAACAAAACTGATTTGGACCAAGTTTCCTGTGCAGGAAATATTTGTTGGATTATTTTTTGAGCAGAGCCATGAAGCAATCTGACCTCTGACCCAATGAAGCAAAACGCCTGAAACAAACAACATTTTCCAGTGGATTTTTGATTTTTGTTTAATTATATATTTTTATCCCCAATTACAAAATAATAGCTAATTAAACATGGCTGCGCATGTAGCTGCACTTTTCAGTTGCTCATAATTTGGAACCGTCAAGAGTTTTAACAAAACTTCATCTGACCTCTAATTCTGAAAAAATCACACGTTCATAAAAGTGAGTTGAAATGTTCAGGAGAGTCGACATGGCAGCTTATTGAGTCAGTGTGGTTCATTGTGGCTCACATTCATAACGGACATTTCTATCATTTATTGCACATTAATGCGCTGAGCAGATTATGAAAGTAAGTCAGTGATGCACCAGACCAGCAGGCTGCCGGTTCCACTCCAGATTGCATCACATTAAAGCCCGTTAGAACTGCTGGCAGTTCTACTTATTATTATTGTTGTTGTCACTATAATTAATATTATTTGTGAAGTTTTTCTTTCTGCAAACAGGATTTTTGAAATCTGGAAACTCCAGTCAATCAATCAGTAAATTAGGATTATTTCAGTGATAAACTCACCGACATTAATTGATAAATCTCTTCAGTCTCATCTGAACCGGGTTCTACTCGGTCAGAACCTTCACAGGATGTTTGGGTTTGGCTGCTGGGAAGCGTTCACCCCCGCTACCTGTTGCTAATAAATGAAGGACCTGAGGACCAGCGCTAACTGGATCCGTTACAGAACCACTTTCTGCAGGGCCGTGCAGAGACCTTTGGAGGGCCGGGGCTCACAGTTAAAAGGGCCCATTGAACAAGAGCTTAAAATACCGAACAACAACATGGCAACAACCCATATTGATCAATAATCTAATTGGATCTGTTGAAAATCAGAAGAGTAAATCTACTTATATTTACTTGCTTGTTATTTTCCTCTGATCTTCTGGGTTCCAGGAACTCTGCGTGTACAGTGGAGTTTCAGAGAACAATCATACGACAGCTGACTTCAGATATTTCCAGAGTTTTATCCAAAGAATTCAATGCAATACAGAATGTTACAACAGCATTACACTCAGATTATCAAAAAGTCCAAAACATGACAAACAGAGAATTACCTGCATAAGTTGAAACAGAAAAACAGAAATAGAAAATAAACAAAATGCATTTTGGAAATTTCTCCCTCAGCACAAGGAGATTCGAACTTCTTCTGTAAAACAAACCTTTTTATAAGAATGTGTATTCCCCTCATTTAAATATATGCATTAGAACGTGTGCCTTCTCCTTGCAGGGCTGTTCCAATGTTCATTTTATTACCTCATGCTAAAGAGCCCCACAGGCAGATATATGGATTGTCAAACTGGGTCTTGCTGTACCAGGTGTCTCCTGCAGACCCTCTTAGACCAGAATTTATGACCTCCATCAAGGTCTGTTTTGTCTTCTGCCTCAGTGCTTCAAGCAGATAGTGTTTAGTGTACTGAAACAAAATCTAATGCTACAAATATTAACTATACGTTCGGATTTAAAGCTGCAAGATTGTCTAATTTGGAAAAGCTCTTTTTGAAAATACCTGAAATAATTTTAAGAGTAAAAATAATGGTTTAATAATCCTATTGTATCTTAGTAATATAAATTGCATGCAAGTAATATGATTTAAAACTAACTAATTCAAAACATGCTGTTTAATGCTCAAGGAAATAGCTTAATACGTTTGATTATACTTTGGAGAAAACTTTTCTTATACATTTAATGTTTCACTGAACTTTTGAACCAACACCAAAGAATTTATTGATCCTGGTATCAGACACTCCCTGTCTGAAAACCCTCCTTACGGAAGTTCAGAGAGTCACCAGGTGTCTTAATTTGGATTTTATCTAAGTTTACCAGACGTAAAGTCTACTCCTAAAAATTCATGCTACATCTAATATTTTTGTATGTCTCTAAAGGTTAACTTTCTCTACAGTTATGCTAAATAAACTTATAGTGTCAACAGTTCATACTATATCGCTGCCATCATGTGGGACGTTGTGTGATCCATTTCCCCCAACAGGAATAAAGTTTCTGTTTCTGCTGCTGAGCTGAGACTGGAGCTGTAAACAGACCAGAGAAGGTCAAAGGTCATGAAATAAGTTAATTTGCTGCCATTTTACTAATTAAGCCCTAATAATATCTAATAATTTCTATTTAACCTCTACAACAACGTGGCTGCAGACGATTTATAGACTGGGTTTAACTCTATAATGTTTTCTATGTTAGAACCTCTAGATCTAGAGTTATAAGACTGGAATATCAAGACAAAGAGAACTCAGTAGCTGCTGGTCGGGGCCTTTCAGGGGCCCCAGACATTCAGGGGCCCCAGACCCGCCTGACTGGTGGACTGATACTGGGAACTCTGGTTCTGATGTCGGAGGACGGACTGGGTCCTTCATCAGGACTCTAAGCTTTAAAGTTTCATTAACTGAACAATTTAAATGCAACAGAAAGGAAGATCAAATGTTGCATCATCTGAAGGTTTACGAACAACCAATCAGGCCTTTCATCAATATTTCATTTTAGCAGAACTGGTTCCAGTCCAGATGGGTTCCTAGTTTCCTCTGGTCCCATCGCCAGCGTAATCCTGTGTGTGTTGGTTCAGATCCACCTGACCTTGAGCAGGAACACCATCAGCCAGATCAGACCCTACACCTTCGCTGACCTGCAGGACCTCCACGCCCTCCACCTGGACGCCAACCGCCTCACTGTCCTGGACGACTCGCATTTCCAGGGCCTGGTGAACCTGAGACACCTGATCCTGGCCAACAACCAGCTGCACAGCATCTCCGAGGGGGCCTTCCAGGTAGGGGCCCCACAGCAGGGGCACGTCCGGCTCTGGCAGTTCTGTGCCAGTCTGTTCGGTCCAGTCTGTTCGGTCCAGTCTGTTCGGTCCAGTCTGTTCGGTCCAGTCTGCGTTCGGTCCAGTCTGTTCGGTCCAGTCTGCGTTCGGTCCAGTCTGTTCGGTCCAGTCTGTTCGGTCCAGTCTTCCCTCCACTGAGTGCTGGGAGCTCGACTTTGTGAGAGGAAAATCCAAACGTGAGGATGATGTTTGAAGCTGCCGTTGCCGTGCCAACGCTCCGGATGCGGCTCGGCGGTCAGAACCTTTCCGTTCTGCCAGCAGGTGTTATGAATCATTCGACCTCTGCCAACAATCCTCTGCTGAAAACTTATTGAAAGTCATTAAAGCGGCTCAGAGTCGCTGCGGTGCTGCGGGTCAGAACCAGCCGGCCCAGATGGATGTCTCCATACTGACCCGCAGCGCCGAGCTTCAGTACCGTCCTATCCCTGCAGGACTTCCTGGAGACGCTGGAGGACCTGGACCTGAGCTACAACAACCTGGTGGACATCCCTTGGGACACGGTGTCCCTGCTGGTGAGCGTCAACACGCTGAGCCTGGACCACAACCTGATCGAGAGCGTCCCCGAGGGAATCTTCTCCAACCTGCACAAACTGGCCAGGTACGGCTCTGAGCTCAGGGCGCCAGCAGCGGGCTGGGCTGCCATGGCAACCAGCTGCTTCTGGTTCTGCTTCTGCTTCTGCTTCTGGTTCTGGTTCTAAAGGTGTCAGAAGTTCTGGTTCTGCTGCATCACTGATAATCAAATTTATCTAAACTTCTGGGCCCAGAGGAGAGAAATGTGCTGATTGCTGGAAACAAAGTCGCCACGGCGACTGGTCACTTCCTGTTTGACCAGTCGCTGTCAAATGTTAATGCAGAATGCATCAACATTCCTGCGTCCTGATTGGCTGAAGGTGTGGGTGGGTGTCGGATCCAGGCGGATGGAGAACTGGGCCGAGCCGTCGGCTGCTCCTCTCCATCTCTGCTGATCCTTGGCCTCACTCTTCCTCCTCCTCTTCTTCCTCCCAGTTGATCGATCGATTAGCTGTCGGTTCCCGCCTCCTCCTTCGGCGCTAAACGCCAGAAAGCCATAAATCTGATTTGGGAGTCAGATTTGGGCTCTTCCTGTCCTCGACTGTCTGGACCTGAAGCTTTTATTTCTGATACTTTGTCCTCTGGGCTCATATATTTCTCCTTCCTCAGAAAAGACGAGAAAAACAAGAAGGTTTCCAAGCAGCCACCAGGCCGCAGGCATGTTGCTCCCACTGTGTCTCTGTGTCCACCAGGCTGGACATGACGTCCAACAAGCTGAAGAAAATCCCCCCGGATCCGCTCTTCCTGCGCATCCCGGTCTACGCCAAGATGAAGGGCTCTCCTCTCACGGCGCTGGTGCTGAGCTTCGGGGGAAACCCGCTGCACTGCAACTGTGAGCTGGTGTGGCTGCGGCGGCTGACCCGCGAGGACGACCTGGAGACCTGCGCGTCCCCCAGAGACCTGGCGGGGAAGTACTTCTGGACCATCAGAGAGGTTCGCTCCTAACACTTCCTGCTCGCGCCCAGCAGGTTCCCGGTCCGTCCGTCCGTCCAGGCCGGTACTGTTCACCCAAATCCAACCAACACTGAGCTGATAGGAACTGGAAGTGGACTACCAAAATAAAAGCTGGACGAGCCGTTCCAAACGTCATGGATCAGGGACGATTCAGTCTGACTCAGCTTTTATTTTGATAGTCCACTTCCGCTCAGCAGCTAGTCAGTTAGCATATGTATCTCCAATGTTTGGCTAGCTGCGTTAGCGAACCGCCATGTTTCTGCTGACGGCTCAACAACCAGATTACCACAGATTAAATTTTAAGATTAAATCCACTAGTGGAAGAGTGGTTCTGATCTGGTTCTGACCCGGTTCTGACCCGTCCACCCAGCTACCAGCAGTTCTCTCTGAGCGTCTGATGCAGACGGCAGTGGGGATAAACAGGGATTATCTGGGATTAAGAGGTAGCTGTGCTGCCAGCATCTTCCTGCAGGCGGCGCTGCAGCGACAGGGTCATGTGACCTGCTGCTCTTCTTCTCTGAGAGTCAGACTGGTTTTGGTTTTGCTATTTGTGACTCGGTTCTGTAGCCACAGCGGGATTAGAAACCGCACCCGGAGGTGAGAGCTCCTGACCTCTGACCCCTAATGGGCGCCACTCTGGTCTGAGCTGCGGTGGCCATGTTGTGAGCCTCTCTCCGTGCTGCAGGAGGAGTTTGTCTGCGAGCCGCCCATGATAACGCGCCACACCTCCAAGATGTTTGTGATGGAAGGTCAGGAGGTCAGCCTGCGCTGTAAGTCCATCGGGGATCCGGAGCCGTCCACACACTGGGTCAGCCCGGACGGGAAGCTGATGGGGAACACGTCCAGAACCATCTGCTACGAGAACGGATCGCTGGACATCCTGAAGGCGTCCGTCAAGGTGGGCGGGGCTTCGCCGATTCTGATTCTTCCTGAATTTCTCTTCCACTCTTCACGAGTTCTTCCTGTTTCCTGTTCCTAAGGATTCTGGGAAGTTTACGTGCATCGCGTCCAACGCAGCTGGTGAGGCCACGGCTCCCGTCGAACTGGTCGTCAATGCCTCACCACACTTCGGGCCCAAACTGGAGCCGGACCCGGGGCCCTCAGACATCCCCACATCCATCAAATCCAACGTGAGCGGGGGCCAGCCCAGGGCCGACCCGCAGCGGGTCGGCGTGTCGGACCTGACCTCCAGCTCCGCCGTCATCCGCTGGCCGCCACAGAACCACATCCCAGGGGTCCGCATGTACCAGATCCAGTACAACAGCTCCACCGACGACATTCTGATCTACAGGTGAGGCATTTCAGGCGTTTTAGGCGTTTCAGGCGTTTTAGGCGTTTCAGGCGTTTTAGGCGTTTCAGGCGTTTCAGGCGTTTTAGGCGTTTCAGGCGTTTTAGGCGTTTCAGGCGTTTCAGACGTTTCAGGCGTTTCAGACGTTTCAGACGTTTCAGGCGTTTCAGACGTTTCAGGCGTTTCAGGCGTTTCAGCGTTTAGACGTTTTAGGCGTTTCAGACGTTTTAGGCGTTTCAGACGTTTTAGGCGTTTCAGACGTTTTAGGCGTTTCAGACGTTTTAGGCGTTTCAGACGTTTTAGGCGTTTCAGGCGTTTTAGGGTTAGCTAGCATCGCTAATGGTCACTGGTGGACACCACTAACTACAAGTATGTTGTGCTAACCTTAATGTGCTTATCATAAGCATTAGCTAACAGTTGCATTTAACAGTAAAATGCTATACCAACCTTCCTGTTAGCTGCTGAAAACACTTTCTCTTCTAGAAGCTTCTTACACTTCCTGCTCTTCGTCAGACGGACACTGAATTGTTTTCACTTTGTCACATCTTCCACACTAAAGAAAGTTGCTGCTGCAAACTGTTGGTGTGGCGCAAAAGCAGCTAATCCAACTAATGTTTCTACAAACCGGGTCTGACTCCAGACCCGGTTTGTAGAAACCGGGTCTACAAACCGGTTTGTAAAACCACCTTCAACCAAGGTCAGCAGCTGTTGTAGTTGCTGCTGCAGCTGTTTTAGTTGCTGCTGCATCTGCTGCTGCAGCTGTTGTAGTTGCTGCTGCAGCTGCTGCTGCAGCTGTTGTTGCTATGAAGGAAAGGGAATCAAGTGTAATGAGTGCATAATAACTTTTTTATTACAGGAACAATTCATATTAGTAGTTAATAAGAAGGTTGATGGGAAAAGACATGAATAAATGTCACAATGCATAATTATATGAACACAATAACAATAATAACAACAACACACTGAACACAATACATTATGAAGCTGAAATGCACATCACTTCCCTGACCTCACAACCTTTGTTCTGTTTCAGTGGCAATACATGAGGTCAATAACTTGTTTACATGTTTGTTTTTGAACCAAAACTGTGAAAATGATAACATTTGTTGTCATATCAATATGAAGTTATTGCCTTAAGCCTGAGATAAAACTGTCATTTCAATAACGCAGAGAGAACAAGAACATGAAGCAGAAGGTCTCTGCATTGATCAAGCAAACACAACACTGCTGCAGCTGGTGTTGTTGCTGCAGCAGGTGTTGTTTCTGCGGCAAGTGTTGTTGCTGCAGCAAGTGTTGTTGCTGCGGCAGGTGTTGTTGCTGCGGCAAGTGTTGTTGCTGCGGCAAGTGTTGTTGTTGCGGCAGCAAGTGTTGTTGCTGCAGCAAGTGTTGTTGCTGCAGCAGGTGTTATCTTACACAATATTCCTATCTCTGTAGGAACGAGCCGGATTATTAAATTAGCTCATAATTCAGATTTGGATAAAAGAGCCGCTGGACCCGATTGGACTCTTCTGTCATCAAACGTTCCTCCCAGCCGGCTCGGCGCCCTGGGCAAACCGCCTTTCCTGTCCCGGTGTCTCCTGGGTAAACACCACCGTCCCTCATGTTGGGTCGTTTTCCTGTTTTAGCTCCTGATGTTTTTGGGCCGGGTTTCTCCAGAACCTAACATCCCGTCTGCAGAACTCCATCAGGACGTTTCCAGTATCAGTCTGGGTTCTGGTTCTGACTGGGACCCGCTGGATCGGGAGGATTCTCTGGTAGAGCACACCGTCCAATTAGCAGCTGAAGCTACCAGTTGAAGCTACCAGTTGAAGCTACCAGTTGAAGCTAGCAGCTGAAGCTACCAGTTGAAGCGACCAGTTGAAGCTACCAGCTGAAGCTAGCAGCTGAAGCTACCAGCTGAAGCTACCAGCTGAAGCTACCAGTTGAAGCTACCAGTTGAAGCTACCTGAGCTACCAGTTGAAGCTAACGCTGCACAGCAAAGCCTTCACTTCACTCCGGATCAGATTCTTCGGATTTAGCCGTTCCTGTTGTTTCCATGGAATCACTTCTATTTCCATCCTGACAGTTTATGGGAACAGAGAGCAGATCAACCAGCCGACAAGCGTTGGAAACAGCGTCCTGCTTCACAGGAAACATGCAAAACTAATAAAACTAAATAACACAGAGACTTTCAGCAACACGGCCATATTTTCCTAAAAGGAGCAACTCTGAACCCAGACAGTCAGCTGAAGTTGAACTCTGACATCCAGCTGCTCCGCTGTGAAGCTCTGAGGTTGTTGTGCCTCATCAGGCTGCAGAACCTAAAATCCCAGTCAGTCTCTGACTCTCACCACAAAAAACACAATAAGCTACAAACATTCTCATTACAATAGATGAAACATGTTTACATACTCAAATAGCAAATTTTTACAAGAAAAATGTCAGAGAATATTGCCTACTAGCATAAGCTAAAGCTAATGTTAGCCACAAAGTTTAAAGAAAGTAAAACTGAATGTATAACGAGACGAACGTCTTAAAACTTTCCTCCAGCTTATTGTTCACATCGAAGTTCATCATTTATGTTACCTGAAAATACCGAGTGCAAAATACCATCAATAGACTGGAAACAACCGAGCTGAGCCCAAAACATCACACTTCACTAACAGGAAGTAAACTGGAAGATAACAGGAAGTAAACTGGCAGCTAACAGGAAGTAAACTGGAAGCTAACAGGAAGTAAACTGGCAGCTAACAGGAAGTGTGACACTGCAGGAGGAAGCTGAAACATAATCATGTAAAAGTTAATCTGTGGTTCTCATGGGAGTTTTAGTTCGTCCTGCAGAGTCTCTTGGCAGATACGCTGACGTCTCTCTGGCGGATTGCTAAAATTACACTGGAGGAAGAGGAAGAGGAAGAGGAGATGTTTCTGCTTTCCTCCTCCTCTTCTTCCTCTGGGACAAGAAAAACCTGCCCAGCTTCCTCCTTCACCATTTCCCGTCTGTCCTGCCCTGTGAGGACGAGTATGACGAGAAGCTCCGCCTCCATCACCAACAGGAAATGAAGAAATTGATTCTTCCTCCTTTAATATTCTCTGCTGCTCCTCTTCCTCCTCTGTTCCACAGAACTGGATGCTTGTGCTTTTATGAAAGGCTTTCTGTTAGCGAGAGCATCTGAATGTGTGTGTGTGTGTGTGTGTGTGTGTGTGTGTGTGTGTGTGTGTGTGTGTGAGAGAGAGAGAGAGACTAAAGAAGGGGAGGAAGGTGGATGATGAAAGCTGTGAGGAAGACTCAGCTGATGCAGAGATGAGAGGAAGAGGCGGAGATGACAGCTGATCATATTCTGCTGAGGTGATGAAGGCATCAGCTTTCCTCTCCTACTGCTCTCCACTTAATGTCACCTTCATCACTAGTCCCAGTAGTAGACTACTGGGACTAGTGTCCCTACTGTTCCTACTGGGACTAGTCTAGTAGTCTAGTGTCCCAGTAGTCTACTGTAGTCTACTACTGTCTACCTGTCCCAGTAGTCAGAAGACAAAACGTCCAGGTTGTCGTCTCCCCCCAGAGCTGGAAACACCGACCATCTGGAAGATCACAGAGCCGGAAAAACTGTCTGTTGGACGGGTTGATCCCAGCGCAGCAGCAGAAGAAGAAGAGTTTACCTTGGGAACAGTAGAAGAAGAAGAGCGGTGAAGCAGTGTTGTATAGTAACGAAGTAAAAATACTTCACTACTTTACTTAAGTATATTTTGGAGTACTTCATACTTTCCTCGAGTAAGAAAATTTTTGATAACTTTCACTTTTACTTCACTACATTTCCGAACTTAATTGCATACTTTTACTGCGATGCATTTTCAATGTGTGGTTTAGTTACTCGTTACTGTGACGGAGGAGCGTCACGAGTTACGACCTAATTAAAGAGCCGTGTTAACACACACACACACACACACACACACACACACACACACACACACAACACACACACACACAACACACACACACACACACACACACACACACACAAACACACACACACACAACACACACAAACACACACAAACACACAAAAAACACACACACAAACACACGCAAACACACGCAAACACACACAATCGCTAACTTCCGTTTTGTTGCAGTTTAAAGTGGCGCGGTTCATCGTGGGTCACACGCGGTGTTCCCGCTTCAGTTCACGTTAATCCTTATCTGTCATTTTCAAACATTTTCCAGGCTTTATTTTCAATTAGCTTTATTGTTTCCGGATCGTGACGCACCGAGAGAGAGTTGCGCGATGTGGTGACGTCATCAGAACGTACTGAGTGTTGGCTGTTTCATGGATTATTGTATTTTTTGGATTACAAGTTTATTTATTTTTTTCTCTTATTAATTATTTAAACCTTGTGGTTTAGGTAAAGCTCCTAATTTTCTTAACTAAATGATGCTGCAGGTTTATCTATTAGCAGGTTTCATTTTGCCTGCACTTGGTTGTGTTCATTATTTTAAGTGTATTTTACAAGTTTACCAAAATATAAAAAATGTCATTCAAACTGCATTTGCCTTATTTTACTTTTTACTTGTACTTTTCATTACATTACTTGAGTTCATCCATTTTTACAGTAATTTCTATACTTAAGTACAAGACGTTTCAGATACTTTAATACTTTAACTCAAGTAACATTTCAATCAGTGACTTTTACTTTTACCAAAGTCATATTTTGGAGCGGTACCGATTCTTTTACTTGACTCCGAGATTTCAGTACTTTATACAACACTGCGGTGAAGCTCCAGCTCTGCTGTGGCTCAGCGATGGTTTCTGGTTGCTCGGCTTGCGATCCGATTCTTTTCCAGTCATTGCTTCAGAATATTCTGATCTGATCTTCTGCCAGTAGGAAGTTATGGACAAGATTGGCATTTTCAGCCAATCACGTCACATCCATAATTTATTTGGATTTTATTTACGAAAACAACAAAAAGTAGAGTTATTGCCATGTTAGCTTTCATTAGCAACAAGCAGGTAAGGGGATGGATGGATGGATGGATGGATGGATGGATGGATGGATGGATGGATGGATGGATGGATGCAGATGCAGGGTTTTTGTTCCCGTCTTCCATTCAGACAGTTGCTATGACAACAGTATATAGTTTTTACAGTTGGTAGCTGCTGATTAGTACCTGAAATAAACCGCAACGTCTCTCCGCTCTGAGCAATTCACTGCGTTTGATTCACTGCGTTTGATTCACTGCGTTTGATTCACTGCGTTTGATTCACTGCGTTTCTAATCTGAGCACATTAGCAGAACTCGCTTTGCTTGTGCAGCAGAACCAGGAAGACTCCGGTTCTGAATCTGTTCTGACTGGATCAAGAATGGAGCATGAAACGGCAGCAGTCAGAGAAAAACTCCCATGATCCCTGTCTGCAGGATGATCCCAGCCAATCACAAGTACTTCCTGCTGAGCGACCTGGCGGCGGCGCGGGACTACGAGCTTTGCGTCCTGGCGGTCTACGACGACGGCGTCACCACGCTGACCGGAACCAAGATGGTGGGCTGCGTCTCCTTCACCACCGACTCTGAGTACGGCCGCTGCCACTCCATCCGGGACCAGGTCGGTGCGCCGCCTACCAGACGGCCCAGTTCAACAAACTGAACTGGACCACAGATCCCAGTTCACTGATCTGTTCACCAGGTCTAGATCCATCAGTCCCCCTTCATTCTGAAAGCCCAGAGGTTCTGGTTCTGGTCAATGGACGTCCACCTAGACAGACCAAAATTAACCCATCAATTCAGTTAAATATGGTGGTGGCAGTATCATGCTGTGGGGCAGCAGAAGAGCTCAGACTGGGGTCAAGGTTCATCTTTCACCATGACAACTGGCCCAGACACCCAGACACAGATATTAGAATGGCCTAGTCAAAGGTCAGAGCTAAATTTCTGTGGCAGAATCTGAAAACTGATGGGGCTAAAAAAAATGCACTCCACACTAATGAGTCAATCATTATTAATCATCACTGCATTGAACATGATCAAGTTGCATCAACATCAACTCGTTTATTTTCTGACTTTGTTTCATTGAACCAATAAAATAAACTGGACAGAAGTTTAATACATGAGCCTGTAGCAGTCCTACTTCCTGTCCCACTAGTCCTACTTCCTGTCCCACCAGTCCTACTTCCTGTCCCACTAGTCCTGCTTCCTGTCCCACTAGTCCTACTTCCTGTCCCACCAGTCCTGCTTCCTGTCCCATCAGTCCTACTTCCTGTCCCACCAGTCCTGCTTCCTGTCCCTGTCCATCTCAGTTGAATTAAAGTGTTTGTCCTCTGTATGTCCTCCTGTTTAATCAATAACCTCCTGCTCCTGTAGACAGTTTCTTGTTGTCATGGAAACAGGGTCACAGCAGCAGCTTTCCTCCATCCTAGCGTCTAACTTCCTGTCTGTTCTCCAGTTCCTGGGCGGCACCATGATCATCATCATCGGCGGGATCATCGTGGCGTCTGTGCTCGTCTTCATCTTCATCCTGCTGATGAAGTACAAGCTCCATAGCAACCACTACAAGCAGAAAGCCGCGGCGCGTCACGCCAATGTCTGCTCCCAGACCAACGGAGGCGGAGGGGGCGGAGCCAACAGCGTACTGGCGCCGCCTCCGGCCGCCGCGGGCGGTGCAGGTAATCGCCCCGCCGAGCGGCCGGTCCGGTTCTGACGGGGTCATGACGACGTTCTGATGTCTTCCAGGCGCTAATAAAAGCTGCGCGCCGGCGGCAGAGGGAGGAGCTTCTCTCAGAGGGACGACCGTGGTGGACCTGAACCCGAGTCTTGACGAGGACGCCGCGTCCCAATAACAGGAAGCCGGACGCTCCGCGCAGACTCCCCTTCCTGTTTGTTTCACTGCGTTTCTTTTTCTGCTCCATCCTGGAGTCAAACTGGACTTCCTGTGAGGAGCAGCGGCGCTCTGCGGTGAGTCCCGCCAGGGCACAGAGCTCAGCTGACGGCATCCAGTCACAGACAGAGAACAACTTCCTGTTTCACAGGAAGTGACTTCACCAGGACCTGAGGGACATCCCATAATAAACCTTTCATGCTGCTTAATATTAAAAGCAGTGCTGGCAGATAAAATAGGAGCTAATGTGAAGCGTTGTTGCTAACTGTAAGAAACATTTAGCGCTCTTAGCTTCCCATAAAGGAATTTTTCTAACTAAATTGTGACACGCTAATTTTCTTCACTGTTTAATAAACTTTCAGTAACAAACTAATGGGAATTTATCCAGAAAACATCGTGGAGGGGAAGCTAAGGGCGCTAAACGTTCTCAAAGTTTGTAAAAATGCTAAAACGTTAAACAGTTAGCTGTGCTAATAGCGTCTTAGCAGGTTAGCGGCAGTGTGTCCACCACAAGGTGATCTCAGGTTACATGATCTGTAAAACATAAAAAGGTTTCTGTTTTGTCCCAGCAGTTTGATAACAGAACATCATGCATAGAGCTGCTGGGCCATTCTATGTGACAGATCTGTGTTAATTACTTCGCTAGATTTTATGACCTCCTGTCACCAGATTGTGTTTTATTGGTTCAGTAGTGAAAATGTTGCAAAACAAACTGAAAACATGACGAAGCTTCAGGTTGAGAGAGAGAAATCCTTCAACAGATTTTCCTTCACTCTCCAGCTTGTCTGTCAGTTTCCTCTGATATACAGGAACAGACCGGAACCCTGATCAGCCAGAATGACACCAGGCGCCTCCTTCTGGTTGGTTGGTGTCACAGCAGCTCTTCCTCATTGAAATGATCAACTTTCAGTTTCAAAGCAAGTAAGAAAAATCAAGAGCACGAAAAAGAACCCGGAGGATCTGAGCGCTGCACTTTGACCTCAGTGAGGTTTGTGGCTCGTTGCTGATGTTTTCACCTGCTGGTGGAAACTTCTGCTTTTCCTTCTTCATTCAATAAATAATGAGCTGCTCCTCATTTACGGCTCAGTCCGTCGGCTGACCAGAACCTCAGGTTCTACATGTTTAGCAGCAAACTGGATGTTTGTGTCAGAATGAAGGAATTCATGCAGAGAGGTCACAGAGGTCAGGGCAGCTGGCGGTTCCTGCGGCCTGATGGATCATCAGGCCGGGTCGGTCCTGGCTGGATTCCTCTCGCGGAGCCGCAGTGACACCCGGTGGCCGGTCGCTGCGCTGCAGATTTTATTTTTATCCGATGTATCCGGGGAGAAGAAAAGCGAAGCGGCCTCTCAGTTCGTGTGTCGCTGAGCTCAGGCTGCTCTCAGGTGTGAGGAGAGAACAACACTGGGATGTCTGAGCAGGAGGAGGAACTTTTCCAGAAATCTAAATAAAGAGTTCAAACACTGAGACGCTTCCTCTGGAGCAACGTCTGAAATCAAACCAGAGACGCAGCAAAATCACAATTCAGTTCAATGACAAACGTTTTATTATTATTATTTATAGATCAGGTTAGAACATCCCACTGCATGGGAGACAAGCAGATCCTCAATGTCAGCTGCTGAAACTCTTCCACAGAGAGAGGACGAGACCCAGAACCGGATCAGTGTGGGTCCAGTCCAACACCAGATGGTTGGTTCTGGTTGTAATTTGCTGTTTTCCTGGATTGGATCGGTTCTTCACACAGAACCGGTTCTGATCCTGATGGTGACGCTGAGATGCAGCGCATGATCCCACCATGTGGGGGCAGTATAAACACTCTGCAAAGTTACGGCAGGGCGGCGATGGAGGCAGTGCATCATGGGAGTTGGAGCATGGAGCTCAGCCGGATGTTGGTTCATCACCAAAGTATTCCAGGATTGGTTCTAATAATATAAATAATATCTACAGTGATGTCATGCTGCAGTGTGCAGACTCTCTGTCTGCACCCATGAAGTCTGACTCAGCCTGTGTGGAGAGACTCAAGTGGGCGGGATGTCCGACCGCTTCTGAGCGGTTCAGATCCAGAACGGTTCTTCATACTGAATCAGTTCTTTGTAATGAATCAGTTCTTCATACTGAATCAGTTCAGCTCAGATGAAGCATTCAGGTGAACTTCAAGCGCAGGCCAACTTCCAGACAGCTAGCTAGCGCTAGCTCTGGTGTTCGTTTGTCTCTGCGGTCAAATAGTCGGCTGCTGCTTCTATTCTGTACAAAACTCTCATCAATCACACAGCGCCCCCTGCTGGAGCATTGGCAGAGAGAAACGGTGCATCTTTGTTTTACATCTGGCTCCTGCAGAAAGAGAATGGTCTAATCCAAGGCCGGTGCTTCTCACATCTATCCCCCAGCAGCTGGCTCAGAAAAGCCACAACTAAAATAAAAGCCATTTAATCTCTGAACGTGAGGAAAGAGACGGACAGAGAAAGAGGAAGAGGAGGAGGAGGAAGGCTGATGGACTGCAGAGAGAAGCAACCAGACAAACGTCCAGATGAGTCAGAGATGGAGGGATAAAACGCCAGCTGGAGGAGGAAGAGGAAACAGTCGATTCATCCACTTCCTGCGCTCTTGACCTCTGTGTTCAGACAAACAGTTGACCTCTGACCCCCTCTGCCTCATGACCTCAGCAGGACGTGTTGGTAAATGAACGTTGCACTCAGTCAGATTTCCCATCAGAAATTGAGGTCTTGTTCTCTGGTGACCCCTGCTGGTGATGGACAGGAACTGCAGAATTTCAGATCTTTTCTCTGGTTGTGAAACTTGAGTTTTCCTTTTGATTCTTAATAAATCTGTGATGTTTGGCGGTGCGCCCCCTGCTGGCAGGCATTCAGTCCACAGCAGAAACGCCAGGGTTAGGGTTAGGTCACGGGAACGCACCGCGGGGAGTCCGGCTCACCGAGGAACCAGATTCAGGTTGGAGTACGATGAGGCTGTTTCAGCAGCAGGTGGCACTAGTGAGTCATGAACCTTCAGGCGAAGCAAACGGCCAGAGGCTTCCTTTGGCTGGAGACTGGGGTCAAAGGTCACCATCCAGCCTGAATATGCAGCTAGACATTATGGGATGGTTTCGATTCATAGGTTCGAACAGTCTAGTCAAAGTCCAGTCTGCAGACAGGCAGCCTGTGAGGTTCTGAACATGTAGGGGCGTGAATACTCCTTCCATCCTGTTGCTATGGAGACTAACCCCTCCCCCTCTCCTCCAGGTGTTCTGGCCGTGATGAAGGAAACCGGGACCGCCTCCGGTCCAGAGCCGGTCCGGGTCTCAGCCTGCTGATGTTCTGGACCCAGTGAGGTTCTGGCAGAACTGCGGGTCGGTCCAGTCAGGAAGTTCTGGTGCCGCTGCTCCTCTCCTCACTATACGGTCACATGCCAAAGGATTACTGTGGGAGCAGCGCCTCCTGCTGGACTTCTTGGCCTGAGAAACAAGCGATGGAAGGACGACCTCTGACCTCCAGACGTTTGGTCGTCCCTCCTCCCTCTCTCTGTTGTAGGGACAAACGGACACGCTGGACGTTAGCGTCCATGACGGACGCTGCTCCGTGTGGGACCTCGAGGATCTGCAGCCGAAACGCCGGCGGACTGAACCGGCGGCGAATGTATGAAGTTGTTTTAAAAGATGGCCGCAGATGATGCGTTGTCCCCTCCCTCCCCTGTTGCTGTCTGACAGTGTCTGTGTTTGTATGTGACATCCACCTAACAGTCTTCAGCGGTTTGACACCCAGAATTTACTTTAACCGTAACGAAACAAACGGAGAAAAACCACGGCAACATGTGAAACGGGAATTTTATGCTTTCATAGACACAAATATGTGGATTTATAATGAAATAAAAAGTATTTTTCTTGGAAAATGATTTCTGGGTTTCTTTTTGGTTGTGATGATTGCATTAAAAAAAAGCATCAACACATTTGTAGTTATTGTGCGGGTCGAAGCGGCCGGGTGTAACCATGGTGACTACATTGATGTGCATTACTGCACAGGACGGCGAGTTAGCTGCTGATGCTAGCCACAGCTACCGCCGCCGCCATTACTGCAGTTATCTCCAACACAGGGTGAGCAGGAATCTGTCACAAAGATATTTGAATCGCCTGCTACAAAATGTCTTTGATTAAAGCTGAGCAAACTGTTTTGATGACTTTGTTTCCTTCCCAGAAACAAATCTATAGTTTGGTTTCTGTCAGTTCTTAAAAGTTGCTAAAGAAGAAGAAATGAAGAAAGTGCTGAAAAAGAGGTGAAGAACTCAAAACCACTTATTTTGTTTCTGAATGCATTGGCTTCATCTCACATGCACACCCGTTACCATAGCAACCAGTTGACAACAGTTCTGCTAGCCATAGTAGCAGACGTTACGTTGACGTGTTTCGGGAACACCAGTGCCAAAAAACACGCAAACAGAACATTCAGTCTGCTACAGTTGCTAATTGATGACACGAACAAAGCAAAGCCTAATTAGCTGATTAGCGCCACCATCCTGCCGTCATTAAACACGCAGGACATTTTATTAACAAACAATAAATATTAAGAACATTGTCTAAAACAAACTATCAAATCCCCCCTGTAGTCATAATTAGTCTTTCTGCTGCTCAGAGTAAGACGCCCCGCCCTTCAACATGGACTCTTGTGTGTTTGTCCAGATTTCCTTTCTGGATGAATCTTTGTCCACAAAAATCGCAGGAAAACGGTTTCTCTCCAGTGTGGAGCCTCATGTGTATTTTTAAGTTGGACTTGTAGCCAAATCTTTGTCCGCACACTTCACAGGCGAACGGCTTCTCCCTTATGAGCCTCATGTGGATTTTGGCGACTCCTTGTTGGCTGAACCTCTGTCCACACAGATCACATCCGAAGGGTTTCTCTCCTGTGTGGCTTCTCCTGTGCTTGTTCAGGTTGGCCTGTTGGCTGTATCTCTGCCCACACACGTCGCACTCAAAGGGTTTCTCCCCTGAGTGGCTCACTGTGTGCCGGTTTAGATGTGCCTTCTGGCTGAATCTTTTCCCACAAACGTCACAACAGAAGGGTTTGTCTCCAGTGTGGATCCTCATGTGGATCTTCAGGTCGGTTCTCCTGGTGAAACTTTTCCCACAGTCACAGCTAAAATATTTCAGCGCAGTTTGATCTTTACTTGGTGAATTGATGTCTTTCTGCTTCCGCTTCTCATTGCAGTTCAGAGAGCGAATGATGGAATGACCCGTCATGTGTCTCTGGAGGGAGCGCTTGCTGGCGAACTGGTTGCTGCACTCGGAGCAGCTCAGGGTCTTGTTTCCCGGAGGAGTCCAGTCGTCTTCGGCTCCGGACTCAGAACCCGATAGGGGCTTCAGGTCAGCTTTGCCACGCTTCGATCTATCGTACTCCTCACTCTCCTCGGTCTCTGAAGAGTTCAGAGCCTCTCTGTGAATGTTGTGGTCAAGCCTTCTGCTGGACCCTGCTACCTCACCGTCCTCTTCATCACTTTCTCCCTTCGTCGGATCAGCAGAGCCGCTTGGAAGATCTTCATCTTCTGCTTGATGACGATGTGAGAACAAAGGTTTCTCCTCCTCTTCATCATCGTCTTCGTCATTCTCACCCTTCACAATGACTATATTTAAAGGGAAAGCGTCTCCAGAGGGAGGGAGCTCCTCCTCCTCCTCCAGGCTGCTCCACAGCTCTTCCTGCTCCTGCTTAATGCAGAGGGCCGCTGGATCCGGCCGCTCCGCATCAGAACTCTGGTCTTCAGGAGGATCTTCCTCCACCAGCAGCATCAGCTGAACATCTGCAGAGAAGATGGCAGAGCTGGGATTAGTTCACACGAAGCCGTGAAGGAGGCTGCAGTCCGAGAAAACAGGCTGAAGGTTCAGTGATCAACCGAAAGTCAACCTGCAGATCTTTCTACGGCCTCCGTCCTTCAGGATCCAGGCCGGCTAACAGAAACAACGTATTTATTACGCAGACAGATCAGAGAAGTGTCCCTGAAGATAAAAAGACAATATTCAAACAGGATTTTACATAAACAACAAGAAGAAACAATTTGGACACTTACTGACCTCTGAACTCCAGCTGAGAAAGAAAACCTTAAATGATTAACAGAACATGTAAGACAGATATTCTGATAGAGCCAATGTGATCCAGCTGCTCATGGATCTTTGGCACATCCTGTGGTTCTGGTCTGCATCCTAAAGTCCAAACCCCCTGCTGGAGAAACACTGCTACTGCAGGGGGAACTCCGTTCAGCCGCCTGGAGGGAAATGCACCGACGACTGGTTCTGATCCACTTCCAGCTGAAACAGTGAAAAAGCTCATTGCATGTATAAAATGTTTCTATGCTGCGATCAACGACCGATGATCAACGACCGATGATCAACGACCGTAACGCTGCACGAGAACAAGCCTGAAACAATCCCCAACAGGAAAAACCACTTGAATGTCCAAAAAGGCTGACCTTGAAATTTTAATAAGATTTCAGTCCTGAAAAGATTTGCATGTATAATGTAGATTTTGTCATGTTTCATTAAGATCATCTTGAGGTGTTTCTAAGTGTTTACCCATCCGTCTGCTTCACATCGATGACTTTGTTTACTAGATTCTAAATCGTTAAAACAATCCTACCTTCAACGACAGAGAATTAAACACAATGTTCCAGTAAAACTTTCATGTTTAATATGATTCAGTTGAAAATTTTGTGCACGTAAAAAAAGTTAGTGGCCTGAATTGAGTCAACTACAGCCTCGCAAGCTAACTGCTACCATTAGCTCTTCTTTAAATGATCAGAAATGTTTGATTAAAACTCTTTGCAAGAACTTAAAAGACAAACAGAAAATAACCAGGGATCATATAGCTGATCTCTAGCCACAGCGTGTTTAACTGAATGGTTGCTATGGAGATTAAAGGATTTCTCAAACATGACAGAATCAAGGTAATACTCCATATTTGTTTTTGACGAGGGAATAACAGAGCAGCTCAAAAAAGTGGATTTTACATAATGCCCCTTTAAAATACTGGAATGTGTTTTAATTATGTTCAAACTTTACTCTTAAAAAATACAAACATAATACAATTTTTATAAATCTCAAGATTCAAAACTGATCCGCAAATCTAAAAGATAAATATCCAATTTAAACAGGTTTTAAGTTTTAATTTGGAGACCAATTTACTACAAAGTTTTGGAGTTACTATTATTGTGTTTACATAATGCGGCCAAAGTGCCTTGTTGGATTACCGTGAACAACGGCGCCCCCCAGTGGTCATACTGATGTGTTCACGTAAACAGAAATGCCACTCGCAACATGGCGGCTACGTTGACCTGCTGCTCGGACGCTCGTGCGGCTCTCGGCTGCTGTCCAGCTAGCAGCTGCTGAACAGCAGCAGGAGACTCCGAGCTTTGCAGACACGGTCCCTGACTAGACCAGTCCACCCAGTCCACAGCTGAGAATGGGAAAGAAAAGGCACCAACCGGGATGTTCGGGGCTGAAAGCAGCTTCCAGGATTTCGTGTCTCTGCTGCTCCGCTGCGTCCAGTCGCTGTTGGACCTGCTGTCTCCACATCTCTGCTAGCTTTTCTCTCTCCAAACTTTCCTTTAACAGTTACTGAGCGGTTCCAGCGGAGCCTCAAACCGTTTCTCTTCTTCCCAGAGTTCACCAACTGCTGCTGTTTCCACCTTACAGCTTCATTAACTCTCCCGCTGCGGCTCCGTGGACAAAAACCCGAGAAAACACGGAGGACGGCGCTCCAACTAGCTCTGCTAACTGAACAGTCACGAGTCTGCGCACTGGGGTTCATGCTAGCCTCCGGGAAACGAAACACCCGGAAGTCCCGCCCACACAGGACATCAGATAGATGTCAACATGTCCGCCATATTGGGAGGGAAATGCGCTCGATGTATAATTTAGTGAAGATTAGCAGCAGCTTAAGCAGTTTTAAAAGCTCTACAGTTCACTCTTCACAAATAGCTTTAAGTTTAAATGTCAGAAAAAAGAGACAGATAATTAATAAAACGTTTCTGTTTTTCAGTAACAAACGTTTATATTCACTCTGATTAGTTAACCTGTTTCAGTTTTGCCCCTTTTGACCTCTGAACATTTTGCTACATTCACAGACTCTGGGCTCTCAACTGTTCAGGGATGATGACTGCTTCCTGTGTGGAGGTTGTAAATTTTACCCATTTTCCAATGTTTGCCCGCAACATTTGTAAAGCGCCAGTTTGATGCCAAGAAACTTCGCAGATATTACCTGCACTGCCGTCGTCCTCTGCAGTGAGAGAAGAGCCAAACGAGGCGACTGTCCTTGTTGGTTCAATGTTTGGAGTGTGATTAACACGGACTGAACGGCGTCCTTCACTTCCTCCTCCGGCTCTACAACTACAGCAGACCAGTTAGAAACACAGCAGAACATCTGCCTCGTCGTTCAGCGTGAAATTCAGCTGGACTTAAAGCAGAACTAATTTCATCAAGAAGGTTCTGTCTCAGGAATCAGGTGAAATATGTTACAGCAATTGGTTTAATTAGAGAATAAAATATTCAACCTCTTTATATGGAATTTGTTCATTTTTGGCAACAATGATTTATTCAAAAACTACATTACTAAGAAATAAGTTATTTTCACCAATAACATATCAGGAACCAAATATCCCTCAAAAATAATATAAGGTGAGATTTAAATCACTGTTTATCTCAGCACAATAAATAAATAAATGTCCAAAAATGTCAGTTCATTTCAATCAGAATAATGTCCAGAGTACAGCCTCAAAAACAAAGTCCTGCAATATTTCAATCCTGATCCGAAATAAAAAATTCAAGACAAAATCCCCTAAAAATTATGAAAAAAGTACTGGTGCCACCAAAACTGTGCAGAAAGAAAAGCATTTTCCAGATTTCACCGGGAGATTTCACCCCCTCATTTCCTCATTTCCTCATTTCCTCATTTCCTCATTTCCTCATTTCCTCGGCTCTGATCTGGTTTCCAGACACACCATCAGTGGCGCAGGGTGAACTCTGACTGCCGTTTGTCTTTTCTTTCTCTTCTTCTTGTTCCAAACGCTGGTAAAGCCAAACCTCCCGCCTCCCTTCTTATACTGGTATCAACCCAGCATGATGATGGTTTCCCCAAAAACCAGGGGAAACTTGGGATCATTCAACAGTCAAGTAATAAAAACTGTTCTAAGAATCACTCTGACATATTTATGTTTTTGAACAAACTTAGTGATTATGTTACAACTCATTCTCCTTCTGCCGCAGCAAGTCTGAGTCCAGAGGAGCCATCTGCGATAAGTTCACCCGTTCATTCACCAGTTCATTCACCAGTTCACCTTCATTCACCCGTTCATTCACCAGTTCACCCGTTCATTCACCAGTTCACCCGTTCATTCACCAGTTCACCTCATTCACCAGTTCACCCGTTCATTCACCCGTCCACATCCACATGTTCAGCCATTCACACGCCAAGCTTCCTGTCTGTAGAGGCCAGGCTGCTGTGCGCCGGGAATCGAACCAACAACCTGCCACCATTGACCTCAAAGTCCTCTGAAAGATGCTTGGAGAAATGGAAACGATTTTTTACCGCTGTATGTAAAAAGCTGCTTTTCTGTATTTTTATTGCAGAATCTGTTTGATGAACCACTGATGTCTTTTCTGTGTCAAGGTTTTATTTTGTAATTTTCATTTAGGGAAAATATTTTTAAAGAAAGCTGTTATAACATTTCATACGTTCCTTTATTTACACCAAATCAAACCAAAATGAAGGTTTTTCAGTCGGATCGTTCTGCTTCACTTCACTTGACGGAAAGCTGCAACGCTCCACCTGTGGAAGGAAAGCTGCTGATCCTCACCTGGACTCTGACCCAGTCCTGGGTAGAACCGGGCGATGTAGAACCAGATGATGTAGAACTAGATGATGTAGAACCAGATGATGTAGAACTAGATGATGTAGAACTAGATGATGTAGAACCAGATGATGTAGAACTAGATGATGTAGAACTAGATGATGTAGAACTAGATGATGTAGAACTAGATGATGTAGAACTAGATGATGTAGAACCAGATGATGTAGAACCAGATGATGTAGAACTAGATGATGTAGAACAGATGATGTAGAACTAAATCAAATCAAATCAAATTTTATTTGTATAGCACATTTCAGCTACAAGGCATTTCAAAGTGCTTTACATCATAAACATAAAATACAAAGTCATGCAACATAGAATAAAATGAAATAAAATAAAATGAAATAAAAACACGGAATCTAAGCGCCTGTTTTCGCCGGACTCCGCCGTCCGTTTAACCGGGTATTCACCGGGCCCCGTTGCCCACAACAGGAAAAGGTCTCAACCTACAACTTACATACATATCCACAAATGCAAATCCAGATACAAATCCATACATATTACATTTCAAATACAGTTCTAAACAGCTGTGTTTTTAGTTGAGATTTAAAGGAAGTCAGGGTTTCCGCTGTTTTACAGTTTTCTGGTAGTTTGTTCCAAATATTTGGTCCATAGATGCTGAAAGCTGCTTCTCCTCTTTTGGTTCTGGTTCTGGATGCAGAGCAGAACCAGAACCTGAGAGTCTGGCAGGTTGATATAACAACAGCAGATCTTTAATGTATTGTGGTGCTAAACCGTTCAGTGATTCATAAACTAACAACAGTATTTAAAGTCTATTCTTTGAGCTACAGGGATCCAGTGGAGGAACTTTAAACTGGTGTTATGTCTCTATCTTCCTGGTTCTAGTGAGAACATGAGCAGCAGCTTCCGGATCAGCTGCAGCAGCTTCCGGATCAGCTGCAGCAGCTTCCGGATCAGCTGCAGCAGCTTCCGGATCAGCTGCAGCAGCTTCCGGATCAGCTGCAGCAGCTTCCGGATCAGCTGCAGCAGCTGTTTGATTGATTTGTTGGACAGGCCTGTGAAGACGCTGTTACAATAATCAATGTGACTAAAGATAAATGCATGAATGAGTTTCTCTAGATCTGGCTGAGACATTAGTCTCTAATCCTGGAGATGTTCTTCAGGTGATAGACGGCCGACTTTGTTACTGTCTTTATGTGGCTCTGGAGGTTCAGGTCAGAGGTCAGAGGTCATCACTACTCCCAGGTTTCAGGCCTGATCTCTAGTTTTTAGTTGTAATAGCTGAAGCTGTGCATTGACTGTACATCTATAGCTCTAGATCTATAGCTCTAGATCTATAGCTCTACATCGTTCCTCTTTAGGTCCAAAAACAAAACTTCAGTTTTGTTTTTGTTCAGCTGGAGAAAGTTTTGGCACATCCACACATTTATCTGTTCTAAGCATCTGTTCAGTGATTGGATGGGGTCAAAGGTCACCTGGTGACATTGTAATGTAGAGCTGTGTGTCATCTGCATAGTTATGGTAGCTAATATTATTTCCTGTTATAACCTGAGCTAGTGGGAGCATATAAATATTGAATAAGAGGGGTCCTAGGATTGAACCTTGGGGTACCCCACATGTGACCTTTGACCTCTTTGACGAGAAGTTTCCAATTGAAACAAAGAAATCCCTGTTCTTTATGTAAGATTCAAACCAGTCGATCACCGAACCGGAGAGTCCGACCCAACTCTCCAGTCGATTCAGTAATATGTCAAAAGCTGCACTGAGGTCCAACAGAACCAGAACCAGAACCAGCACCGTGGTTCTCCCACAGTCCGTATTTATATGGATGTCATTGAATACTTTGACTAGGCCAGTTTCCGTGCTGTGCCACCAATTGTGCAAGTTCTCCCACTTAAAAAGATGAGAGGCCTGTAATTGTCATCATAGATATATCTCAACTATGAGAGACAAAAGGAGAAAAAAAATTCAGAAAATCCTATTGTCTGATTTTTAAAGAATTTATTTGCAAAATATGGTGGAAAATAAGTATTTGGTCAGCTACAAACAAGCAAGATTTCTGGCTCTCACAGACCTGTAACTTCTTCTGTAAGATGCTCCTCTGTCGTCCACTCGTTACCTGTATTAATGGCACCTGTTTGAACTCGTTATCAATATAAAAGACACCTATCCACAACCTCAAACAGTCGCACTCTAAACTCCACCATGGGCAAAACTAGAGAGCTGTCAAAGGACACCCGAAACAAAATTATAGACCTGCACCAGGCTGGGAAGACTTAATCTGCAATAGGTAAACAGCTTGGTGTGAAGAAATCAACTGTGGGATCAATTATTAGAAAATGGAAGCCATACAAGACCACTGATAATCTCCCTCGATCTGGGGCTCCACGCAAGATCTGACCCCGTGGGGTCAAAATGATCACAAGAACGGTGAGCAAAAATCCCAGAACCACACGGGGGGACCTGGTGAATGACCTGCAGAGAGCTGGGACTAAAGTAACAAAGGCTACCATCAGTAACACACTGCGCCGCCAGGGACTCAAATCCTGCAGTGCCAGACGTGTCCCCCTGCTTAAGCCAGTGCATGTCAAGGCCCGTCTCAAGTTTGCTAGAGAGCATTTGGATGATCCAGAAGATGACTGGGAGAATATCATGTGGTCAGATGAAACCAAAATAGAACTTTTTGGTAAAAACTCTACTCGTCATGTTTGGAGGAGAAAGAATGCTGCGTTCCATCCAAAGAACACCAGACCCACTGTGAAGCATGGGGGTGGACACATCATGCTTTGGGGCTGTTTTTCTGCTAAGGGACCAGGACGACTGATCCGTGTAAAGGAAAGAATGAATGGGGCTGCGTATCGTCACATTTTGAGTGAAAACCTCCTTCCATCAGCAAGGGCATTGAAGGTGAAACGTGGCTGAGTCTTTCAGCATGATAATGATCCCAAACACAGCGCCGGGTAACGAGGGACTGGCTTCGTCAGAAGCATTTCAAGGTCCTGGAGTGGCCTAGCCAGTCTCCAGATCTCAACCCCATAGAAAATCTTTGGAGGGAGTTGAAAGTCCGAGTTGCCCAGCAACAGCCCCAGAACATCACTGCTCTAGAGGAGATCTGCATGGAGGAATGGGCCAAAATACCAGCAACACTGTGTGAAAACCTTGTGAAGACTTACAGGAAACGTTTGATCTCTGTCATTGCCAACAAAGGCTATATAACAAAGTATTGAGATGAACTTTTGTTATTGACCAAATACTTATTTCTCACCATATTTTGCAAATAAATTCTTTAAAAATCAAAATGTGATTTTCTGAATTTTTTTTCTCCTTTTGTCTCTCATAGTTGAGATATATCTATGATGACAATTACAGGCCTCTCATCTTTTTAAGTGGGAGAACTTGCACAGTTGGTGGCTGACTAAATACTTTTTTGCCCCACTGTAAGTGGTTGAAAGTGGGTCATTTTTCCTATATAATGATGTAGAACCAGATAATGTAGAACTAAATGATGTAGAACCAGATGATGTAGAACTAAATGATTCTCTTCATTTACTGCATGGTTTTTTACATGTGGGTTTAAATTGGACTTGAATCGAAATCTATGCTCACAAATGTCACATTTTGTCACTCTTCCACAAACATTACAGCCAAATGGTTCCTCCTCTGTGCGGATCATCATGTTGGTTTAAAGCTGACTTTTTGACTCATTTTTTTCTTTACAGCTAAATGGTTTTCCTCCTGTGTGACTTTTCACGTGTCTGTCCATTAGTGTCTATACAAAGAACATAAAGTGTGTGGACACACACAAAGGCAGTTTAGAGACCAATTCATGTTTTGTAGACGATGGGAGAACCCAGAGAGCCCATTCTTGAATAAATAAGCATTTATTGTTCTCTAAGCAGTTTCTCCTCCAGTGTGGATCCTCATGTGATTTTTTAAGGCAGGTTTTGCAGTAAATCTTCGACCACATACATCACAACCAAATGGTTTATCTCGTCTGTGGATTGTCATGTGACCATTTAAAGCAGACTTCTGAAAAAATCTTCGTCCACAAACGTCACATCCATAAGGTCTTTCTCCTGTGTGACCTTTCACGTGTCTGTTTAGATTTGACTTGAATCGAAATCTTTGCTCACAAACATCACAACTAAACGGTTTGTCTCCTGTGTGGATTCTCATGTGGCAGTTTAAGTGAGAATTTTCACTGAATCTTTTCCCACAGACATCACAACCAAACGGTTTATCTCCTGTGTGAACTCTGATGTGTCTGTTTAAACTTGATTTCACTCTAAATTTTTGTTCACAAACCTCACAACTAAATGGTTTTTCTCCTGGTAATTTTCTTTTAACTCAAACCTGTAGGGTTTCTCTCCTGTGTGGCATTTCATGTGTTTGTTGAGATAATCCTTCCTGTTGAAACATTTACCGCAGTCAGGACAACCATACAGCTTCAGCGCTGCCTGGACCTCACTGGCTGAGCGACAAGACGTTGCTGAATGATTGGCCGTGTGAGTCTGAAGAGAGCGCTTGCTGTTAAACTGCTGGCCACATTCAGAGCAGCTCAGGGATCTGTTGGCCTCTGACTCAGGACTCCTGCTCTCCTTCCACTCATCATCACTGTCTTCAGTTTCAGCCCCTGAGTCAGGTTGCTCCACATCATCTTCCTCCCCCTCAGCTTCTGTTTTCAGGTTGTTCTGAGCTGAGCTGCTGCTGCTTGGCAGTTCTCCATCTTCTGATTGATGAAGATGAGGGATGAGAGGCTCCTCTTCATCATCTTCGCTCTTTATGAGAACAGCAATGACTGGAGAGCTGGAGGCCTCAGCCTCCTCCTTCACGCTGAGCAGCTCCCCCTGCTGGCTGCTCCAGGGTTCCTCCTCTTCCTCCTTTATGTGGACGGGTTCTGGGTGGTTCTGGTCCAGATCAGGACTCGGTTCTTCTTTAACCAGCAGAACATCTGCAGGGAACACAGAAAGACAGGGTCAATGTGAGGAACAGCTCCACCTTCCTCAGATTTAGAAGAACGATCTGATCACAGCACTTTATTTCAAAAGCAGTGAAACACAAAATACCAGCTGACCCAATAAAACGATGTGATCAGCCTCAGCAGAGGAACTCGTTTTAACAGGACCAGCAACCAAGCGTTGAACAGAAACCAACAGAAAAAGAAATGTTTGGGTATTCCTAAAGCTACATGAAGCCAGATCCGTCCACCTTCCTGCTGCACTTTCCATGGGAAAAATTTAAGACGAACCTTGAACCCGGTCTGATTGAAGCTCTGGCTGTTTATGTGCAGGAATTTATGTTTTCTTAAGATTTTAAATAAGGCTGAAATTATTAATAGATTATTGACTAAATGATCAACTAATTTAGTAATTTGTTGTTAACTGGAGTAAACAGACTAAAAGGAGCAACAGTCAGGGCAGTAACTGAGCCCAAATTGTACAAAAGTATTAAGAGAAAAAGCCTTCTTGTAAACCTGGTTCACTTTCTGCAAAGAAAATCTATTGATCACCTTTTGCTTCTCCTCAATTCAGTGGCCCCAAACTTTTTCTTCTGGTCAAAAAGGACATTTCCACCAACACCGTCAAAAATCTATTCCACTAAAGTTTGACCATCGATTCTCCCAGAATGCTTCCAATATTTAATTCCTGATTACAAGTCCCTGAATCTCCATGAAGAAGAATCAGCTGCAGTGTGTGGCCTCACTGTGATCAAACAGCTGCCCCGTAGGATCAGGGCAACATTTGCAGCAAAACATATACCAACATGCTCCATGCTCCAACCTCCAACTGGCTGCGGGAGCCTCCAACCAGCCAGACAGAGCGATTGAATTCCTCCAGATGGAGCATGAGAAGAAATGTTCTGAATCTTCAGAGGAAGACGATCATTGGTCGAGGATCGGGGCCTCAGTTTCAAGCCTGGGGCCATTATTCAATAATTCAACAGACATCCATGTGCACACATCCAAACATCAAAATCTAAATAAATTATATGGATTTGTATTGATATATAATCCAGAAGTCACTAAACTATTAATAGCATATAAATATATTTCAATTATTTTAATAATATTACACTATATTATTTAAATCAAAGAAAATAAATACAAAAAATGCTTTGGTTTACATTTCTGTCATTGTTGGACAATCAAAACTCCACAATCACTTTATAGTGGAACAAGAAAAACGGGCAAAAAATGACCACATGCTATTCTGCCCACAGTGTTTAAGAGGCAGGATTAGCTAGTGGGGCTAATTAGCCCCACTAGGAGAAGCAGCTTTCAGCATCTATGGACCAAATATTTGGAACAAACTACCAGAAAACTGTAAAACAGCGGAAACCCTGACTTCCTTTAAATCTCAACTAAAAACACAGCTGTTTAGAACTGTATTTGAAATGTAATATGTATGGATTTGTATTTGGATTTGCATTTGTGGATATGTATGTAAGTTGTAGGTTGAGACCTTTTCCTGTTGTGGGCAACGGGGCCCGGCGAGTACCCGGTTAAACGGACGGCGGAGTCCGGCGGTAACAGGCGCTTAGATTCCGTGTTTTTATTTCATTTTATTTTATTTCATTTTATTCTATGTTGCATGACTTTGTATTTTATGTTTATGATGTAAAGCACTTTGAAATGCCTTGTAGCTGAAATGTGCTATACAAATAAAATTTGATTGATTGATTGATTGATTGATTGATTGATAGCAATAAAGCTAACCGGCCCATCACACATCATGGGGCAGCTAGGCTAGCAGAAGCCAACAATACAATCACTGACTCACCAATTCTGTTTGGAAGGTAAATTCAAAGTCCTTTGGCTTCTCATGGTTCCTACAACCAACATTCAACACATTCAGTTTTCTGCTTCATGGAAATAAAGCGACGATTTGCTACGAACGCGACTCCTCTCCAAACTACCCTGTGGTCTTACTGACATGTTTGCTTGACAGGAAATCTTGCCACTGATTGGTTCATTATGGTCACAAAAATTAATACTAACGCAACATGAAGTGCATAAGAGAGAAAATTATTTTTCTATCCAGGTTACATTTGTCTAATGCCCCTTTACCACCAGTTCTACTCCAGCAGCTCGGCCCGGCCCGTCTCTGTCTCCAGGTGCCGCCCCCTGGTGGTGGGGGGTGTAGCGCCCCACCACCAGGAGCCATGTGCTGTGGTTTGTTACTAGGCAACCGAATGCCAGTTGTTTTTATGAGACAAAAGACGAAGAGAGAGCTGACCTACTGTTTTATAGCCTGACTGTGATTTTTCTGAGACTTCAAGAAAATGTGCGGTGGAAGAGAAGGAAGAGGAGGAGGAGGAGGAGCAGGAGGAGGAGGAGCAGGAGGAAGAGGGAGGAGGAGGAGGAGCAGGAGGAGGAGGAGGAGGAGGAGGAAGAGGAACAGGAGGAGGAGCAGGAGGAGGAGCAGGAGGAGGAGGAGCAGGAGAGGAGGAGGAGGAGGAGAAAAGCAGGTGGCTCAGACGGTGCAGGTGAGCCAACGATGATTTTTGTATTAAACTACTACAAAACTTGTAATAGTGCCGAATATAAATGCGCTCATGTTAGTCAGGCTGTTGCAAAGAACTTAATAAATTCATTCCTAATCTTCCAATGTGTTTTCAGATGTGGGTAACCTGCAGAGCTTCCTGGTTGGTCCTGCAGCCTCTGAGTTGCAGGACCTCCTCTGTCCTCCTGGTGTTTCACCTTCAGGACGTCCAGAGACCTTCACCTTTCTGCAGCAGGAATCACATGAGCTGCTAGTCTGGACTCAGCTTTTATAAGCTGTTCTTTATGTTTGTTTGATTTTTTTCACCATCAGCTTAGTTGAAGCTCCACATCCTGCAGGATCAGAGTCTGATGTGCAAATCAGAGGTTGTGAAGCAGCGTGTCGCTGTCTCTAGAGGTGTCCGATCAATCGCCCACCGATGATAATCGGCTGATTTCCATGAAAAAGTCTACGATCGGTGATCACCGATCACCGTCTCTTGCTGCCAATCACTAAGTCCGATCACCTGTCCCTCCTTCTCAGTCTGCAGCTCGTCTCCTCCTTCCTTCTCGCTGCGCAGCAACAAATCCTGTTGTGAGGAGCTTTAGCGCTCAGCGTGAATGGAGATGTTCGCGTGTTGCGGTGGAAAATTACCTCAGTGGTGAAGAACTTCAAAATGCATCAACACAATGAATCTAATATATGACATTTAAAAAACAAACACTTGATGGACTTTGGCTACATGGAGGCTCAATGCAGGAAAAAGGCAAACAGACACCAGGCAGAGCAGCACGGCTACCAGCGATTAGCATCACGGCCAGAAAGCCAAACAAAAACCCAAATAATAATTCAAGCTGCGGAGTGAGACGCTGGTTCTGGTCCGGCTGTTGGACCGCCGCTGCTGCTGGGAATGTTTCACCGACGGAGCCGTTCAGCCTCCAGACGGTGAACTTTGACACCAAGCAGCTGCTGAGAGCTGCAGCATGTAGCTTAAAAAGGTTTTAGATATGTCTGTTATGTCTAAATTAACAGATAATGTTATTTATGCATAAAGCAAAAAATAAACAGCCATTCCAAGTGATGAGCAGAGATTGGCCTCATGGACGATCGGTTCAGAATCAGCAGCAAAAAGTCTGATCAGAGCATCACTGCTTATTACACTGGGTGGTGAAATGCTAGGAAATTATACGAGCACTGCCAGCTTTTATTTTGAAAGGAGGACAGATTCATTGCAAATCAGCAGGTAACTTTCGGTTTGGAAATTATGATTTTTATTTGTATTTAATGTGTTACGGCTGTAATTGTGAATAATTATCTTCACTGTTGAACATATTAAAATCACAGATTGTTATTTTGAGGGTCATTTCGGGGTTTGAAAAGACGTGTCTAACGTGTCTAACCCTTCACTGAAGGGTTAGACAATCTCTTTGTTTGAATTTCATCGGAGAAGGTATGAATTATGTGTGTGTGTGTTAATAAAGAGTATTTAAAGCATAATAAGTAGTAGTTCAGTTACTGTTATTGTAAATTAATGGAGCAGTTAAGCTCTGAGAAAGAGTGATAGGATTATACTATAGATGGTTAGCTGCTCTTATGCTACATGAAATATTGCTAATGAAGATGCTAACATCCATTGTTCATAGTTAAACAGGCGCTGATGAGAAAAGGCTCTTTCTACTGTCTGTTATTTGAATGCAGGTGTGTGATGTTTTATTACTTTTTGGGGGATATTTTGTTTGAGTTTTCATGTTACTCGTGTACTGTTAAGATTATAATACCTATGTGTGGGTTTAGTTATGAATTATTGTTTCAATTATTTTTGCTTTGTAATGTAAACATATTATTTTACACATGCGGCAATGGGCCTCACTAAGCTCCGCCCACAACCGGCCTAGACAATCCCACATGGCAGCAAGTCTCTCAAACACTTTGTTTCTATGGAAACATGGCGTCTTCCACTTGGACTGATGGAGTATTTCTGAGTCCATCATTACATCATTTCTGCTGGATTTTCACCAAATATGAGCTACAGCAGACAGAAGAACTAACAAGATCATGTCACCATTTCTGGATGACATCAAGGCGTTTGAGCAGCGATGCCTCCAGCATTATGCACAGCAAAATGCTTTCTGCAGTGATAAACCTCAGCACCAATATAGCTGTGGACAAGATCTCTGATACTTATTGTTCTTGCAAGGCTGGGTCAGTTGGGCTTCATCGTTTTCTAGGTTAGTTTAGAAATCAGTGGCTGATTCCTGTGGTTGTTGTCTAATGTTTGCGTGTGCATCGGCTCTGGACTCGCTGCTAGAGGCTAACAGGAGTAACAGTTTAGTCAAAAGCCTTTCCTGCCAAAATAAAATCTTTACTGTATGTCAGATACACATTGCATGTTGCTGTGTTTAGCTAATGTAAGGCTGTAGCAGACAGACGTCAAGGTGTAGAATTAGTATCAGTGCTGCTGTTATGCTGCACTGAGCTAACAGCTGTTCATGATGGATGTTTATTATTTATTTTCTTTAATTCAGACAGAAAGAAAGCAAATCAATAATACTTACACCAGCACACACTGCTTTGTTCTTGTTGATCCTATGAAGGTTGAGGGTTTTGCACAAGCTTTGATCCAAGCAAGTCTTTCTGCTTCTGATTTGGAAATCTGTGAATTTTACTACCACAGATACGATCAGGAAACCTGAGATCACCAGAACAATAGAGAACCATTCAGTTCCCACTGTTGATGGAAAACCTCCTGCCGGTTTACTAACGCATGCGTTAGTAAACGCATGGGTTAGTAAACGCATTACTAACGCATGCGTTGTGAGACGGCCACGCACGCTGTAGCCGCGCTGCTACGTAGAACGGGCATCAGCCAATGAAACGCGGCCCCTGCGGTCCATGGAGAAGGCATGGCCAAACACTGATGAGGGACAAAATGGTTTTGACCATTTTCTTTTTTTTGAATACATAAAAAGCATTATAAGCGACTTCAGATGAGCCCAGTTTCCCTGTTATTTCCAACAAAACACTGATCAAAATCAACTGCGCTAGTTTCACTTTAATGAATCTATCACAGTGAAAAAATTCAACTTTATCTGCTCCAATTATACAGAACTTTATCCACCAGATCCAGTGTGAAACTTTGGTTTGAAAGCAGCAACTTTCTAGATGTTTTCTTTTTTAGCTTAATGAAGCAGAAACACAGAAACCGACCCAGCTGAATCCTGGCGGCCGCTCCGGCCTGCAGCTGCCCTCCCTGATGAAGAAGGAAAACCTCCAAACCTGATGTGTGCAGCCGATGTTCGGGGCTGAAAGCAGCTTCCAGGATTTCGTGTCTCTGCTGCTCCGCTGCGTCCAGTCGCTGTTGGACCTGCTGTCTCCACATCTCTGCTAGCTTTTCTCTCTCCAAACTTTCCTTTAACAGTTACTGAGCGGTTCCAGCGGAGCCTCAAACCGTTTCTCTTCTTCCCAGAGTTCACCAACTGCTGCTGTTTCCACCTTACAGCTTCATTAACTCTCCCGCTGCGGCTCCGTGGACAAAAACCCGAGAAAACACGGAGGACGGCGCTCCAACCGCCGCCATTGTACCGGAGAGAAGCACGAGTCTGCGCACTGGGGTCGCGCTGGACCCGCCAATCACGGAATAGAACACCAGGAAGTCCCGCCCACACAGGGCATCAGCGAGACGCTAACATGTCCGCCATATTGGGACCTAATATGCAAACGTAAATCACTTTGGTAAACACCAAAACTGCTTTTAATGTTTCCCATAAATGTAACATCAAGTTATCGTTTAGTTTGTATTTTTTATAAGCAAATACATTTGGAAAGCTTGTAGGTCATTATCTAATCCAGCAGAAAATGGTTTTCATCTTTAAAAAAAGATTAAAACCTGATCTCTAAATTAGACTTTGATCATAAACGTTTGACATTTAAAGAATCTGGTCACACAACTAAACTTGGATCTGTTTTCTTATTCTATTTATTTCTAGTATAAATAAGCATAATAGTCCAAATAAAATGGAAATAGATGTTTTGTCAGATTAGTTTTATGTAGTTTAGCATTATCCTCATGTCGTTATGACCTCTTCACACCAGATAGTTTTGTGGTTACATGTTTGCTTCGTTGTGATGAAAGAAAGAAATAAAATTATGTAAAAGAAATCTGAACTGGCATTAACAAACTCTGCTTGTTAAAGTCTAGCAAAGTTAATATTATTTGCACAATTTTATGATTTCAAAATATACCTTTGATTTTTAAAAATACACAAAAAAAGTCCAATCAGGATCACAACCCCCAACGCCGAGGACCTCTGATCGATGCAACAACAGACTTCAGTGTTAAAAATGTTTCCATAGTTACCAAAGTTAGCAAAGACCAACAAGCATCAAACGCAGAACCTTTTAATCACTAACTGAACTAGCTGAGCTTTGTGTTAACATGCCTGAACAGGTGTGATGTCATCACCTGGCAGAGCAGTTTCTACAAAATGTTTAGCGACCTAAAAGCTAAACGTTTTATCCACTGGTACGTCTGAATATGTTGTTATATTGACCTCTGTTCTCGCAGGTCTGAGTCTTGTTGATGCATTTGGTTCCAAGCGACAGTCAGCATCCGACCGGGGAGTTCTGCTGGGAAACCTCAACAGATGTTTCCATCCAAACTCCATGAAAATTTCTAACAAACTTTCTTCTTTGTGGAACAGACGTTCCACAAAAATGCTAATTATGCATCATGTTCCTCATGCTTTGGATCGAATCATGATGTCATCAGATGAAGTTTTGCCTCTGCTAAGACTCGGACCCACCTGAGGATGGGAACGTTCGTCTTATCTGATCATATTTGGTAAATGTGTCTCCATCTTTAGCGCACAAACTCTTTTTTGGAAAAGTTAAAAAACCGCCTCAAGTGAGCATAAAAAACATTTACAATTTTGAGAAAGTTATTTGGAATTTTGCTGTTTCCATGAACCTTTTTCAAATAACCGATTAGTTTCTCTTCTTCTTCAACTTCTGTTGAACAGCAGTTGGACAACAAATTAGTGGAGCATTAGTGCCACCATCTGGTAAGAAGTGTGGCCAAAAGTCATAAAAAAGAAAAAAACATTAGTGTCTTACAACTAGAATCTGTCGTGGCAGCCTAAGCTCTTGAGTTTTTCTGAAATAGATGTAGCTTTGATTGTGACTGGTTGATACAGAATAGGACTAAACCTAAATCCTGCCCCAGTGATGGAAAGAAAAACAAACTGATCACTGAATCCAAAAGTCTGTCAAGATGATGAAATTAAAACCGAGTTCATTGCCGCACAGTGCCAACATAGAAAGCTTGCTGCTGGCATAAGTCTACCCACACTACAGACAATATGACTGTACACTTTATTTAAACGGACGATGTACAGCTCAAACATGAGCATTTCACCATTTGATGCACTGTAACTGCTTACAGCACAGGCTAATTTGGTTCTGCAGTCCATCGACAGATTATAAAATAAATATAAAAAATGAAAAATCAAAACAGAGTCACTTTAAAAAAGCATTCCTTCTTTCTGTCCCCCATCTGCTTCACACACTCTCAGGTTCAAAAAAGATCCTACACCCAGCATTTAGTGATATTAGCAGCTCTCTGACAGCCTGAGATGCTTTGTGAATAATTTTTATCTCATTGAGATGAAATTCTGGGGGAAAAAAACCTATAATTCCAGAGATTCTAAGAATGTTTCTAAAATGATGTTCTGAGGGCTTCGTTTTCTCTCAGGATTCTTTATGAATATGAGGCCTGGTGCAGAAAGTCGCCCCTGCTCTCCCAAAACACGCAGTCTTCAAACATAAGCCTTAGAACTCCCTGTTGTTAAGCTAACCCACACATGAGAATCTATGGCAATAAAATCATAACCATATGTTTCTCTTCTGTGTGAATTCTCATGTGAATGTTTAAACTCGCCTCTTGGTTAAAAGTTTTTCCACAAACATTACAAAAAATATGAATTTTCATGTGTTTTTTTAAAGTTGACTTATCGTTAAAGCTTTTCCCACACATGTCACAGCCAAAGGGTTTCTCTCCTGTGTGGATCCTGAAGTGTTTCTTTAAACTGGAGTTGTCGTTAAAGCCTTTCCCACAGACATCACAAAGTGTTTCTGTCCCGTGTGCTTTCCCGTGTGCAGATTCAAGGTGGACTTTCGGCTAAATTTTTGCCCACAAACATCACAGCCGAATGGTCTCTCTCCTGTGTGGGTTTTTGAGTGCATATTTAAAGCTGACTTGGCACTGAATTTATGTCCACAGACATCACAGGAAAAAGGTTTTTCTCCTGTGTGGATCCGGATGTGTTTGTTTAGAGACGACTTGATGCTGAATTTGTGACCACAGATATCACAACCAAACGGTTTCTCCCCTGTGTGGACCCTTATATGACTGTTTAAAGTTGATTTAATGCTGAACCTTTGGCCACACAGATCACAGCTAAAAGGTTTCTCTCCAGAGTGAACTCTCAGGTGTTTGCTGAGATGACTTTTCTTGTCAAAACTCTTTCCACATTCATCACAGGCAAAATACTTCAGAAGCTTATGGGCATTCTTTGGTGGCTCCACAGGTTCCTCTTCTCTAAATAATTTCCTTCCTGCTGAATGATTGGCCGTGTGAGTCTGAAGAGAGCGCTTGCTGTTAAACTGCTGGCCACATTCAGAGCAGCTCAGGGATCTGTTGGCCTCTGACTCAGGACTCCTGCTCTCCTTCCACTCATCATCACTGTCTTCAGTTTCAGCCCCTGAGTCAGGTTGCTCCACATCATCTTCCTCCCCCTCAGCTTCTGTTTTCAGGTTGTTCTGAGCTGAGCTGCTGCTGCTTGGCAGTTCTCCATCTTCTGATTGATGAAGATGAGGGATGAGAGGCTCCTCTTCATCATCTTCGCTCTTTATGAGAACAGCAATGACTGGAGAGCTGGAGGCCTCAGCCTCCTCCTTCACGCTGAGCAGCTCCCCCTGCTGGCTGCTCCAGGGTTCCTCCTCTTCCTCCTTTATGTGGACGGGTTCTGGGTGGTTCTGGTCCAGATCAGGACTCGGTTCTTCTTTAACCAGCAGAACATCTGCAGGGAACACAGAAAGACTTTATGTACATAATGAACAATTGTCTCGCCTCTAAACCTTAGATTGTCTGCAGCTCATTTATGAACATCAACAGCTTGCCATAGGGCAGGGGTCACCAACCCGGTCGTCCCCAGGGGCAATGTCAGTCGTCCGTGAAGCAAGTTCTAAAAATAGCCGTTGTCATTAGGGAGCACTGCCAAAGAAATTATTTAATTTATTGTTTTTACATTGAAGTAATAACATTTGTTTATATTTAGAATTTTTAAAGAAAGTAAATTATAAAAAATGTTTAAAATGAATTGCTTTACACATAAAACTCATGTGGTTAAAGTTCGGAACTATGCCTGCAGCAGCAGCAGCGCCTGCAGCAGCAGCAGCGCCTGCAGCAGCAGCAGCGCCTGCAGCAGCAGCAGCGCCTGCAGCTGCAGCAGCGCCTGCAGCAGCAGCAGCGCCTGCCTGCCTTAAGATTTTTCTTGAAGTAAAAAAAGAAAAGAATCATTATTGAGGTTTTTCTTATTGAACCTTCTTTACAATTAACAAAATTGTGGAGAGAAAAAAAAGATCTTATGTGTCAAAACATCTTGTATGTAGCGCACATGTGAGTCTGTGGGGGTCAAAGGGCACACCAAAGCTTAAATCTTATTGGTCTGTTTGCTTTTGTTTATTTGGCGGCTTGGCGCTTTTCCTGTAAGCACAAAATGAATGAGCGGAGATTGAACGTCCCGCAGCTCTTAGCGGTTCAGGTGCAGTGACAGTTTAGTGCCGTTGAGATGAGACCACACAAGGACGCTCTTGAGGTCAACTTTATTGATCGTACCTTCTGATCTGTCTGACATTTTCTCCAACATCTGCTGATGTCATCCCACAGGTGACCCATCAGCTTTTAAGTTTGCAAAATCACAAAAATGCTAATAAACCAGGAACCCGCCAGAACCAGCACTGTGAAAAGCTCAGGCTGATCTTAGAACAACGGGAGCTTCAAACTCCACTCATTCATTTTTAGCTCACACAGAAAGCAAACTGACCAATAAGATTTAGGCTTTGGCCTGCCCTTTGACCCCCACAAACTCACACTGATGTGCGATACATACAAATTGTTTTGGCACAAAAGATCTTTTTCTTTTCTCCACAATGCTCTTAATAGTAAAGAGGATAACTATTGTCATTAGTGCTTAACATTAACATGACCAGGCAGCATGTAATCACATTTACATATATATATATATATATATATATACTACTTATATAAGGCTGAGCCAGGAAAATTTCTGTCTGTATCAAAGAAGTAGCCCTTCGTGTTACTCTGTTCCTGTGAAGTAGCTCCCAGTCTCAAAAAGGTTGGTGACCCCTGACCCAGAGTTACATCAGATCCTCTCTGAGCTTCTTTTAACTGTAAGGAGACATAGGACGCCTCTATGGCAAGCAGTGTTAACATTTAATAACAGACAAAGAAATTCTCTACCAAGTATGAATAATTTAATTCTTGCAAGAAACAAAGAATTTTTCTATCTAAACATTATATTCCTCCCAGAAAAATGTTCTAGATAATCTGATATCCATAACTTTAACTTTGAATCACAAAAAATATTTATTTTGTCCAGGATTAATAATATTAAAATTAGATAAGAGTATATTCATAAATAAGCAGCCTCCTTCCTCCTCGAGATGCTGAATTTGTCCACAGACGTCACATCCAAGCAGTTTCTTCTTCTTCTTGTTTAATGGCGGTTGGCAAACAACTTTTAGGTGCATTACCGCCACCTTCTGGATTGGAGTATGGACCAGATGTATAATCTTCTAAGAAATCTAAACACGTAGTTAAAAACTACGTCCCCGGACGATTTTTGTAATAAGTCCCTAATATCTAGTATGACTTTATTCTTACTTAACTCTCTAACTAATACCCCTCTTTCCTGATTATATTTAGTACATTCCAAAAAAATATGTTGAATCGTTTCTGAATTCCCACAATAACTACACAACCCTGTACTATGTTTCTTAATTATTTTCAAGGTGCTATTTAACCCCGTATGTCCAAATCTTAATCTGGATATAATATCCTCCTCTTTTTTACTCCTATTCTCTTTCCTACATTCCCCAACTTTTTTTTGAATACTGTAATGAAATCTTGCCTTCCATTCATTCTCCCACTGTTCCTGCCATTTCTTCTTGTAGTACACTTTACTTATATTTCTGATCTCAATTTTACTAGACTTAGTTTGAAGTTCAACATCATCCCTTTTAGTCGCGCCTTAGCAAATTTATGTGAGCAGGAATCCCCAAGCAGTTTCTCTCCCGTTGGACCCTTATGTGACGTCACCAGCTATACCGTAATGCACCTTGAACAGGCGAGGATACATTTTAGCAGCGAGCTAACCAGCAGCTGAATCCTGGCGGCCGCTCCGGCCTGCAGCTGCCCTCCCTGATGAAGAAGGAAAACCTCCAAACCTGATGTGTGCAGCCGATGTTCGGGGCTGAAAGCAGCTTCCAGGATTTCGTGTCTCTGCTGCTCCGCTGCGTCCAGTCGCTGTTGGACCTGCTGTCTCCACATCTCTGCTAGCTTTTCTCTCTCCAAACTTTCCTTTAACAGTTACTGAGCGGTTCCAGCGGAGCCTCAAACCGTTTCTCTTCTTCCCAGAGTTCACCAACTGCTGCTGTTTCCACCTTACAGCTTCATTAACTCTCCCGCTGCGGCTCCGTGGACAAAAACCCGAGAAAACACGGAGGACGGCGCTCCAACCGCCGCCATTGTACCGGAGAGAAGCACGAGTCTGCGCACTGGGGTCGCACTGGGGTCGCGCTGGACCCGCCAATCACGGAATAGAACACCAGGAAGTCCCGCCCACACAGGGCATCAGCGAGACGCTAACATGTCCGCCATATTGGGACCTAATATGCAAACGTAAATCACTTTGGTAAACACCAAAACTGCTTTTAATGTTTCCCATAAATGTAACATCAAGTTATCGTTTAGTTTGTATTTTTTATAAGCAAATACATTTGGAAAGCTTGTAGGTCATTATCTAATCCAGCAGAAAATGGTTTTCATCTTTAAAAAAAGATTAAAACCTGATCTCTAAATTAGACTTTGATCATAAACGTTTGACATTTAAAGAATCTGGTCACACAACTAAACTTGGATCTGTTTTCTTATTCTATTTATTTCTAGTATAAATAAGCATAATAGTCCAAATAAAATGGAAATAGATGTTTTGTCAGATTAGTTTTATGTAGTTTAGCATTATCCTCATGTCGTTATGACCTCTTCACACCAGATAGTTTTGTGGTTACATGTTTGCTTCGTTGTGATGAAAGAAAGAAATAAAATTATGTGAAAGAAATCTGAACTGGCATTAACAAACTCTGCTTGTTAAAGTCTAGCAAAGTTAATATTATTTGCACAATTTTATGATTTCAAAATATACCTTTGATTTTTAAAAATACACAAAAAAAGTCCAATCAGGATCACAACCCCCAACGCCGAGGACCTCTGATCGATGCAACAACAGACTTCAGTGTTAAAAATGTTTCCATAGTTACCAAAGTTAGCAAAGACCAACAAGCATCAAACTCAGAACCTTTTAATCACTAACTGAACCTTAGAGCCACCAGTGGAATCTACACCCTTAAGATCCATGTTTGCGTGTTGAAGGTTAAACACATGGATGTGTAACACAAAGGTATTGATCATGATCCATCATCACTACCTGCACTTATTGATCTGGAAATGATTAGTATTGTTTTAATTTAACTGACTTGTGTTTATTTGACACTTAGTCGTTAGCATTAGCATGGAGTCGTTAGCCAGATTCCTTCCAGATAATACCATAGTTAGTAAAACTAATATAATATGTTAAAACGGCTTTCATGACAAAGGGATTCCTCAGTATAGTTTCCTGTATTCACTGGTGTTTAGTAATTTGGCTAATTAACGGCTGCAGGGCTCGATTTGACTATCAGTGTCGTTATGATAAAAAACGGGACGTTTGCTTCCGGTTACCTTCCTGCTGAATAACGAGCTACTTCCTGTCCATCAGTTTCACTCAGCTGGACGTGAGGTGCTGCAGGCCAGGATCCATCACTGCCTTATGCAGACTCCTTATTGTTTATGGAAATGTAATAAATGACTTTGTTCCCTCTACGCCTTCTGGGTGACGGCTGTCGGTTTGCATGTTACCCGCTGACAGCTTGGGCCGTGATTATCTCTAGTTTTCCTCAAAATCTGCGTGACTGCAGCGTGTTTTCTATGATAGATGCTGTCAATATTGTTGGAGTCCTGTACTTGCAACGCTGATTGGTCAGTTGCTGAGAAACGTCCTGATTGGTCTACGTCAGCATGGGGGCGGAGCCGGCGTCATGTCAATTTAAATCCATGTTTTGATTTTTGAATTACAAACATCAATAAAACAACAAATCATGAGATTTTACTCCATTAAATAAGATAATAAAATGTGAGCTAAAAGCCAGAGCAAATGTCAAAGGAAGATTTCTCGTTTTGTTTTAAAATAAATTTGATTTACAGGAATCCAAGTTTCCCAGTTTCATGTTGATGGAGCAAAATAATAAAATGAAAGAGAGCAAATCCTGAGAACATGTTCTGAATATCCCATCAGGCCGATAAAAACATTTTACAGAAATGTGGAGTTATTAAATGTTTAAAACCTGATTAGAGGTTATTTTAAAAATACTATTGAATATGACTGTAAATAGGATCCATGATATTAACAATAACTGAGCAGAGGTTTTCTCAGTCTGAGCTGCGAGTCGTTTCTGGTCTAATTGGAGGTTTAATGGGGATCTGTCCTTTTTATGTATATATTCATATTTTGCGTTTTGTGGCATTACTCCACTGCCTTTTATCCCTTTAAGTAAATTTGACTGAATGTCTGGTGATGTTCCAAACATGTTCAATAAATAAAATGTTTTAAATTGATTTAAAATGGAGAATTCAGAAACACAACTGGCTTCATTTCAATGCAGCTTGATTGACACAAATCCATTGACAGCCATGAGAAAAAGGATGATTTATGATCCTGACTGAATCTCTACAGTAGGGTCTCAAACTCCAGTCCTCCAGGGGTCCTGCAGTTTTTACATGAGCCACAGGAACAAAATGCTGAAGTGAAATTACCTCCTGCTTGTGTACATCATTTCTACAGAACCTTAATGCTGCAAAAACAGCAAATGCTGCAAAACCAGCAGCAATCGAACCCAGATCCAGAGGAATTTTTGGGAGGCACAGTAAATGGGCTTTTTTTTTTCATACAAATACGTGAACAGCTTTCAAATAAAATATCCATTTTGTTAATTAAAAAACTAATTACATAAATTCTGACATGCAGAGATGTTCAAAATGCTGAGATGCTCATATTTGCATAAATATAAATATTTGCTCATATGTTGCCGAAGTCTGAGAATCACTGAAATCTGTTTCTCTATGCAAAATCAATCTACTTAAGTATAAGTATCATTGGTTCATAATACTACTACTTTTAGTAGTAATATTATTAAAACTATTACTACTATTAGTAAAAGTGAGAAGTACAGTTATTATCTCTCCAAGATAATAACAAAATGTTGTTAATGTGGCATTTTAGCGACGGTAGCTAACGCTGTTTCCCAACAGCTTCGCTCTACTTCCTCGTTTGTTTAGAAAAAAAAGCAACTGTGCAAAGATTTTTGCCTTCTCATGGTTTTGTGCCAGGATTCAAACTGAAGCTAACGCTGAAGGAACATTAGCAGCCTGAGTTCATGTTGCAAACATGCAGTGGGAACTCAGATCTCTTGTCATGGATAAAAACATTGAAGGCTGTCAAGTCAAAGGCGTAGCAGTTTTAGCTAATGTTGGACCCAGGAGCCCATGCTAACATTAGCATATTAGCTTCAAAAGACTTTTATGCATCATCATTTTTGATAAAAATCAACCTGTAACCATATATGCTAGTAGTAAAGGCATAAATGACACCTGAAAATATATTGAAGACAATAATTATAATAAGAATAATGTTCAAATTCACAGACATCCTGAACTTTACTGCATTCGCTCCAGGATCAAAAACATTCAAATCCAGAGTAACTTTGTGTTGTAGCCAAACATGTACATTACTCACATTACTCGAGTTGAATAAACAATTCAGTGACACTTGAGTAAAGCATAAAGCTAATTAAAGATGAAATATTGGCTTTCAGAGTGTGGAGGACAGCGAGCCGGAAAGCAGGAAGATCAGCTCTAGAATCACAGCTGATTTGGAGTGGCCTAGTCAAAGCCTGCACCCTCACAATGAAGTTGTAGTTTGACCTCAGATAAATTCTGATGTTAGTAGCTTAGGCTAGGCTAGCCTGAACAGCAGCTAGCATAAAGTCTGGGTAGCAGGACAGCCTCAGTGAAGAGGCTAAAGCTAGTTTAGCATTAGCTGTGTTACCTGTCCAGGTAGCAGTTTAACTGGAATCACGTTTCAACAGCTTTTATTATTTTATGCAATAAAAAAAAACTTTTGTTAAAATCCTTAGTGAAACAACAAAACTTTTATACACTGAAACTTATTCAGACTTTATGAATTCATACAATCAGATATAAACGCATAAACATTTTAAATCAAACAATATTAAAATCATATTGGTAAAAAAAAAGGAGCAAATTTAAGTTGAAAGAAACTGAAATAAAAACATTTCAGTTCATGGAACAAAGAGACAAATTACATGCAATCATCTTTATTTATTTATGTCTGATATTCTGAGCAGAATAACTCATTTTGTCTGTATATTAACAGAAGGTAAATATTATAACTTTATTCTTCCTTCTACTCCTTTTCATTCATCATTTATTTGATTTGTTGCATCAGATTCTGGATTATTATTGCATTAAATGAAAAGAAATGACATGAAATAAGATGGAAGATTAATTCATTTGTTTCATGTGGGGGGGGGGGGCGGGGCGGAAGCTGCGCGCGCAGCAGCGGAGCGTCACGGTTGTTTGTGTCGCATCAGCAGCGGAGCGGATCTTCATCATCAGCATCTTCAGCTTCATCCAGCGGCTTGTTTCCAGGTGAGACTCCGACCTGCGCGGTTCTGGGCGCTGGCAGCTCGGTTAGGTCCATGACTGGGCCGGTACCGCTCGGTACCGGACGGTTCGTGCTGGTCCTTGAGGATGGAGGTGATGAGGAGGAGGAGGAGGAAGAGGAGGGAGGATGAAGGCAGAGTCGCCCTGTTGTTCCGCTGCAGCCTCCACAGCAGCAGTTTGGACCGGGTGTCCGTCCGAACCGATCATCCTGCCTCCGCTTTGGGCTCTGCGGGATTTTCAAGCGGCTGCGCAATGTGCGCATGTTGTAGTTCCGCTGCGGGGCGTTTCTCTCTTCACTGCGCACATTGATGCAAAACCCGCAAACCGAGGCTGCTGCGGTCCGGCTGCTGTTGTTGCGGTTCGGGGTCGTTAGAGCGGCGTTCGTGCGGGAGGTGGAGGGTTTGGCGCTCTTTCTGCCCCAGTCTGCGCCTGTTTTTGCGCCGTTTGGGTCGGATGTAAAATGGAGGCTGGAGGAGGAGGAGGAGGAGGAGGAGGAAGACGCCATGACGCCTCATTGCGGCCGCAGGTTGAATAACCAGAACGAACCCTGACATGTTTCACTCCGCTGCTGGTTCCGAACCGGACCAGGTTCTGTCCGGTTTCGGTTTAGTCCCAGGCCAGCGGACCTGTCCAATGTGTTCAGCTTATTATGGGCCTTTGACCTTCGACCCTTACCAAACTGGTACCAACACAGAACTGGACCTTTAGAGACAAACCAGTCTGACTGGAGACCCAGTGAAGGTTCTGATGGGAACAAAAGCTGTCCAGGTGTTGACAGGGCGGCTCTGTGCCCAGGGCGGCTCTGTGCCCAGGGCGGCAGGGCCTTGGGGCGGCAGGGCCTTGGGGCGGCAAGAACAGTAGAACCCAAACATGCAGTCAGTGTGGGGGAGGGCGCCCCCTGGTGGAGGCTGCTGTCTGTAACCAGGGAAACACAACATGGAAGAAAATCAGACATGAAAATATTTATTGGGTCTCAAAAGTTTAGTCTTTCAACAGCAGATATAATAAATTAAATTAAATACTGTGTTGTTGCAGCATCTTAGCATTAGCTTTAGCTAACATTTTAGCTAGCAGCGCCGCCATTGGATCTAAATGTTTTTTTTAAACTGAACATTTTGAACTTTAGCAGCAGAAAGAAGCTGATTCAGCAGAAACTTTCCTCCATGTTGGATCCAGAAGATGCTTTTAATGCAGCAGGCAGCGTATCACTTCCTGTTTTCAGGGATCATTATTGGGGCCAATGAAGGAAAAGGTCCAGTGAAACGTAACGTGGTTTAAAAAGTTCTTACTGTGTTTAAGCTGCAGGACCAAAACTGTGTTTGAGTCAACAAACTGTTGAGACTAAAAGCTAAATGGTTCAGAGTCACTGATCTAATCTCTGCTTCACCTTCACAAAGTGAAGATTCTAGATAAAAATGAGTTTTAATGACTCCACTTTATAAAATTCCTCATAAACATTTAATTATTGCAGTGACTCTCAATACAAGTGATATGTTATTTAAGTTATAAGTTGTTAAGTTGCTTGATGGTCGGTGAACATCTGGGAGAATCATAACTTCAACTCAACACTCAAAGAACCAGAGACTTTATGGAAACATTCACATTTTATTGTGTTTTAAAGGCTCTACGCTGCAGACATTAAGGATTAAAGGCATAGTTTGTTTTTTTCCTGCAGCTGCTCTGCAGGAGGCCGTCGCTGTGGGCTAGCGCTAACGCTCAACCTCTTCTTATTAACATACAAGTTAAAGAGCTTAAATAAAATTAGATGTTTGCTGCCTCTAAACTTTAGGTCTATGAAGCAACATAGCAGTTTAGCTCATTTTGATTGAAGGCGTAACGAGGCAGTGGATCAAGGTTCAGTCAAAGTAACGAAGTAATGAACTGCAGTTTGACCTTCATGTTTTCTTCCTGTTGAGAAGAAAAGGAAATAAAATGTTTCATGTCTTTTGCTCTCAGTATTTATACTGAAGGGTTTAATGTTTATGCTGAAGAGCCACAGCTAACAGCTAGCTCGCAGCTAACAGCTAGCTAGCAGCTAACAACTAGCTAGCAGCTAACAACTAGCTAGGAGCTAACAGCTAGCTAGCAGCTAATAGTTAGCAGCTAGCTCCTCCGTTCAGCTGTTGTTGCTCCTCCTGCGCTGTGAACTGAACCATGTTCTAATAACTAAATCTGTATTCTTAGTTTCTTAGATTAAAAATTTTTTTTTATTTTGCCGTTTGATTTAAATTCAAGAGTTTCCTTCATGACTCCTTTGGAGGAGCTTCCTGCTCAGGTCCATTTCTGCTGCTTTCTTTACTTCCTGTTCTTCATTTGTCCAAAATTCATTTTTATTATTATGTCATGATGATTAGAGATATTTCTGGGAGCCGTCCTTCCCTCTGAGCAGCTGAATGGATTTTACAGCAGAATAAATCTGGTCCGGTCCGGTCCTGTCTGGTCCGGTCTGGTCCAGTCCAGTCGGTCCGGTCCGGTCTGGTCCGGTCCGGTCCGGTCCTGTCTGGTCCGGTCCGGTCTGGTCCGGTCCGGTCCGTCCAGTCTGGTCCGGTCCGGTCTGGTCCAGTCCAATGCTGTCCAGTCCTGTCCGGTCCGGTCTGGTCCGGTCCGGTCCGGTCCATCAGCATATAATGATGGACGGCGCCGGCTCCTTTTTCTGTCTCTGCAAATAAAAACTGGATCTCAGTCCTGATCTGGGTCAGAACCAGAAGCAGCCTGGTGAAAAACCTGGTGACCTGGTTCTAATGGGACAGACCTTCATTCCTCCACTGAACAGTTACTCTGAGTTTGTTCTGACCTCTGACCTCTGCTGGGACGTCCGCTCCTTGGAAGATTGGCAGCTGTTTGGGGTATCAGATGGCTTGGAGATGACCTTTGACCCTTCCTGTAGACTTTGTGCTCCAGGAAGCGATTCTTTGGAACAGCGCGGCTTTGGTTCGAACATCAGGAGACGTTAGACTACAGCAATGCATTCTGGGTAAAGAATAAATGTCATTTGCTTCACTGCTGGAAACAGTCTGTAAACAGGCATTTCAAAATAAGAGCATCTACAAAGCCTGAACACAGATGTTGAGATTTGCTCAACTGAAAACAAGTAAATTAGCTTAGAGGAAGCTAAGTGTTAGCAACCAAGCTAAAGCGCTGGAGTTCTTCATTTCTTCATGAATAACTTTATTGAGGCAGCACATTTTGAGCAACAGGGCCGTTCAAATGCCTGTGTGGCTAAAGCTCAAAGCTAAACGTTAGCTCCACTGCTAGCGTCCGCATGATGCTGGTTGGTTCTGGAAAACCTCTGGGACCAGAACCAGAACCAGAAATCAGACACAGGGGATTGATTTGGGGTGCCAGAGTAAAGGGGCTGAATGCTGTGTGCTCTGTGTCTTCGCCAGGCCCGACTGCGGCGCCTTTCATCATGACGAAAGAGGAAAACGTGCAGGAGCAGGAGAAGGAGAGGCAGGACCACGAGGAGCAGGAGGAGGCCTGGGTTCAGAGGGAGGAGGACGAGGAGCTGACCGAGGAAGAGGAGGACGAGGAAGAGGAGGAATGTGAGGTAGAGGAGGAGAGGACAGAGGTGGAGAACGAGGAGCAGGAGGAAGAGGAGGAAGAGGAGGAAGAGGAGGCTCCTCCAGATGAACCAGCGGCTGAGCCGGTTCCTGAGATCCAGAGTCCGGTTCAGGAGCCGGCCCGCCGGGCCATGGTCCACCCGTCGGCCCAGGCACCGCTGCCCAAAGACTACGGTACGTCGGCCCTCCTTAAACCAGCACACAATAGTGGAGACCCTGCTGGGTCGGGAAGGGGACCGGTTCTGATCCGCTGACGATTCTGACTCTGATTTATTGATTGGGTCGACCCGGTAGACGCCACAGAGTCAAAAATATTAACCAATCATGAACTTGGTTGGTTCTGAGTCTGAACCAGAACCAACCAAAGGAAGTTGTGTAAAAAGCTCATCGCTGCCCCCTCGCCTTCCTGCCCGGTACTGCAGCTATGCTGATCAATGTTGGCTGTTTTTCCACCAGATGTTATCAGAGTTATGTTTGGCTGATGATCTGTTGTTGGTGCCTCAAACTCACGAGACGAGATTTTAAAATTACTACAAAAATCTAATTTATGCTGCAAAAATAATTTCCTGTGTTTTTACAGATTTTGCCACAACTGGTCTCAGGACTGAACTTTAACTATGCCTCGTTGGCAGGGAAACAGTCAAGGCTTTTGAACATTTGCATTGAGCTTTCATGGTTGATGTTGGTGCAGTGAGTTTGAAAACCAGTGATGGGGTAAAGCTGGTGCAGAGGAACCTGCGCTGCAGGGCCCTGACATGACCAGGCAGGCTAACGACGCATTAGCTTCACTTATTGTGACGTTAATGCGTGAACCATAAACCGGGTAATGTTGATAGCATACGCCGTGATGGCGAAGTCAGTCCGGCCGTCGGCCATTTTGACGATTCTTTCTGAAGTTTTCATGTATCGTCCGTCACTCGGCCGCCTTTAACATTCCTTCTGTTAGCAACAGGCTAGGAGCTAGCGAGACAGCAGTCACCTCAACGAGGGATTTGTCGATGCTTTATGTTCTAGTTGCTCCTCTGGTCTTTAGAGTGAAGCAGGAAGAGCAGATGAACTGACAGCGTCAGTCCGACTGAACCAGACATCATGATCCGCCGCCATCAGCTCAACTGGAGCAGAACTCCTGAGGTCAGGGGCCAAAGCCCCGGCCCCCCACAGTGGGTCCTGGAGGGCCGGTTGCATCCTGCGTGTTTTAGTCTCTCCTTCAACCTTTTCAGCAGGTCCATGTTCTTCTCTAACGAGCCTCATTGGATCCAACTGAGTTAAACCAGGGAGAGACTAAAACATGCAGGATGCAACCGGCCCTCCAGGTCCCGATCCGGTCTCCCGATCCGGTCTCCCGATCCGGTCTCCTGATCCCGTCTCCTGATCCCGTCTCCGGGTTCTGATCCCGACTCCTCCCTCTGTTAACTCTGCAGCCTTCACCTTCTTTGACCCAAATGACCCGGCGTGTCAGGAGATCCTGGCTGACCCGCGGACCTCCATCCCTGAGCTCTTCGCCATCGTCCGCCAGTGGGTCCCGCAGGTGCAGCACAAGATTGACGTCATCGGAAACGAGGTGAGGACAAAACGGTCGAACCGCAGGAGTGGAGCTGGTGTAGCATGGCAGCTATTACACTGAAACACCTTTCATCTTTAATTCACTGGAATCAAATAAAATAAATGACATCAAGAAGTGAATCTGTGAATGAAGTGAACCAGAACATCCTCACTTCTCACATCAGAACTGACAAGCTTTGATTTTGGTTCTTTGTGTCTGAAGGGGCTGTTGCTGCAGAAATGGAAGGTGTGAAAACTTTTCTTTAAAATGGGTCGGGAAGGGGACCGGTTCTGATCCGCTGGCTCTGGAACAGAACCGAGGTTCTGCTGATGAGGCCCAGACAGCAGCCAGACAAAATGGCCGAGGTTTGGGTCTCACCAGACCCAACCGTGACTCAGCAGGATGAAACATGACTCAGCATGACTTTTGCAGTCTTTGACTATCTTTTGTATTTTTGAGTTGATAGCAAGATTTCAGTTTATTCCATAAAAATCTCCTGACTCTCCATCCTTTGTGCATCTGTCTGCTTTGAAAATGTCAGAATTTCTGCAAATTTTACAACCCAGCAAATGTCTTGGAGTCAAGCAACTGAAGAGGGCGAGTGAGTTTCACCGCCGTCAGGTTCAGGTTTCAGTCCTGGTGCTGATGAACTTCCCCTGTTGCTCCCTGTTGGGTTTCGGCCCCTCAGAGACGGGAAGCAGCTCAGGAGCTGCTGCTTCTCCACTTCGATGGGAGTCAGTTTGGGTCTGGATGGACACTGGCAACACCTTCCTCAGGAAGACCTGAGGCGTCCCAGATCCCATCTGATCTGGGACGCCTTGGAATACGGACGGACGGACGGATGTCTGACCTTTCCTAGTTTCAGTTATTGTGAATGTCAGGTGTCTTCAGGTGTCTTCAGGTGTCCTCCCGGTCAGCAGGACGTGACTAACTCAGTGTTGGTGTGTCCCAGATCCTGAAGCGCGGTTGCCATGTGAACGACCGAGACGGTTTGACCGACATGACGCTGCTTCACTACAGCTGTAAGGCTGGAGCTCATGGAGTCGGTGAGTAATTCTTCACACCTTCATGGTTCTTGTTCTGTGGGCGTGAAAGGACTCCTAGAGGCCCAGAATGACCAGCAGGGGGTCCTGCAGGCCAGAGGGGACGCGGTAAGAGTTTCAGGTCTGATCCAAGTCCTGAGAGTAGAAAACATGATCATGAAGCGAACCAGACCCAGGTGTTTGGTTTTTCTTGCATGACTGATCCAATGTTAGGACCATGTTTGTGCAGTAATGTGAGTAAAAGCTCCCCCTGGTGGCGCCGTCCTCCACCAGGGCGGCTTTCAGTTGGACCTCCCTGTGTCCAGGCGACCCGGCGGCGGCGCTGCGGCTCACCAGTCAGCTGATGTCATCGGGTGCCGATGTCAGTCTGCGGAGCCGGTGGACCAACATGAACGCGCTGCACTACGCTGCCTACTTTGACGTCCCGGAGCTGATCCGAGTCCTGCTCAAAGCCGCCAAACCCAGAGGTGAGCGTGAGCCGACCCACCAGAACCTCACTCACCGAGAGTCCAGGACATCCGGTCAGCTTCTTCTTCTTCTCTCTTCAGTGCTGAACTCCACATGCAGTGACTTCCACTACGGCACGGCTCTCCACATCGCCGCCTCCAACCTGTGCCTGAGTGCGGTGAAATGCCTGCTGGAGCACGGCGCCAACCCCACCGTCAGGGTAAACACCGACTCACCTTCCCTCGACCAGCGGCTTCCTGCAGAGCTGCGGCTCAGACCGGAGTTTGTTTCTGCAGAATGATAAGGGCCAGGTTCCAGCCGAGGTGGTTCCGGACCCGATGGACATGAGCCTGGACAAAGCCGAGGCGGCCATGGTGGCCAAAGACCTGAAGCAGCTGCTGCTGGACGCCGTGCCGCTCAGCTGCAACCTGCCCAAGGCAACGCTGCCCAACTACGATAACATCCCCGGAAACCTGATGCTGGCGGCGCTGGGCCTGAAGCTGGGTGACCGGGTGGTTCTGGACGACCTGAAGGTAGTCCCACACCGGTTCCTTGTTTCCGCCTCCATCGGCCACGTTGAGGTTCTCTCATTCCAGAACCCTTTTGTCTCCACCTCAGACCGGAACCCTGCGGTTCTGTGGAACCACGGAGTTCGCCAGCGGTCAGTGGGTCGGGGTGGAGCTGGACGAGCCAGAAGGGAAGAACGACGGCAGCGTGGGCGGAGTCCGCTACTTCATCTGTCCTCCGAAGCTCGGTAAGCGGCGAGCTTCCTGGACCCGGTTCTGGTTCTAATGGATCAGCATTCTTCATGTTTTCATCTGTTTGGACCGACAGGTATTTTTGCTCCGGTTTCAAAGATTTCCAAAGCTGTGGATCCGACTCCGTCCTCGGTCACCTCTACCCCCAGAACCCCCCGCATGGACCTGGCCTCCCGCCTGGCTGGGAGAACCAAGAAGGACAAGAAGGAGAAAGGTGAGGTACCAGCTGCTGTAACTGGGTTCTGGTTCTGATGGAGAGTTGACTGAGCTGGTTGGTTTGTTCTCAGCCCAAAAGAAGAAGACGTCCGTGGCTAGTCTGGACCCGGAGGGGACAAACGTGGAAGTGGGGGACCAGGTTCTGGTGGCGGGTCAGAAACTCGGCACCGTTCGTTTCTACGGGAAGACAGACTTTGCTCCAGGTCAGTTCTGGTTCTGGTGCAGATGAAGTGAAGAGGAGGTGATGTTCTGGTCTGACCCGGTCTCTCTGGCCTCCCTCAGGGTTCTGGTTTGGTGTAGAGTTGGACCAGCCCACTGGGAAACACGACGGCTCGGTGTTCGGGGTCCGATACTTCAGCTGCCTGCCCAAATATGGAGTGTTTGCTCCGCCCTCCCGGGTCCAGAGGTAGGACTGCCTGACAGAACCGTTGTTTCCCCTTGTAATAAGGCAGGCCCGGTTCTGGAGCGTGAAAGTGACGGTTTGGGTCGTTGTTGGTTGTTCAGGATCGGAGGACCTAAAGACGGCTCCCAGAACGACGGCTCCATGGTGAAGAAGGTTCATCAAGTCTCCGGTAAGTTCTGCTCAGATTGCCAGAAAGAGCAAAGTTCTGGTCCGACTTGAGTGAACAGAACCTGACCCGTTTGTTTCCCTGCAGTGTCACAGCCAAAAAGAAACTTCCACACCATGCGATCTCCTAAAGATCTGACCTCTGAAAGCTCCATATCCAGGTGAGAAGTCGTCTGACCAACATGGGTCAAAGGTCATTTCTGGGTCAGCAGGTTATCGTCTCAGAACCGTTGTGGTTTGATCGGATCCAGCTGTTTGGTGCAGTTTTAATTTGAGATGGAAATGGTTTTGAAGCTGTGTGTTTATGGAAGCGGGTTCTGTTGGAACCGCAGAACCCGGATGGATGGACTAGAACCTCTCCTCTCTGCGCTGCAGGCTGCTGTTCTGCTGCTGGTTTCCATGGATGCTCCGTGCTGAGATGCAGTCCTAACCTCGGCGCCGACCTCCACGTTCTCTCCATCGCTCCGTCCTGAACGCCTGCTGGTGAAGCCCCGCCCCCTCTCTTCTTCTTCTCCTGGTTTAGCCGTTCTATAGCAAAATCTATAGTGCCTTGTATTTGATTAACCGAGTCCAAGCTAAAGCTCTGAAATCCGCCCTGCCTCTCTGGTGCCACCTAGTGGCCTGGAACGGTCAGCGTGTCTGTTTCCGCCTCATGGTTCTGGTTTGCTGCAATCAGCTGGGAGGACGGCTTTGATCCGGTCGTCCAGAACCAGAGTCTGGCTCTGGACGGGTTTCCATTGTGCGGCGATGATGTCAGACCCAGCCGGCTGCTGATTGGGTGAGATCCAGAACTTTGTTTACCCTCCATGTGTTCCTCTAATGTCCTCCATGTTTAACCAGGAAACAGGGTTGATCGTCTGCACTGCTCCGTTTTACCTCAGCGTTTAGATTTTACAGATAAATTCAATTAAATCCCCAACAACCAACAAGTTTCACACACAGCAGTAAAAAATCATTTCATAATCAAAATTATTTTAGAACGTTAAAGACGGTCAGAATAAAAAATGAAATGCAGAGTTTGATCCATCAACAGCCTTTTACATAAACATTTTATTTATGCTTGTTTTTATATTTCAGAATGTTTGACAAAATTAAAATGATGCTGCTTTATAATAAGATATTTATATCATGCCTCAGTAAATACCAGAAGGTTCTCAATGAAATGCTTCATTTTAGTTCTGGTTCATCAAAGTCACTTTTTAATTTTTACTGCTTGAACATTTGGCCTCAGACTCAGATCTCACCGTATGCAGACGACTCGCTGCTTTTCCTCTGTTTTTTTGATGCTCACTGACCTTTACGACCTGAAGTTGATCCACACAGTGCAGATTTTTCCTGTTTCTATTCCACCCAAACGAGATGTTTCTCCAGACGCAGCTTGTGATGCTAGCGGTGTAAAAGCTAGCGCTACACAGACTCTGGATCTGCTAACTCTGTTGTCTCAGCTAAGCGTTGCTGTTTGTGGGCCACAGTGATGGTGGAAGTTTGTCTTTGTACAGTAAACGTGGAGTTACAGTTCGGTCAATGTGTCGCAGTGAAGCCACTTCACTGTCAGCTTTGTAAACGTGGACTTTCCCTGGTTTGGCCACCAGGTGTCACTATAATCCCTTTTTAGCCTGAATTCTTTGCATAACTGTTTATTTGCAGCTTCTAACCAGTTCTGACTGGTTCAAACTGGTTGGGACTGGTTTGGACCAGTTCTGACCGGTTCAAACTGGTTGGGACTGGTTTGGACCAGTTCTGACCGGTTCGGTTCTGTAACTACCAGCTGTTAACTTCACTTCCTTGCTGTCTGGTTTTAAAAATGCTCATTTCAACATTTTCAAACAGAATTTGCTTCATTAACAGCCAACAGGTTCATTCGTCTGTGACGTTATAAAAACCTTCCAGTGATGGATTCAGTTTTTACATCTCTGTAAATATTGAAACTGAACCAGCAGGAAAGTAAAGCTAGACGGTCAGAACCAAAACAGAACCTGTGGTTCTGGTTCTGTCATCCTTACAGGAACTAACTCAGCTCTGGTTGTTTCGTTGAGTCTTAATGATCTACAGTGTATAGCTTATATTTTGATAACTTCACTAAGTGTCCCTTTTGTTTTGGTATTTTATGGGTCGTGTGTTCGGTTCCAGCCGGTGTGAGTGGGTCGGACCAGTTGGATAAACTCACTGCATGCTCTCTGTCTGTAACCTCCCTCAGTATTTTCTGATTGTTGCGTTTTCAGACTGTATCTTCCTCTCATCAGCATGAAAATGCTTCAAATATTAATAACTATCGATATAATAAAGATTTGATGTTTTTCTAATGTTTCTGTGTTTGATGGTCTTTACTGAAAACTTTATCATCACCAAACATTTCAGTATCAGATTAATGTTATAATCACCATTAAAAGGCCGAATTGTTTCTATCAGTGGTGGGACCTGCTAGCTAAAACATTAGCCATGCTAATCCTAAAGAGCTAATCCTGCTAACGCTGCAGCGATTCACCAACATGGTATTTAGAGGAAGCTAACGCTACAGTGCTAACTTCAGCCATGATCATTCTGGAAGATATGACACTTTGTTCATTAAATGAAAATGCTTCGCTTGGAACAGAAGAATGAAACTTTAGTGACACAGAACTTTGATGTGTTCACTTCTTCATTTACTGTAAATATTTACAAAAACCTGCAACATAAAACCAATTTTCAGATTTTTTTTATTTTCAACATAAAGCCATTAAAAACAAGTTTATATTAATCAATCAGAGGTTAATCAAACCCGGTACCGATCCGGTTCACCTGCAGATTTCAGGTGATTTCCTGAAAACCAAAAACATAATAAAATATGTATTTAAAAACGTTTACGCTGAAAACAGCTTCAGATCAAAGGCTGAATCACGTGATCTCTGTGATGTCATAGCAACAGAACTGCACATGCTCAGTGAACACAAACCCCATCCACAGGTTGTTTCTGATGTTTGAATCTTCTTCAAGCTGAGTGAGCTCATCTAACCTTTGACCTCTGATCAATCAGTGATCAATAAGCAGCTCCTGATTGAAGTTCCTCTCATCTCCTGGATCCACCTTAAATCTGGTCCAGTTCAAACAACAGAACATTTAAGGTGGTAGTTTTTATTTTCCAGTTTGCTAAACTTTTTATTGAACCAGAAAAACATGAAAAATGTTTCAGTTTCTTGTTTTTCTAGATTAATAACTGCAGTATTTATGTGGTTTGTATCCAGAAAGCAGACGAGTAAAATGTTTTATAAATTAATTATTGTTTTTGTAATAATAGTTACTCTAGTCAGAATGAATATAATAATGTGCTGACATGTTATGTATTTACCAGGTTTTACACACAAACAAAGAATCTAATATTTCATCCAAATTGTTGTGGAAATGAGTTTATTAGGAATTCAGAACATGGAGAATCTGGTTCTGATGCCACAGGAAACCCAAACGGGTCAGCAGCATGTCACATGATCAGCACATGTTAACACTTAGTCATTTTCCACCACACTGATTCAACTGCCCTTCTATGACAAAGTCACATTTATTTGATAAAATTCATTTAAAAAATTTATTTTTTAAATATCAAATATTTCAACATAAAATAATCAATTTTACAATTACAGTAAAAATCAATTGAAGGTTGAAGAAAACAACATTATTTATAGTTAAAATTCACCAGAACCAGAACCAGAACCAGATTCTTCATGTTTTGACTGTAAAATGGGTTCATTTCGCCGCTGCAGTGAGCCTGTTTGGCCTGCAGGGGGCAGAGCAGACTGGTGGAGCCGGTCAGTAATCTCTGACTAGCATTGAGGCTAACTCATGAGTGTGTGATATTTATGGAAACCCAGGTAAAATTAATTAACGTTTATTTATTATTATTATTTGTTTTAATAACGAGCCGCGTTTATGAGTTTCTTCCTTCTTTTCAAGATTATTATGGTACAAAAATATGTCTGTTGCATTTCTTGCTCTCATGTGATTTTATATTGCTGTCATGTTCAAAATAAATAACAAAATAAATAAATAAACTTTCTGTTTCCTTCAGAGCAGATAAACATTCAGGATGCTCCTGTCACACACACACACACGCACACACACACACACACACACACACACACACACACGCGCACACACACACACACACACGCACACACACACACACACACGCGCACACACACACACACACACACACGGCGCCGCTCCACTCCGAGTGGCACAAAGCAATTAGGTGCAGCGCGTGCAGGAGGATGATTGGTGGCTTTGAGTAGCAAGAGGCGCTCTGATTGGCCGGTTTGTGTGAAAACAGGAGCTGTGATTGGCCGGCAGGCTGAAAGCGGCCATGACAGAGAGGTCAGGGGTCATGGGGTCTGACTGGAGACCTGCAAGTCATTTACCAGCTCAGTACATGATAACTTTACAATTAAAGCTAAGCTAAAGCAGAGTGATGCTACATTGAAGCGATGCTACATTAAAGCTAAGCTAAAGCAGAGTGATGCTACATTGAACCTATGCTACATTGAAGCTAAGCTAAAGCAGAGTGATGCTACATTGAACCTATGCTACATTGAAGCTAAGCTAAAGCAGAGTGATGCTACATTGAAGCTGTACAGTCAGTGGACACACCTGAGTCTCTGGAGCTCCTGTTTGCTGAAGGTTTATGATTAACTCTGAGGTGGTTATAATGTTGCATTATGGGTATGAGTCAACAGAACCGCTTGATCCTCAGATCAAATATTAATGTCTTCCTGTTTGCTCTCCTGGACTTCCTGTTTGCTTGGAGCTGAACAGCTTCAGGCCGCGTTCAATTCAGAACCGAAGGCAAAAGCAGAACCATAATAGAGAACGAAGCAACGAAGATCCAGCACTAAATCAGCAATAATCATCTAAAATATTGATCAAACTTGCTGTTATTAAAGATCCTGGAGGTTTTTTCCTGGATTTAAAGGAATCAGGGTTTCAGCTGCTTCCAGTTTTCTGGAAGTTTGTCCAGATCTGTGTCACATAGAAGCTGAACGCTGCTTGGCTGTGGACCAGAAACGGGACGCGACGGCAGCAGCTCCGTGATGCAGGTGAGCTGCAGCAGGTGTGTGCGTGAGGGGGCGGGGCTTGTGGTCTACCTGGGACAGGTAGCCTCGGGTTTCCTGCAACTCGGTTCTTTCAGCTGCTCGGTTCGGATGGTTCTGTTCAGCTGAGACCTTCAGACGGACCGGCTTCCCGCTGTGAGCTCACCCAGCAGGTAAGCCTTGATGAGGTCACTTCCGCCTCCTTCTCACCTGTTCGGCTCACAGTTTGGACCTTTGGACGCTCCGAACCTGCTGCTTGGTTCCGTGAAAGCGCAGCAGTTCAGAACCGGTTTCGGTTTGCGCGTGCGTGTGCCAGGTCTGACTCATGTATGCGCGTGCACGCGGTCATTCATGGACAGACAGAGGAACCAGTGTGAGACAGAAACAGGAGACATGACCTGCTCTTCCTCTCTAGGAAAACATCATCATCATCATCATCATCAGGGTTTTGACCTGAATAAAATCAGTTAAACTGTAATAAACTAAAAATAAAAACTCTGCAGGTTCAAAACTGATCAAATATTACAAAACAATCACAGAAATAAACCAGAAGATTTGTGAAGAAATTTCAATGGGCCCTGCCAAAGTTTGCCCTTCAGTTGGAACCCAGCGTTCACATGCTAAACATTAGCATCAATGCTATGCTTAGCTAACAATTACACAATAGCATGTTGTCTGTCAGTTTGCTAAACATGGCTAATAAGTAAGAGAAATGGGGAAAAGTTTTTTTATGGAGGGCAGTGAGATGCTAATGTTGGTGCTAATGTTAACATGCTAATGTCACCAAGCTGAGAGAAAAACATAATAATGGCTAGTATTTTCGGTGCACTAACCTGAGAGGGATATTGAGGCTTTTAATTTGAAATTTTCAGCAAGCTTCACTTTAAAAGGCCACATTAATCCATTGTGTATCAGTGGTGTGATTAAACCAATCACATGAAGCCCAAGAGAGCAATTATCTGATGAGAAAAATCTGAAGGCTTTTATTTTGAAATTTTCAGTAAGTTTTATTTTAACGGGCTTCACTAATCTTACAAATCACAGTGGTTAGCAGTGAAATAACGCTCAAACATTCCGCCATGTTTGTAGTTCTTACATTCAGCTCAGCCATAGTGAGAACTACAGTGATGCGTTTTTGTAGTCCTAATCAGCCGCTCTGCTCTGCGCTCCGTTGCTATGGGCGCTCCGTTGCTATGTGAGTCACACAGGGAGACAGAATTCCATCAGGCAGCCAGTTGGACTGAACAAAGCGGTCCGAACATTTCCTTCCCGTTCGGGAACCGTGATGCGGATCTGAAGACCGTTTGAAGCGCATGAGGACCATCTATCTCCGATCGTCCCACGATTCATGACTGTACCTCACTCACAGTAATGACACAAAGATGGTGTGCTCAGACATTTTTGAGAAAAGGATGGAGATGAATGGCTGAGAGTGTGACCTCACTCTAACCCTGTCATTTCAGCTCAGGGCCGATCAATACGTCCATCAGGTTTAGAGTCTCTGCAGCAGGTGACAAACTGAAGGCCAACAGGAAGCTGAGACCAGAACTTCCTGTTCTGACTGGCTTATCAAAATATTCACTAAGATCCAAAACATTTGTAGCTTCATTAAAGAATAATAATTTTTAAAAAATAAACAAAACGTGTTAAAATGAATGTTGTCAGTAATTATTGTTTCAACAGCAGATCAGGAGTTTAAAGGAGCCAATCAGCCGCCGCTGTGTTCATGAGAGGCTCATTGATAATCAATAACTAAATATCAAGCCTGAAAACCTGATATCGGAACGAACTGAATGTTTTTAATGGAATCTCTGCTCGGCTTGTGGGGCGCAGGCGGTTGCCATGGCAACAGGTGTGCTTAACGATAAAGAGACATGGAGAATAAAAGGTGTGATGGTTCTGAGTCGATCACCTGTTCAGGTTGTTTTACCTTGTTGACCTTTGCTGACCTTTGCTGTGGCAAATCACAGAGTTTCTGAACGATCAATAAACGATAAACTTGGACTGATTGCCTTGTTCGTTTGCAGTAAACGTCATAACAAACATCAAATAAGACAAATATATTGATTAAGTTTTAACAAACGGCTTCTGCCACCAGGATTATGTGAAATTAAATTATTTCAATCCCAGATTCAGAAGATTTGCCTTTACTTTAACAGAGCCATTTGGCTCCTCCCATCAGCCTGAAGTTTCTCATATTGAGGTCAAAGTTCAGATCCACCAGAAATGACTGACAGCTGCTGGTCTCAGGTTTACATCCAGCTTGTGGCTGAGAAACCAGTAACCTGACTGAGAAACCAGTAACCTGAATGAGAAACCAGTAACCTGACTGAGAAACCAGTAACCTGAATGAGAAACCAGTAACCTCAGAATCTCACTGGGGAAGAAACTGCATCAGTTTTTCTATGACTTTAATAGTATTTCAGTTATAATTGATGTTTATATGATGTATATATATCTAAAATGAGTCAATAGGGTTTCATTTAGTTTTTCATTTCGTTTCTATATCTGATCTCAGCGGCTGCTGGGAGAAAACCTGCATGTTGGGTCAAAACGTTTGACCTCTGACCTCTGCTGCTTGACGTTCGCATCATGACTCACTTTGACAGATCAATATCTGTAGGCGACAAGGTGATTTCAAACTTGCTTTGGGGTCAAACATCCACTTCATTTCTCCCTCTAACAGAGTTGCAGTTGCTGCAGTTGCAGTTGCTGCAGTTGCTGCAGTTGCACTCTGCGTTTCGGCAGTTGGACGTTTTGCTCGTTTTCTTGTTTGTGTTGCCATTTTGACTCAAACCCCCAATAAAAGTAAAAGCCCGGATGCCGAAATGGAGCCGCATGTTTTGATATGTTTTTTGTGGGCGAAAACCAAACTGAAGATTAAATCAATCAATAAAGAGACAATCAATCAATAAAGAGACAATCAATCAATAAAGAGACAATCTACTGACAGAAGAACAATCGGGGCCTTGCATGTTAACGGAAGCAAAGCTCTCTGCGATGCTCTGACAGCCACCAATAAAATAATTACAGAAAATGAGGAAAACTTTAAAAAAATAACCTAAAGTTCTAAAAAGTCATAAATATGAAAGGAGTGGAAGATGAAAATGTTGGTGATGATATTTATGATAAGAGAAAAACTGAGCTGACATTTTCTGACAAACTGTAATAAATTAGATTTTTAGAAAGGTCCAGAGTTATCTGAAAATCCGTCCTGGTTCTGGACCGATTGGATTCTTATGAAGGTTCTGAGAAGATTCTGAACGATCTGATGTTCAGATCGTTCTGTCCGCTAGCAGAACCCAGCTGGAGACCAGAACCAGAACCGTGACCCGGTGACCGGTGAGGTTCACAGCGATGAGGCACTGATTATCAATCATAATCATATTTATCATATAGAGCTCTGCATGTTATTGTTCAGACCTGAAGGGCAAAAAGACGCCGAACAAAAATCAAACCTGGACGTGTGGATATGACTGATTTCATGCTGCACAGCAAACGGAAAAACTGTTAAAAGTTCAACTCAAAACCATTTCTTTCTCGCTGTCTGCTGTTGCCATAGCAACTGACAACAATGAAACACACAAAAAAACACTGCAATATTTCCTACACAAAGAGCATTACCGTATTCTCCAGACTATAAGTCGCAGCCCCAGCCAAACTATGAAAACAACTGCCACTTGTAGTCCGGAAAATACGGTACTTTGGTTTTAGGCTGAATGTTTATTTTGTGATTATCAATAAGTGATTGATGAAGTAAGAGGAGAAAACTATAAATATATGGCTGCACTTTACTTTATGGCTAGCTCCAAGGCTAGCTCCAACGCTAGCTCTATAGCTAGCTCTATAGCTAGCTCCAAGGCTGTCAATATCATAAATATGCTCAAAGTTGAATCCTATAAGTGTGAGGGTAGCTTAGCCGCGTCGCTCTGTGGTTTCATCTGCTTTAGCTCCTGATGCTCTTCACTCTTTTCTCTGAGTCTCTACAGCTTCCTGCTTCCTGCTTCGCTGGTTTAAAACTGATCTGGTCATCGGATCAGGATCTGTTCAAGACTTTCTGACTGTTCTTCAATGTTCCACGAAGCTTTAATAATTATCTGTGGTGCTGCTGTTCAGGTTAGGACAGAAATGTTGGGTCGTTTCATTTGAAAGCTTTCTGAGGCTCCGCAGTGAGAACTTCAGCCGGCTCATATTTCAGCAGGCAGGTTGTGCTGATTCTCTGTGAAGATGCAAATGTGGCTCAGCTTACAGCGAGGGAAGCTTCCCTTTGTGTCGCTGCTGAATAGATTTCAATCTTCAGTTTGTTTTGCTTCTGTCTGGTTTGACTCGTTTCTTTATGAATATGAAGCGTTAATCCTGTCAGCACAGCAGCGTGGAAAAGCTGACATCATCATAGCTTCATTTATAGAATCATTTCTTTTATCTGAACACAAAAAGTCCAGAAATTACAAAACAATATGAACTAATTCAATGTTTGGCCTGAAGTTTCAAAATGAAAGGAAATGTTCACGTCAACGTTAAAATGTCAGAACTGGAGACGCGACAATAAAATGTTCAACCGTTCATTTCAAGCTCTGCAATTAATGACTTCCCATTTAAACCAAACTATAGAAACAAGAAATATTTTCACAAATTTCAAATTTTCCTGCTAAGTGATTGAATAAAAATATTTCTAGTTTTTAATCTTCAGGTTTTTCATCTTTCCAGAGTTTCTCTGATCATTCATGTCGCTGATATTAGCAGCTGCATATTAGCTTGTTTATGATGTTTCATGTTGTCAAGCATTTGAACTGCTTTATATTAAAATGAATCAAATCTTTTCCTGCATCAGTTTCTGCTCTTATGTCGACGTTTATCTGCTCATTTGTTCTGCTGGGATTTCTGAGTGTTTGAGGATTTTTCCAAACCCAGAATCAGTTTTTACCCCAAACCAGAGAATCCATCCTCGGCTCGCTTCCCGTTTCCATGCCAACGGGAGGATCAGCGTTTCCTTATTGCTGCTGCAGTAAAACTTTATCACTGAAGGACGAATGAAAAACCTCTGAGCTAAAACATTTCCAGCTACATGTTAGCATTGATATGTTACTTTAGGCTAGCAGACCTTATGCTAAGCTAACTGCTTTTAGCACAACTTGAGCACAAATATGTTTTTTTCCAGAATCCAATCAGATTGTTTTGAAGCAGACATGAAAGCAGCTTTATTTATTGATTTATTGCTGTACCAGAAACACACCAATAGAAAAGTTCCAGAAAACTGAAGTTATCTTCCAGTTGGTGGTTTGATTCCCTCTAAGTTTTTGTTGCTTGTTTTTGTCTTGGATGTTAAATAAAAGGTGAGTTGAGATGTTCAGGTGGAGCCGATTGAAACGGAGCGAGCGTCTCCGTTCTCCCTGCACAAATTTAAAGGCTGATTCTGTAAAACTGTAAAACCTTCCTGAGTGTCTCAGTTCATCCTCCCGGCGTTGACATCATCTCATGTCTCCAAGAAGGACAGAGACACTTTTGTTCTCCATTTGGCTGCTTTTGTTCAGGGAAGACAAAAGACCAACACTGGGGGGCAAATGAGGAAGAGGAGGAAGAGGAGGAAGATGGTGAGGAGGAAGAGGAGGAGGAAGATGGTGAGGAGGAAGAGGAGGAGGAAGATGGTGAGGAGGAAGAGGAGGAGGAAGATGGTGAGGAGGAAGAGGAGGAGGAAGATGGTGAGGAGGGGGGCAGACGATAACTTAGCTGCTGAAGCTGAGCTTAGCCTCTGCTGCTGCTCGTCTCCTTGAAATGTTTCATGATAACCAGAGGAAATTTTATTTCATGAATCATTTTTACATTTTAACCTGATGAGTCACAAAGTCTCTAAAGAACTGATTCAATTAGATTTAGATCTAATTCACTCATTATATTCCAAGCTTCACATTACAATAGCTGTTGGTGCTGGTAGAAAAGTCTCATTTAGCCTGAAGCTAACTGTCGCCATGCCGTTCGCTGGGTCAGCCAATCAGATGCGAGCTGCTGGTCATCAAGGCTTTAGTTGATCTGAGCGTTCAGATTGGACCAGACGAGTCTCAGAAGTTCTCCAGTCATCCAGCCAAGCTTTACCATGAAGCCGTTAGCCGTTAGCCGTTAGCGGCTGGAAATGGTAAAATGTCTGTTTCTGTCAGATGAGGTTTGAACGTTTTCTTCAAGCGTTTCTGCATCGCCTGAGTTCACCCTGCAGGCTGCGAGTTTGAATCGTTCTGCTTCATTTGTCTGAAGGTTTTCCTGCTGAGACCCAGCAGGAACAAACGACGGATCCTGAGGCTCAGTGGCAGGAAAGTGAAATCAAACCTTCAGACTGTGAAATACTGGAGACAGGAAACAGAACCGAGACGAACAGACGGCCGGAGACGGACGACTGGATCAGCAGCTAGAGGGGGGTTCACATGCTCTGCGTGTTCACATGTGAACTTGCTGGACAGGATCAGCTCCTGGACATGTAGCTGGAAATGTTTTAGCTCAGAGGTTTTTCATTCGTCCTTCAGTGATAAAGTTTTACTGCAGCAGCAATAAGGAAACGCTGATCCTCCCGTTGGCATGGAAACGGGAAGCGAGCCGAGGATGGATTCTCTGGTTTGGGGTAAAAACTGATTCTGGGTTTGGAAAAATCCTCAAACACTCAGAAATCCCAGCAGAACAAATGAGCAGATAAACGTCGACATAAGAGCAGAAACTGATGCAGGAAAAGATTTGATTCATTTTAATATAAAGCAGTTCAAATGCTTGACAACATGAAACATCATAAACACATCATGCAGACATTCTGTCTCCAAAACGGATCCAATGCTGAGTAAAACTTGTGCATTTCGTTCGGATAACTGAGATTTTCCATCCGATTGGACTGAAACAGAACTGAACTTTGACCTCCTACACTGCTGCAGCGTCTGATTCCTCCAAAATTTTCAGTCATTATTTCACTAACAGGATTTTTTTCAATCATGTTAAAATGGATAAAAATCAGGTAGATGCTGCTTATTGGCAATATTTCTGTAGTAAGACCAGATGATTTAACTCAGACGCATGTTGACTTTTTATGCGGAGGGACATCTAGTGGTGAACTGGCATTCTGCAGTCAGTTGAACTCCTTTATGCATAACCTTTGACCTTTCAACTAAATGGAATAAAAGTCGGGCAAAGTAAGCAAACTGCAAGGTCAGTTCTTGGTTTGACCACAAACCAATGATACACATATTGTGCTAAAGTGCTACAGCAACATGCTATTTAGCATTAGCTTCACATTAAAACATTCACATTTCAAATGTTTCCTTAAACATCTTAAAACTTTTAAACCTGGCATGTCTGCTGTGACCTGTGAGTTACAAACCAGCAGAGACTGAAGGTTTTCCCTTTGAGGGATCTGCTTTCTGGCAAAGTGCTGTTGCTCTGTCTCCACGGCAACCACCCTGACCATATAAGGCCAAGCAACAAACAACCTGAACAGGAAGTTCTCTGCTTACTGTAACCAACAGTAACACAGCAAACGGAGGGCAGAGAGAAGCTGATGTCATCAGGGCTGTGGGGCGGGGCAAAGGCAATAGGCAAACTTCTGACCTCTGACCTTAGTGCCAGGTGTCCAGGTCCAGTCCTCCAGAGCTGCCAAATTGTTCCCATCAGCCCTGTGCACTTCAACCAAATTCCAATTTGTTTGTCTGCAAAGTTCAGTTTGGCTGGTGAGGTGTGAACGCTAACTGACCTCTGACCTCTGGTCCTCCAAACCTCAGTCTGGGGTCAGTTTGAATATGAATGCCTAGTGTACCCGAGTCTGCTCCAAAAGCAGGAAGTGGAGTACAGCACAGGGCATTCTGGGTAATTCCAGCCAGAGCTAACATGCTAGCCTAGCGCTAGCAGCAGAAATGGCTCCTGGTCTCCAGCCAAAGGCTAAAGAGAAATCCTCCAGCATAAACTCTGACGCCTCCATCTTGTTTCATCTGGTGAAACAGGAAGTTGCTCTCAGAGTCTTCAGAGGTTTTAGTGTCATTTCCTGCAGTGGTTGTTGGTGCAGCGCCCCCACAGGCCAGGAGGGGAACAGGCTGGTTTGGGTCAGAACCACAGCTGGAGGTGGAGCAGAAGTTCTGGTTCCACTGGACCCTCAGATAAATTATCTTTGATACTTTTCTGCTTCAACACCTGAACTTCCTCAAGATGGAGACCTTAGCTTAGCTGATCTGGGATCAGTTCCCAGTGGAAACTTTGTCTCATTGTGTTTCTTAGTGATCTGAGGATCGGCCCAGCGACCGGCCCAATGAAACATGGAGGACCGGGTCTTGGCCCGTTGGCTCCCGGTGGGGTGGCAGGGAGCGCTTGATTTAAGATTGTGGACGGCTGAAGGTTGTCAGGCGGACACACACTTCATGGACGATGGGGATGAAAGAAGACGATTCCAACCAGAACAGAGTTTAGTGAGTCCGTCTGAAAACGGTCGACGTTGTTCAGGTGTTTTTATTCACATTGTCTGATGCTCCAGTTTTAAGGATGTTCCTGAATGTACCACGAGAGCGTTGCTAGGAAAGTCTCCTCTGGGTCCGAGCGACCCGTCAGAACCGGCGGGTTGGATCATCTCCGGCTGTGCCGCGTTTGGACCGGCTGGATTTGGACTTTGGCGGGTTGTTCTTCAGAACCAGAGCGGTTTTCCTTCAGGCTGAGTCAGAGTTGAGTTTGGACCCACCTGCTGTGACATAAAGTTCTGGTTCTGGTCCACCGGGTGACTGCATCAGAATGAGAGATTAGAGTCACGTTTTAAAGAGGCCCTGCAGAATGTTGCCTTGCTGAAATTGGTTCCACATGTGAACGTTCTGCATGAGTTCTGGATTTATTTGGTACCGGGCAGAACTGGGTCATTTCAGACAGACTCCTGGACCTTCACCTCCACTACCAGGTCCAGACAGTTGGGATGGTGAAGTGACTTCCTGTAGCATTCTCCATCAGGCGGATCAGAGGGTGGAACGATGTCTGGGCCGAACCCGTCCTCACAGCGCCACACAGACCCACTCTGCCGCTCCGAAGACGCCGCCGGGCCTGGAGACGAGTCCCTGGACCCGGAACCGCTGCCGGGTCTGAACCTCTGCAGCTGGACGGGTCAGGGAGACGGAGACCGGCCGAGATGCGGGCAGTGAGTCCATTTCTTTACTGTCAGTTCAAAATGTTTCACATCATAAAAACTCAGAATCAGCCACTGAGGAAAGCAGGAAACATTGAGCCATCAAAATGTTGATCAACGATCCACTTATTATTAGTCAAAGCAACTCGAACCTGCTGGCTTTCAGTGTTTCGCCTGTTTTCCTGGAAGTGTGTAGAGTTGATGAATGAGTGCTGACAGCAGTAAATCAAAACATCTCTGAGTTGCTGGTTGCCTCGATTCATTGAAGAGAAACAAATGGTCTGTGGTGAAAGTGAAAGTCTGCACAAAGACAAATGCGTTGGGAATCTGTGTCTGAACTCGGAGCTCCATGTTTCTCAGGACGTTTACAGTGTTTGGGTTTCTCTGCCGCTCCTTCCTGCAGGTTGGACAGGAAGTGGGTCCTCTGGCACGAGTTCATGCAGGAACACAGCCACCTGGACGCCTGGCTGCGATTGGCTGAGCAGGCCATCAACAGCTTGAGCCCCGCCCACCTCACCTACAGCGCCTCCAAGGAGGAGCTGAGGAGGTTCCAGGTACTGCAGTGGGACGTCGCTGGTCCCGATTTCTCCTGATTATAGAAGTTATGATGATGATGGAGACAAACGATTATGTTTTGATAGAGAAAATGGTTGAAATGAATCATTAAACCTTCCATCCATGGAAGCTGAGCTGCAGCTGCTGCTTTATGCTGATGACTTTGTGTGACTCAGAGGCTGCGCGGCGAGGCGGGATCCCAGCTGATCCGGTTGGACGGCCTGACCCGGAGGAACCGGACCCTTCCTCGGCTCTTCCAGGGCGCCGTCCGGGCTCGGCTGCTGGGGGCGGCGCGGGAATGTGGCCGGCGATGGGACGAAGTGGACGCCAAACTGGAAACCATTACAGGACGACTGCAGGTCAGACTGGAACCTGACCAGAACCAGAACCAAACCATCCGGGTTCAGCAATAAATGTTACGATACACATTTCTTAGAATGATCAATATCAAAGGAAACCTGGAGATTTTCTCTGAAAGATTTTGTGTTCAATGAGTTTCTTGGTGTTTTTATCTCCGTCCAGCGCTGCGTCTCACAGTGGGAGGAGTTTGAAGCGGAGAGGGAGGAGCTTGCGCTCTGGTTGGCGGACATGGACGCTCGCCTCACAGAAATCGATCACATGACAGGAAGTAACTGCGAGAAGCTGAGAAAGCTCCGGGTGAGTCCTGACGGCTCAGAGCGTCACAGAGACACGGCGGTGGCAGCATCATGACCTCTCCTTCAGTCCTTCCAGCAGGCGCTGTGCGAGAACTCGGGTCGGGTCAACGACCTGCTGCGGCGCGGCGAGGAGCTGATCCAGCGCCGCGAGCCGGCCGACGCGCGCCGCGTGGAGAGCCACCTGCTGGATGCTCTGCGCCGCTGCAGCCACGTCTACGACAACATCGCCCGCACGCACACCCGGCTGCTCAGCACCACACTGGTAACCATGGAGACACTGAAACTGGGCACGGGTTCTGGACTCTCAGGTTGTGGGTCTGGAGAGAACTGGGACCAGTTCAGTTGAACTCGTTTGTGGGAAATTTTTGATGCTCCCTTTGTTTGTCGGAGAAGAGGGCGGGGTGGTCCGGTCCAAACACAAAGATGAAGATTTGTGCTCCTCCTCTTCCTCCTGCAGGTGTTCGAGGACGACTCGGTTCTGACCCGGCCCGGAGATACTGCCAATTCCACAGAGTCTGTCCTCCGGTCGGACCCAGACCCGTCCTCGGTTCCGACCCGTCTAAGAGGTGAACCTTCAAAAAACCACCAGTTCTTTCCTTCAGATTTCAGACAGTCCCTGAACGCAGCACCGACCGGGCTCGCCCCTCGACCTTCGACCCCTCCGCCCTCGCCTACCCATGAGCACCTGGGGCTGGAGTGGGATCCTTCGGTAGACATCGGCCGCTCGCTCTCTCACGACGACGCAGACTCTTCCTACTTCAGCGTCTGTACAGGTACCGACCCGACCCGGTTCCTCTCCAGTTCGGAACCGGTGATCCAACATGGCTGCCTCCATCTGAGGTTCTGACCTGACGATGATGAAGGTCGGCTTCAGGAGTCTCCTCTCTGCAGGTCTGTGCCAACCAGACGAGACCAAGAGGTGGAGCTACCTGAGCTCCTTCGACTCCCGCTCTGACATCAGCGCTGACATCACAAACCAGGAAGCGGCTCTGGTGAGTCACATGATCTCAATCGCAGAATCAAAGTGAAAGAAACGGGCGACGTTTCTGAAGATCTGGGTTCATCTGCAGATTAGTGTCTCTGACTTCAGGTCACATCAACCCAGAACGTTTTAAACCTTTTAACGCAGCGGGGCCCCCAGCCGACGGGGCCCCTAGCCGGCGGGGCCCCCAGCCGACTGGGCCCCCAGCCGGCGGGGCCCCCATCTGGCAGGGCCCCCAGCCGACTGGGCCCCCAGCCGGCGGGGCCCCCCATCTGGGCAGGGCCCCCAGATGACTGGGCCTCCAGTTTGGTCCCTGGTGGCTCCTGGAGGCCCGCCGTCTCTCCTGCTTTAACTGGATCCAATGTGAAGAACACTGACCAGTTACCACCACCAGGGAGAGAACTGAAACATGCAGGACGCTGGGCCTCCAGAACCCACTGTGGGCACCAGTGGGTTCTGGACTGACCGTCTGGCAGACTGACCAAGGAAATTTGGTCGAACTGTCAGACCAAATTTCCTTTTCCACAGGAATGGATGGACCAATCAGAAGCAGGTCTGTTCTCAGCGGTCACCATCAGACAGGAAGAGGACCAATGGGCCGCCTCGACTCCTGAAGGAGACGTCAACAAGCCAATGAGGTTTGACGGAGGGCGGGTCAAGGCGTGGCTGAACGTCCAAAGCTCCGCCCCTGCAGAGATCATGACTTCCTGTTCCAGGACGGTGCAGACGGATGGAGACGGGAAGGTGGGCTCGCTGACTGGAAGTGTTTCAGAGCCGGTTCTGGTTCTGGTCCCGGTTCTAGATGGACCCCAATCAGAGCCCTCGGTTCTCCCTTCGTGATTCTGATTGGATCTGTTTCAGGACCGTCTCCATAGTGATATTCTGACTCAGCAGGATCTTCATCTCGACAGCTGGCGTCGTCATGACGACAGACAGCACCCTCTTCCTGTCCCCTCCTCCAGAGAACCAGCAGGAGCGGTGATTGGTTACTTGCAGTCGGCTCCACAGGTGAGTCGCAGGTTCGATTCCCGCCCTGGTGACCTCGGCCTTCTGTCAAATAAAACCAAACAAAAAGATGTTCGCTGTCAAAGAGGCGTCACTCCTCCAGGATTTTGATGATCTACTTCCTGTTGGTCAGGAGGAAGAGGAGTCGTCCTGCTGGGATGAAGAGGAGCAGCTTCTCTCAGAGTCCAGGTGAGCATTCAGGTGTTCCAGAACCAGAACCTGATCCAGTTCCTGTTCTGATCCAGTTCCTCCCACAGCAGACCTTCCTCCTCCTCCTCTTCATCAGCGCTCCTCTTCCTCCTCCTGGCTGCTGCTCTCGCCCTGCTGGCCGGCCTCATCCTGGTTGCCATAGAGCCTCCCTGTCACCGTAGCAACAGGATGCCGCGCTCCCTCCACCTGACGCTGAGCTACGTCAACGGGCCGCCGCCTACCTGAAGCCCAGTCAGGGTCCCACCCTTTCAGAACCACACCCCAATCTCCTGAAACCGCCACCCGAACTGATCCGGGTCGATCCGGTCCGATTCTTCCCAGAGCTCCAGCAGGAAGCGTTGGTCCCACATCCTGGATCTACTGGTTCTGGGCTCCTTCACATCAGAACCGGACCATGAACAGAACGTGTCTATTTGGATCTTCTGGTTCTGATCCAAGCCAGTGGAAACCTTCCTGGAATCTGTATGATGAATTCCAGGATGTTTTTCCTCCAGCGAGTTTTCCTGCCGCCTTGCTCTGAACTGGATCTTCTTGTTGGACGTTTTCAATATTTCTTGTTTGATGTTTTTCTGTTCCAGGTTTGAATTTTTAAAATAACATCTGTCCGGATTTCAGGAAGATTATCTGGGATAATGAATGAGGCTCTGCTGCGTGGAACGTTTCACTTTTTATATTTTCTTTCTAGAAATGAAGAAAAATCATCTGGACTGTAAAAAGTCAGTTTTCTGTAAAGGAATAAAATAAATAAAAGTTGTGAATTTGCTCCAGTTTTCACCTTGATAAAAAGATGGAATGTTTCCAGTTTAATGAACAGCAGCGGTTCTGTTTGATGACCGGATCCGATTGTTCCAGTGATCCGTGAAGATCCATCGGCTCCGGCTGCAGGGAGAATGTTTACTGTGAGCAGAGAAAAGATTCCAGGAGATTTTAGAAAACAGTTAAATCCCTCACTGGGAAAACCCATTTTCCATGTTTAAATGCTTTGTGTGCTGCCTGGAAATGCCTGGAAACACCTGGAAACGCCTGGAAACGCCTGGAAAGATGTGAACATTCTTCGCCTTGACTGGGTTGGGCTGCAGGTTTGTTTAAAATCATTTGAGGGAGAAACCAGAATTTCATGTTTTCTGATGGACTGAAGGAAAATAAAGTGTCGGACATGTTGTGTCCATGGAACATGTTGGACCAGAACCAGCAGATTCCAGGAACATTCCAGAAGCGTTCCGGCTCCTCCGGCTCCGGGAATGTCAGGCCTGTCCTCCGTCAGAGGAACACTGGAGGCTTTGTTCGCTTCTGCTGAGGCTCAGGAGGAGATGCTGGTTGAAAACCGGCTGGGTCAAAATGGAGTCTGTGTCACGTCATAACAGAACCCCAGGAAACGAGGCAGTCAGAAGTTCCCAAATAATAACGTAAAAACCCCAATGTGAAAGATTGGGGCCAAAAGGGCTACCTGTTGGTACCGACCCACTGGTACCGAACTGTTGGTACCGAGCTGTTGGTACTGAACTGTTGGTACCGACCCACTGGTACCATCTTCAGTGGTTCTCCTGGTCACCACCAGGAGGATCAGCTTGATGTTTATCTTTCATAAACAAACATTCATAACTATGAGATTATCTTCATTTGAACTGGAGCAACATGTCACAGTGTCTCCATGGTTACGGTCCCCAGTGTCTCCATGGTTACGGTCCCCAGTGTCCACTAAGTGCATTATTCAACCTGCAATAAGCTCATTCAGCCAACGCTTCCCCAGGGCATTATGGGTAACTCACAATATTATGGTCTGTATTGACTCATGGGACTCACTCCAGAGACCGACCCCACACACACACACACACACACACACACACACACACACACACACACACCAGTGACCTGCTGCAGCCACATTAATGCTTTGATTATTTAAACAGACGTAAAGATGGCGGCTGCTATGAATCAATCTCAACCACAGATGTTTTTAATGAGGTTTAATAATTTGTCCATTGGGTGTCATGAACCCTAACTGGTCCCAGTCATTCCCAGTCCATCTGATGGTCCTACTGCAGTTCTGCTGGATTACTGGGCCGTCTTGGCGAGACGGCTAAATCTGTTCAAGCAGCAGAGAATCAGCACACATTTATCACCACCAGATTGGATCAGAGTGACCTTTGACCTCAGGAGTCCAGCTGACTCCAGCTGACCCAGATCTTGTTGAATCACTCATCAACTGAAGGCTGACTGGGCAATCCAGCCAGCCGGTTCTGGTTTGGCCTCCAGAACCGTCTGGAGACGTTTTTCCTTCAGTCCAGAGTAAAGATGGCGCCTGATAGAGGAACATCAAAACCTCCCGGTTTTCCCTTGTCCACTTCCTGTTTCTGGTTCACTTCCTGTTTCATGTCCTTCTTTCACACTGATCCCCTTTTCAGCTTTCCTGGAATCCAATTAGAGGAGATTCTTCCCAGCAACTGAGAACCTTAATCCCAGCTCCTCCAATAGAGGTGAGAAGTGAAGATAAGTGAGGATCAGAAGCTTCACTGCTTCAGAGGATGGAGACGAAAACACGGCTTCAGCGAGCAGCTTCAACTAATGTATCCAGCTAGTGGTATCAGCTAGCGGCTTTAGCACGTGGCTTCAACTAGCGACGTTGGCTAACGGCCTTGGCCAGAGGCTTCGGCTCATGTTTTCAGCTAGCAGTCCTGTTCCTGGAATAGTCAATAGTCTATTGAGTAGAGTATTGGTAGATAATGTGCTATTGTTAGACATTTTAATTAAACTTCATTGTAAGCCATCAACATGATGATGATGACAGCATTAAAGCCAGCATTATCTTTTTAGCTAATTTTGACTAAAAAGGCAAAGTTGACAAACTAAACTGATTAAATTAGTTTCTTAGTGTAAGAAAGCTAATATTAGCATTTTAGCTAAAGAAAGCTAATATTAGCATTTTAGCTAATTTTTTACATTACAATGCAGTATGATACTGACTTGCAAAAATTGCTCAAATGCTGCACAGACGTTATAACCAGTATTTTAGCTAGCTTAGATTGTTAGCTAATTTCACTTTTAAATGTTTTTTCCGCACTACATGGAGTATGTTGCTGTAGGGAACATCAGTAGCCTAGATGTTATTTTTAGTATGTTAGCTAGCTTTAGCTTCTAGTAATCACTGTTCTGCACCAGTTTCTGAACATCTTTTGGGTGGAATTTTTACATTGAAAGTTTTTGCTCCAACTGTTTTTCTTGACACATTGTGCATCCTATTGATTTCTTACATTTCTGCAAGTCTTCTTCTGGAGACTTCAAATGCTTCTGCCATTTTCACCAAAATCTTTCAGCTTACAGCATTCACACTAGTTTTAGTTTATGTTGCTGTCCTTCATCTTTAACTTAGCTGAGCTTCGTTTATCTCAAGTAGGACTTGTTTAGCTTCTGATCTGAGCAAATCAGAGGAATAAAAAAATGCATCATCAGCAAGAAATATCCTGGAAAATCAGTAGTTTCCAAGTGAAGCTGCTGCTATTCAAACAGAACAGAGAACAACAGAAGCCCATCAAATCAGCCAACCAATTGTGCTGCAGCCGTCGAAGAAATTTATCTGTACAACTCATCTCAGCAGCAAGGCAGGTCAATGTGCTTTACACAACAAAACCAGAAAATTAAAATTGACGATGAAAACAACTGAACAAACATTACAGTTTGATGAGTGACATCATCGAAACCACCGACATCAAGACACCAAGTCCATCCGCCATCAGACTGAAGGAGCAACGATCTGCTGCCAGGAGGTGGGGCTACAGGAGGCTTCATCTCTCCGTCATCATCTCTCCATCCTTCATCAGTCTCTCCCTCTCCTCTGTGTCTCCACGTTCACAGCATCCTGAAGATGATTGTCCTGAGCGCTGAAGCACATATCATGAGTCCTAGCGCTCCCATGATCCTCTTTGGTTTGGGAGGGAAGCCACGTTATAAATGTGACCTGATGTCAGCAGCAGCGTTCAGGGTTAGAACTGTAGGAACGGGAGCAACGCTAATTATTTTAGCAGAGCTAGCGGACAACAGGACAGCAGATATTATTACATCTTTACATCGGCTTTAGGCTTCAAGGAAACAAACAATAAAATACAAAATATACAAAAAACAGTTTTGGTGCTGTTAGGTGATATTATGATTATCTTCCTTTGGTTCACACTATGTCAACTAATTTGGTTTAGCTAGCTAGGCTAGCTAATTTAGCTAGGGTAAATAGGGCACCTTAGCTAGCTAAGGTAACTTAGCTTATTTTCTCCTGCCTTAAATCAGATTAGGTTAGCTGAGTTTATCTTATCCTTTGTTTTATTAATTTCTGTAGCTTACCTTCTCATGATGACATAAAATGAGTTGATGTTGCTGTACGTTACCTTAGCTCAGTGTAGCCGCCTTCATTTGACTCGTGTGTTGTTAGCAGAGGAGGATTGTGGGTCATCAGAGCCAGAATAAACAGCAGCAGCAAACGTTTCACTTGCTTTATTCTGTTTAAATCAAGGATATTTTCAGCAGCGGAGGAACGTCGCGTGAATGCACAGGATGTGACGTGAAACAGGAAACAAGAAAATAAAAGCTTCTCTACCAAAATAAAATTCAATTCAGAAACCTAGAAAAACAAATATAGACAATGCGGATGGACTGGAGTGAAATATAAACATTATTACACACTTGCTACATTAGCATAACTTAGCTTACATGATTATCTTCAACAGTAGTTTTATTTGTCTTTGCCTACTTTAGCTACATTTATTTCACCTTCACATTATGAGCTGAATGTTCTGTAGTTTATCTTCCTGTGGTTCTTGTTAACTTAATTTATCATTAGCTTCATTTAGAGTTGATGATTGTAATGAACTCCAGCTTTATTTCTCCTTCTGCAGTTTATGATCTCATTGCTACATAATCCAGTTTATGTTTCTGTAGCTTAGCTAACTAGCTTATCGTTGCTGTTTTTCCAGTGAGTGATGAGCCGCAGCCTGTTGATGCTCTCTGTGTTTCTGTTTTCCTTCCTGCTGTGGATGAGCGGTCAGAGGCCGAGCGTTGGAGCGCCGCATGAATCAGCAGCATGGGACACGGAGGGACACGGAGGGACACGGAGGGACACGGAGGGACACGGAGGGACGGGTCAGAGTTACGGGTCAGAGGGACGGGTCCAGAGGGACGGGTCAGAGGGACGGGTCCAGAGGGACGGGTCCAGAGGGACGGGTCCAGAGGGACGGGTCAGAGGGACGGGTCCAGAGGGACGGGTCAGAGGGACGCGTCCAGAGTTACGGGTCAGAGGGACGGGTCCAGAGGGACGGGTCAGAGGGACGGGTCAGAGATGGATCAGATTGACTGCAGAATGATCTGGTGTCTCCTGAGTTTAACGGTGAGCTGGAGGGGTTCACTGAATCAAACACACAAATTAAACATGAATAAATATTTAGACTCTCAATACGATCCAGAGTTGGATCCAGTTCAGTTAAAATATTTAATCCATGAACATCAGATTAAAGCTGTGATGAATCTTCTTCCTCTTTCCTGGGATTTTGTGACCTGCTGGATGCCTGATGGCGACTCGTTCCTGATTTCTGTGTCAGTGGCGGAAAGATGGCAGCATGAACCCAGAAACATTCCAGAGAACAGCAGAAGAAGAAGAAGTGACATCAGGAAGGATGTGACAGCAGAGACCAGACCCTGAGGAAGGGGATCAGCGTAACGTCTGGGAGCAACGTTCAGGCAGACAGGAAGTGTCAGCAGGCTGCAGGGAAAACGCTGATCAGCCTCATTCTGCCAACGCAACAATAAATAAAACATTTACCTTTACAGCTGAACTACAGATGGGTTACATAAAGATTCTCCGTTGCGTAACACTGAAGAGATTAGCTTCAGGTTGGATGGAACAACAGCCGCAGCACGATGGCTGTTCTGTACACTGGTTCTGATCCGGTTCCGAGGCTCCAGCGCGGCCGGGTGACGACGGGATGACGGAAAATGAGGAGTGAGCGAGGAAGAGGAGATGAGGTGGAGGAAGGAGACGATAATAACAATGATCCGGATTAATGAGCCCAGAACCTCCTCCTCATTCTGACATCTTTGTAGCTCCTGTCTAAACCTTTCCTGAGTGAAACGATGTTCAGAACCGGACCAATCAGAACGCAGCTCCAGCCTGAGACCAGTTGCCTGGTGTCAGACTGGTTTCAGCTGCCGTGATGGCGGCGTGATGGCGGCGTGATGGCAGTCAGGCTGCTGGACACGGTGGAGCGCCACGTCCAGCAGCCCAGAACTTTTCATGGTTCTGTTTCATAGAACCAGTCAGAGCTGGAGGGGAGGGGGCGATTCACACTTCAGTGTTTTGGCGGTTTTTAGTTCAGAGACTGGCTGGCAAACACACACACACGCACACACACGCACACACACGCACACACACACACACACACACACACACACACACACACACACACACACACACACACACACACACACACGCACACACACACACACACGCACCCACCACACACCGCAGCTTTGGGGAGCGCGCCGACATGCTTCGCTGCACCGCCATTGAAAGGAGACAAGCTCCTCCCACTCCTCATGCTGACCTTCATGTTTTCCCTCCATCCAGCCTCGTCTTCCTCTGTCTCAGCCACACACACTTCAGAGTCTTGATGATGATGATGATGATGATGATGATGATGAGCCAGAGGAAGATTCTCTGACACATATAATGATAACAATAGTAATAATTTAAAAACGTGAAACCAGGTTTGATTGGTTCCTGATTCACTGGGTATCCTTCTCACCCTCCCCTGTTGCCATGGAGACCAACAGGTGTCAGACCTCTGACTCCAGAACTTCCTGTTCTGTTCGTCTCCAGGCCAACGCTGGCTGCAGCTCGTCCATCTGGTCCAATATGGCGGTCAAGATGGCTGCTGTTGGCAGGAAGTCTTTTCTTTCCTTCTTCCTCTTCTTCCTCACTGGTTCTGGCCTTCATCATCATCATCATCATCATCATCATCATCATCATCATCATCATCATCATCATCATCATCTCCTTTCATGCTGCTGTATCAGGTTGATTTATTGAACTTCTACAGACTGGTGTCAGACTGGTTAGACTGGTTTCTGACTGGTTTCAGACTGTCAGACTGGTGTCAGACTGGTTCAGACTGGTTTCAGACTGGTTTCAGACTGGTTCAGACTGGTGTCAGACTGGTTTCTGACTGGTTTCTGACTGGTTTCAGACTGGTGTCAGGCATGTTTACCCCTGAAACCTACTAGCTTAGCTCTTTGCTCCATTACTTCATCCAAAAATTCAAACATCTTGGATTTCCTTTCCGAAAACTCCCAGTTCCTTTCATGCTCTGACGGAAACTACACAATGTTTGATGAAAGGTTTTGATGTAATGTTGGGGGATCACAGAAAGCTGAAGTAGAAATGGGAACATGAGAGGAATTACATCATACCTTTAAAATTTCCATTCGTGATGAGAAAATCTGCGACAGACTGCAGACCTGTCCGGGTGACCCCGCCTCTCGCTGGAGACACAGCGGCACCTCCTGACGCTGCTGGGGTCGTCCATCCAATGGATAATGAGAAAATCTCAGAGGAAGAGACGAATCATCAACTTCCTGTGGAACACAAATGACGGCAGAGACACAGAAACTGCTAATATGTCCTCTTCCTCTCTGGATGGTGACCTGTCCAGGTCAGATTGATGCTCCTTCACTCTGTTTCACTGATGTGCCTTAAAAAACTATATAGACACCCTGCTGCTGTTTGGCCTGTTCAATCTCACTCACACACACACACACACACACACACACACACACACACACACACACATTGCTGTCCGCAGAGCCTCTGAGCTCGGAGACACCTGGTGACATCCATCCATCCATCCATCCATCTGTACAGACAGACTCTGGACCAGGATGGACATTTTAAAGATGAAACATGTCTCCTGGTTTTTAGATCCTTATGGGAACCTATTTCTGTCTACAATGTGGGTTTCTGGCTCCTTGTGGGACATTTTATTGGTCCCCAAGAGGAAAATTGTTGTTTTTGGGTTAGTGGTTCGGTCTGTGATGGTTAGGGTAAAGGTTAAGGTTAAGGTAAAGGTTAAGGTTAGGGTAAAGGTTAAGGTTAGGGTTAGGTTGTAGAAACGAATGGAAGTCCCCAGAAGTGATGAAAACACGACTGCGTGTTAGTGTGTGTGTTAGTGTGTCAGTGTGTTGTTGCAGCCTAATTAGCAGTCACCTCTCACTCATTAGTGGGAAGAACCAGAACTCTGGTTCTGCTCTGCCTCCTCCGACCCAAATGGGAAGCCAAACTGGGCCTACTGGTGAACCAGTAGCTCTTAAAACTGGGCTGATCTTTTCTCCATGGATGAACCTGGATTTATAACTGGAAAATGTTTGTACTGGTTTCAGGGAACCGCTCTCGTTTCGCTTGAGCCCAGGGACTGCTGTAACCACGGCAACACAGTGGGTCAGAACCAGTGACTGGGTCCTTGACGTACTTAAAGGAACATTACAAACATGAAGGGTTAGAACAGGAGATCCAAACAATCTGGTTCTGGTTCCGGAGGCCAGTCCACTCAGATTCATGGCCCGGCGTGAGGATAACTGGACCAACAAAGTGGCTAACAACTAGCATGGCTATGCTGGTCACCCAGTGCTTCTCCACAGCTAATGCTAGCTAGCACTCTACTTCTCATTGGCTCACGTGTTGCTAAGTTTCCTACTGCCAGCCAATCAGAATGGACACGACTTCAGAGGAGGAAGATCTGAAACCTTCTCATTTGGATGACCTCTGACCTCCGTCACTTCCACAAGCCTTCTGCAGGGATTAATCATCCATCCACTTGGGATGTTTTGCCCAGGAGCTCATCAACCTGTGAAGTTGGAGTCAAACCTACAACCTTTGGATTGAGCTCCAGTCTGCTATCCAGTACAACTGGTCCAACTGGGACAGGTGACTGGTTCCAGACGGGAACCAGTCACCTGTCTTGTGACAGGTGACTGGTCAGCAGACCAGTCACCTGGTCACCTGGTCAGCAGACCAGTCACCTGGTCACCTGGTCACCAGGTGACCCAGGTGAATCCGGTTCCTTGGATTCAAGGAATCCAAGGAACCGGATTCAAGCTCCGGTTCCTTGAATCCACGTGACTCAGTGCTGAGGTCACGGCTTCCTGTTAGGCTCTTGTTGATCTGGAATAGTTACAACCGAGCTAGCAGGAGAGTTAGCCAGGTGTTAGCCAGGGGTTAGCCAGGTGTTAGCCACCGCTCCTGGCTAACCCGGTTGGGCCCAGTCCAGGATCTGTGGAGCTAATGGACGACTGGATCTACTGCAGGGCTTTACTGGACCAGAACAAAATTCTTTGGGTTTTTCCAACTGAAGATGGGAAAACCTTCTGCCCCCCTCCCCTTCTGCCCCCCCCCCCCTTCTGCCCTATTGTTCCTGCCCCTCACCCCCACATCGGGGCAGAACAAAGCGGGCTCCACAGGGGCACTAAGCTGTTGGCGCTTAGAGTCTCTGCTGCTGGTTGCCTTTGTTACCCCCCTGCCCCCCTTTTACCCCCCCTGCCACCCCTTGTTCTTGTTGTAAACTTGAAGCTTCCCTCCGTTTCTCCTGTAAATTTAACCCCTTCACGCCTCCCTCAAAGCGTGGGGGGAGGGGGGATTAAGGCGAGTGTGGTGGGGGGGGGGGGGAGACCTTGATGGTTGATAGGGGCAACCATACGCCAGGACGTCTGGTACGCGTGCGCGAGCGTTGAGGGACCTGCCATCGTCCCGCCAATTTCGAGTCACACAATTGGCTGAGAGAAAAAGAGAGAGGACGACGCACGCGCACGTGAGCGCGCAGGAGAGAGCAGATCAGAGAGGGGGGCGGGGGGAGGGGGGCGGGGGGAGGATTTAGCGCCAGCAGCGTCTTTTTGCGTCCAACACAACAAGCTCATTACCGAGCTGTGCGCGCCTGGAGACGGATTTACGCACCGAGCAGAAGGAGGTTGGTTCCGTTTTCTTCATCTATTCATGCATCCATCCATCCATCCATCATCCATCCATCCATCCGCTCATCCATCCTGTCTGCGGCTCTTTGTTTGCGGCTCTGCGCGGCGGGCTGCAGGTTGACGCGGGCAATTAGCCGCTAACGGTGCGGCGGACCCGCTGCGGCGGTTCGGGGTCTCTGTCGGGTCAGTTCCACAGGTTCTGCAGGTTCCGGTCCAGCGGTTCGGCGCGCGGCTGCTGCTTGATGTGGAGCAACAGAGTCACGTGCATGCGCTCATCGGGAATATTTGGGAATATTTGTCCAGAAACCTGCCTCAGCTGGCGAGCCCGCGCGCGTGCACGTGCCGTCTGGAGAATGGGAGCAGAACCGCACGGCGCGTGCAGTTGTTTACGTGCGTGAACAGACACAATAACAACAATAACCAGGAGAACCGGGAGCGACGCGCGCGCGCGCGAAACCCGGAGGCGCGTGCAAGAAACACGCACGTGGCGGGATCCATCCCGGTCTGCCGGAAAGGAGGTCAGCCTGGAGCAGCGCGAGCTGCTGGGAGCCGAGCCGAGCCGAGCCGAGCCGAGCCGAGCCGAGCCCTCCATCCGGGGATGGCGGGAATCAGAACCTGATGATGTTTTTATTTTTCTGTTTTTGTTTCTGGGTGAAAACATGTCGCCATATTAGGAGGTTCCTCACCCCGATGGGGGGGGGGAGGGGGGGGTCATTAGCAATGCAGATTAGCTTCTGCTGAGCACCTGCTGTGTGGCGCATGCGCTCTGCGCCCCCCCTCCCCGTGACGTAAATAAACAAACAAACAGATAAATAAATAAACAAAGGACGGAGGACCAATCACAGCCTTCCTGGTCAAGGCTGCTCCAGGTTTCTCTGTGAACTTTGACCTTTGGGTCTAGATGACCCAAAAGATGAAACTCAAAGTTTCATGTGAGAAAACGAGGAGAATCTTCAGAGGGAAACGTCTCACCGCGCTGGTGGAGGAGGTGGCATGATGTGGGCCCTGCAGACGGCAGGGGTCTGGTTTGTAGAGCCTGTGGGTCCCTGAGGGCCCCGGCTGCTGCTCCTTCCTCAGATTACACATTACGACATCACTTCCAGGCAGTTTAAATGTCTCTTTGCCACGGCGGGGTCACAGTCGGGTCACAGCCGGGTCAGAACTCGTCGTTTCTTCAGATCGGTTCCTATTGGAGCAAAATGAACCGTTTGTCCTTCAGTAGATCCATAAACTCCATCTTGCTGCTTTCTCGATTCTCATCTCCCTTCAGTTCTCTCTGGGATTCCTCCCATTGAGCTTCAACCGGCCAATCACAGAACAGAAGCAGGAGAGGTGAACGATGGTTGTAGCATCAGAGGAAGAGAACGGAGTCGTTCAGTCGGTGTTGGCTGCATTTTCCTCCAGGCAGAGAAGTCGGGTTGTTTAACTTCCTGTTAGCTTGGTAGCCTCTCCATGCGTCACAGCTAAACGTTAGCAGCAGAGGCCACGCCCCCAGGACGCAGCGCTGCGTCGAGCCGGCGCCGGCTTCAGCTCCAGACAGTCTGCAGCAGGAAACACGTTCAGGTCGGAACCATCCAGACCCCTCAGGTCAAAGGTCAAGGCCTTGAGTCTGATTGTTAATGTATTTTCTTGTTTTATTGTGGAGAATGAATGTGATTAGAAAAGTAAACTTGCTGTGATTTCCATTTAGCATCAGAGAAGAGAGAAGCTCCCAGTGCATTCTGGGATGTTTCGTTGTAGCAATGTGTGGCCGTCTGACCTCTGACCTCTGGCAGCAAACCCTAACTGGCCTGCTGTGGATTATTTCTGCTGAACGTTTGACATGAGAAAACGGGTCTAATTTCCAGCCGGTTGCAGGACGTCGCTGTCCCAGTTTGTCCAGTTTCTGGTTCTGGTTCTGGTTCTAATTGGCCCGGTTAATGGGCCGAAGCAGACATGAATAAATGATGTGAGGAAAGAGGACAGGAAGGACGGGGGAGGATGAAGACGGAGACGGGAAAACGAGGAGGAGGATGGACAGACCAATAATTGGAAAATATGGAAAACTCGTGGAAAGGACGAAATGTGGAGCACAAGGGCCGGATTGTTGCTGTTTTCTCATCACATGTGGATCATGAGGGTCTCCTTAAATTTGCAGGTTTATCGCTGTGAGCAGGAATGTGAACTTCCAGAGGTCAGCCGTGTTTTCCTGATGCGATCAGATACACAGCAGCCCAGAATAATCCTCAGATTACCAGCTTACATAATCTGATCATATTTTTATCACATCAGTCAGAGCGCTGGACTGAACACAGATCGATGAGTGTGATGCTCATCAGCACGGATTCAAACCGTCAACCCAGCCGATTTGTTGCTGCAGCATCATTTCTGTTGATAGACACTCAGAATGTCTGTCAGCACCCCTTCATGCTGATGCCCCTAAGGGAACTGGATGCTACACTGATCCTCGAATCAGGTTCCATGGTGGTGGCAGCATCATGATGTGGGGATGTGCGTTTGCTTTAATGGGATCTGATCTGAGCGCGCTCAGTTGGTCCAGAAACATTTCAGTCACAAACAGAGACTTCAATGTAGATGAGCAGAAACATGGCGATGGAGTGACCACCTGTCCAGGTGACCCCGGGGTCAGCACAGGGTCACCTGGGGTCAGCCTGGGTTCACCTGGGGTCAGCCTGGGTTCACCTGGGGTCAGCCGGGGTCACCTGGGGTCAGCCGGGTCACCTGGGTTCACCTGGGGTCAGCCTGGGGTCACCTGGGGTCAGCCTGGGGTCACCAGGGCTGCTCCCGACCGTCACCTGGGGTCAGCCGGACAGGCACCAGCTCTGCTCCCGACCCAAACGGACAGAAAACGACCTCATGCTGACTTTACTCTGCTGATTGACTCAACAGGCTCGTTGTGAGCAACATTCTAGTTTTCTGCTTTTTCTAGAGCTGATGCTAGCTTGTTAGCTCGGTTAGCTAGCCTGCAGAGGGGCCGTGAACATGCTAACCTAGGAACCAGTAGCCAACCAGTTAATGACCGGTTCTGACCCGACCGGTTCTGACCCGACCGGTTCTGTTAAAAACTCAGAGAATAAAAACGTTTGTGCTCTGACAGGATCTTGGATCTCCAGAAAGTTGCTGTTACTTAGCAGCCAGGAGTTAATTTACACTCAATGTTTTGATATTGAAATTGATCTAAACTGATTTCTATTCAGTCTGATGTGAAGAAACAAAAACTCCAAAATGAATCTTGTTCATAATCTGCCAGCCTATAGGAGGAAATAAATCCTCAAATATAAATTCTTCAGAAAATATAGAATTCAGTTCATTATTCTTTTGATTTTAGGATTATTTATCTGGAGCAAACAGAAATTTTTAACTTCCATGAGAAATAATCCCAGACGCAAAACAGAAGGAAGAAATAAAAATGAACTTTAACCCTGTTAGTTATTGTCATATAAAATATTCCACATTGATAAGATAAAAACAAGCTTCAAGAGGCTGAATAGTTTCGTCGTTCATAGAAACGTCTCCAGCTGCTGGGAGACAAAGTTTGGAGTTTGGTGGATGTGAGTCGGAGCCGCGGCGCCGCCGTTAAACTCATCTGGAATGTTTCAGGTTTCTCTGGTTTCATCGGGTTTCGCTCCAGATCTTTGGGACGTTTGGTTTCTGGTTGCTGCTGTCAGTCAGCAGCGGCTCTGTTAGCTGCAGATGAATTGAGGTTCAGCTCTGTGCTGATGCTGATGTCGGTTGGACCTCGTGCCTCTGCAGCCGGATGCATTTCTGAGCCAAACCTCTGCAGAACGACTTAAGAGATAACATCAAATCAGCGTTAAGCTGCGGCCATGCGACGCCGCGCCAGCTTCCCGCCGCGAACGCAGGGAAACCGGGTCAGGCTGCGGGACAGAGAGCCGAGCACATGATGGCAGATAAAGGCCCGACTGTGTGAGTGTGAGGAGGAGGAGGGCAGCGTGATGAAGGGGCCTCTGTTGGACTTCGGGCTCTGATAATGACGCCACTATGGAGGAAAACACTGTTCCTTTAAACTGGGCCTGATGGGAACACTGGAGCGCTGCTAATTGGTAAAAACAGGAAGAAAGCAGGTGAGGGTCAAAGTTCACAGCCAGAAGCAGGAAGTGTGACAGGAAACTGCGCTGAATATTCAGAGCGTAATCTGGCCTAATCCAATCCCAGGGTTTTCACCATCATCTGGAAGAAGCAGTAAATTAGAGATTAATTTAAACTCAATAAAAACATTCAGTAAAAACCAAAATCACAAGTTAAGGAAACTAATGGACCCAACAGAACCGCATCATCCGGAACCAGCAGAGATAACGGATCCCAGCGGCGCCAGGTTCTGTCCATCAACAGAACCAAAACAATCAAAGGGCAGCGCTGGCCTAATCCACTCCTACGGTCCAGGAACGAGCCCAACTTACCGCCGGCACTGCGGGACGGACCGGACCAAACCGGACCGAACCGGACTCCGGTCATACAGGGACCCGACAGCCTGGTTCCCCGAGGGACACAGTCCAACACCGGACATTTACCTTTACAGTCCACAAAACACAATTAGACCGGTTGGGCGCACTTCCAGAACCCCCCAGGACCCCACAGAACCCCCCAGGACCCCCCAGGACCCCACGACCCCGCAGGACCCCACAGAACCCCCCAGGACCCCACAGAACCCCACAAAGTTCAGGACCCCACAGAGACCCACTGAACCCCCAGGACCCCACAGAGCACAGAACCCCCAGGGACCCACAGAGACCCCACAAGACCCCAGGACACAGAACCCACAAAAACCCCAGAACCGGGACACAGCCCCTGGTTGTGTTTATACTGTTTTCATGATGATTTTATGATGATATTTCAGCTCCAGCTGTTAAATCAGAATCTGAAAGAAATGTCAGATTAATGTCGAAGTTTGTTTTCAAAAGAGTTTTAATCTGAGAGCCCAAACCATCTAATGATGTGAAGAACATGAGAAGATCACATCTGGCTAACTGCTGGCGGCTAACAGCTGGTGGCTAAAAGCTGGCCGCTAACAGCTAGCGGTTAGCCGCTAGCTGTTAGCTAACCGTGGTTAGCAGTTAGCTAGGGGCTAACAGTTAAAGACGAGTCCCAATTTTGTGGCTTGATCTAAATGATGGAGGTGAGTTCTGGGGTCAGAGGTCGCTATAGGTGGCCCTTTAGAGCTTCGGATCAGCAGAACCATACAGGCGCTGACCGCAGAGATCGGACCGGATCGTTTTAACAAACAGTTTCTATGACGCCAGCCTGCAGGAACTCATGTCATCCAGGAAGTAGATCGGGTCAGAACCAGCAGTATACGCATCTGAAATATGAACCATTTCATGAGACGATTTCATCTTTGAGTTGTTTTATACAATTGCAGCTCGAGAAAGAATCACTTTATTAATATTCATAGAAAGTTGAGTGGAAGGAAAAATTGTGGCTAGAACTGAACTAGCAATAGAGAAAACTGCAGAAAACTGCAGCCAATATTTCCTGCAAAAGGAGACGAGAGCAGGAAATGATGTCAGAGACGACCATCCTGTCTGAAACATTCATTGATCCGTGAGCCAGAACCATCAGAACCACAAGGTTTATAGCTTCTGAAATTAGACATAAAAATATAGAATTTTTTCACCAAAATACATTTTTTAGCTGAACTTTAACTTTAGAGTTTTGTTCTCTGAAAATTCAGCCTGATTTGGTGCAAAGCTCAGATTTTATCCCGACAGAAACTCATGTTCAAGTTCAGCTGCAGGATGTGTGTGTGTGTGTGAGTGTGTGTGTGTGTGTGTGTGTGAGTGGGAACACGGGTCCGTTGTGTCGATTCCTCCTCCAGTGGGATGGCAGCAGTTGAACCACAGCAGCCTGTTGTTCTCTAGAGAACATAGAAATATAAGCGTAGATGTGCAGCAGCAGCGGCGCTAGCAGGCGGGATGCGCGGCCTCCTGGACTGGGTCCAGCTGGACCGGACTGCTCTGCTGCTGCAGATTAAAGCTCTCTAATACCTTCACACTAAAAGGCCTGCGGGTTCTCAGAGGTCAATCTGCAGCATCAGGTTTAATCCGCAGCAACAACAGCAACAAACTGTTTATCTGCATGGAGCGAGACGACGCTCGTCACAGACGCACCACCGAGCAAGAATCACCGTCTGCCCCAGGGCTGGGCAACTCCAGGCAACTTTAAAGCGCCCCCTGACCACCAGGGGGCGCTTTAACTATGCTGCTCATAGAAAATACTGTAAGTTATGAAGCTCAACGCCTTTTCCGTCTTCCTCCAGCCTGGACCCAGAGGATGAGCTGTTGGCTCCCCCTACTGGTCTGGAGGTTTAGTGGAAGATTTTCTGCTGTTTTTCTATTTGCAACATTTTGTTTCTATTTTCTTTCATTGCAGCATTTTCAGCCATTTTTTGCTGCATGTTTGTGGCGTTTGCCTCAGGTCAGGAAAATCCACCTCAGTTTGAGTTCGTCCTGAATCAGCCTCATCCATTCATCCATCCATCCATCCATCCATCCATTCATTCATTCATTCATTCATTCATTCATCCATTCATCCATCCATCCATCCATCCATCATTCATCCATCCATCCATCCATCCATTCATTCATTCATTCATCCATCCATCCATCCATCCATCCATCCATCCATCATTCATCCATCCATCATCATTCATCTATTCATTCATCCATTCATCCATTCAGCACTTAGCAGCTGCTAGCTGTAACATGCTCACAGTGAAAAACTGTTGGACTGGACCAGAACCGCGGGTTCATGTGGGCGGTGCAGGGAACCGGACCTCGGTACCGGAGCAGCTGGCTGGATCTGGTTCAACCTGTTTGCTGATCAGTTCTGGGTTAATAATTATAAAAACATGAGAGTTTCAATCTGCAGCCCAATCGAACGAGAGGAAGAGGATGGAGGGATGAGGAGAGAAAAGAGGAAGAGCAGGAAACCAGACAGACGACAGGAAAACAGAGACGCTTCGCAATCAGCCCATGTCTGCACCGCTCCTCCTCTTCATCATCCTCCTCTTCATCGCCCCTCCCTCCATTTTGTCCTCCGTCTGACGGAGCTGCAGCACCTCAGGGCTGCAGCAGCCAATCACCATCTGCCAGGCGGGGCCTGCTGCTTAATGACTGATTAATAACTGCTCTAATGATCTGATGCAGCTTATGGAGCCAATCTATCGCATCATAGTCTGAGTTATGACATCATCTCTGGCTCGTTATTTCGTCATATTAATAAATGAAATAATCCACAGAAGTGCAGCAGGCGAGGCGAGGAGCTGCGACAGTTTCAGCCTTCGCTTGAGAAGGAAATGGATGGAAACACATTTCCTGTCTATGTGACCCCGCCTCTTGCCCTTTGACCCCTGGAGACCCTAGCAGGGAGGGATAGACGTGTTGGATGATGGATGGAAACACTGCGCCTTACCAGAGCCACCAAACTAACAGACGAGTTTTACAACGTTTACGTCACATGACCAATCAGCTGATCCGTTTCCGGCGTTTCCCCAGACGCGTCTCCATGGCAACGCCTTCCTGGACGTCTCATTGCTCTGCGACGCGCCGCCATGCCAGCTGCGTCACTTCCTGTTTGTCCCCGTTTGCGACACACAGCCGGTGGATTCGCTGTAAACTTGGCGCTCGCCGTTCCTCCAGCAAAGGAACCGGCAGCTTTCACACACGTAGACGCAGGCTGGCAACGCAACACAGGCCAGTTGGTCAACTCTGTTGCCGTTGCGTCTGTGTGTTGTGTTTGCTCCGAGTGGCGGGAATGGCTCACCTTTCCCATCATGCCTCGTTTCCTGTGCGTTTTGTGACGCTTTAAAGGTTTGCTCACAATGAGCGGGACAGAAACGCGTCCGGTGTTCAGCACAGAGAGCAACGTTTGTCGCTGTGGAAATGCTCCTTTCCAGCCCAGGCAGCGACGGATGGAGGTTTCAGCGTCTGCCTCCGTCAGGCCAAAACCAGCCAGAGAAACGGCAGAGCAGCTGCTGAGCGACGGAGCCGCTCAGGCTCTGCGATTATCTGGAGCATGTGATGGATGTGTTTACAGCCGGCCGCTCGTCTCCACCTGAGATCCTCGCTGCTGCAGGCGGCTTCCCTTTCTCGCCTCCGTCAGACAGGCGGTGCTCGCCCAGCCTGACTCATCGCTGTGATTCATTCATTGAAGCTGCTACTACCAGCTGCTCACGGACAGCGCAGCGTCTTCTGCTCCAGGCAAACAGGCCGACTGCAGAGACGGGCGCATCTGAGGGACCGACCGGGAGCAGACGGTTCGATTCCCGCCGGAGGTCCGGATGTGCCCGTCCTCCAGAACGAACCGGGACAGTTTAGGACACCAGAGCCGGAGACCTGTAGACACTCCACGTCTTAACTGGGCCCAAAGAACCGACTGCAGGACTCCAGAACCTCGGAGTCAAACCTCAGGCCTGCGACGGACCGACGGACCGACGGACCGACGGACGGACGGACGGACAGCGCCTTCCACTCCTCAGAGCTTCAGTCCTCCAGTGTTCCCAGTTTGCCGGTGACTGTGGTCCAAACTACCTTCAGATTGTTGACTGGATCCGGCTGCGTAGCTCCAAACTGACCTTTGACCTTCTCATCCTGAGCAGACTGCGGTTGTCTGATGCTAACTTCACCAGTTGGGTTAGCCAGTAACTGGCAGGAAGTGAGATAAACTGGTGATGTTTCCATGCTGCTCCTGAATGTTGCAGACTTGCTTTGATTCAGGGAACATCTGAACCCTGCTGGGCTCCTGCCGGACCGGGCAGAACTCTGGACCGGCGGTTCCTGCTGAGATCAGGAGTATCAGTTATTGATTAGGGTTATTTCCACAGAGAGTATTTACACTTTCAGCTCCCAATTAACTGTTGATGGACTTCATCAGCCGGTTTCCTCGTGACTGACTGTCTGGAGAGCATCAGGTCGTCATTTTGGGCCGGAGCTAACGACTGGCGCCGGTTCTGGGTCGTAACGGATCCAGCAGCAGGAGCAGCAGGTTTAATAAAGATCCAGTTTCAGTCTTGAAACCCGCTGCAGGGTCGACTGATTCCCAACACGGTTCCTGAGGGCGAGTTCACACGCCGAGCCTCAACTTCTCAAAGGTCAGCTTGTTCTGGAAACATGGTAGTTGCACTGCATCCCCTGCCAGGTCATTCCACATTCCAAGCACGGCCGGTCCAGACTAACTGAGTGTCCATGGTGTCGATTATTAACCATCTGTTCCTCTCTCTTCTCCACAGGAGTTGGGAGGACTAGTAGGATGCTGAGAGCGTTTCCTCCTCGCCACTGCTCTCCATGACCTGAGCCGCTGCCGCAGGAACCAGAAACACACAGAGGAAGAGGAAGGAAGTTCAGCTCTCATTACTGTTTTCCCTCTCTGAGATGGCGGCGACTGAGGTCAGCGCGGCACCAGTGGAAGATGGGAACTCTCCAGAGAGCGAGCCAGCCGAGGCGGAGCAGGCGGTCAGAACCGCAAACGCAGAGACCGTCAGCAGCGAAGTGGTGGAGAACGACGGCTCGGCGCTCAACAGCGAGGCGGCGGAAAACCAAGAGACTGTGAACAATGACACAGCGGCGGCCGAGGAGGCTGGCGGTGAGGAGGACGGAGCAGCAGCAGGTGGGGAGGGGGCTCCTCCTCAGAGCTCAGAAAGCGCCTCTTCAGCCGAGACCAAGACCTCCTTCCTAGACTCCTTCCTCAACAAGAGCGGCCTGGGGAAAGTGATGGCGGGCAGGAAGAAGAAGGAACACGCCGCGGCCACAGGGGGAGCCGAGGAAGCCGCCGTCGAAGGAGGTGAGAAGGACGGAGAAAAGGTAGCAAAGGAAGGGGCGAAGGAGGGGAGCTGAGGTAGGAGCCGAGGGAGAGGCGGCAATGGACAAGCCTGCAGAGAACGGAGAGAAGGAGGAGGAGAAGAAGAGCAAACCTGCAGAGACCAAATCTACTGTCCGCGATCTGATCCGGAAGCCCGTGGCGAGGATCTTCTCCCATCGCAGCACTGAGAAGAAGGACGGTGGCACAGCGGAGCCCGAGAAGCAGGTCAAGGTCCGATCCCGGTCCCTGGACCGCCTGGAGGACCCAGAAGCACTCAACGCCACGGCGGACGCCGCGGCGGAGGAGGACGGAGCGGCGGCAGGAGCAGAGGGGGAGCAGAAAACTTCGTCCTCGACCACCAAGCACATGAAGCGCTGGCACTCCTTCAAGAAGCTCATGGCTCAGAAGACACACAAAAAGAGTGGCGGCGGCGAGGACGGGAAGGAGGAGGGAGCAGAGGGAGAAGCAGGAGGCGGAGACTCCTCCACCCTGGACTCCAAGGAGTCCGGTCACAAGCGATGGAAGCTGAAACGCTCCTGGACCTTCCAGGGTCTGAAGAGGGACTCGTCCGTGGTGGGCATCAGCGGCAAGGCCAAGGGCTCGGACAAAGAGTCTGCCGACAAGACAGAGGAGGGCGCAGGGGGAGGAGGAGGAGAAGAAGGCGGGAAGGCTGAGGCGGGAGCCGAGGAAGCAAAGACGGAGGAGGAGAAGGCCGAGGGAGGCGGGACGGTGACGCAGCACGCCAACGAGATCTGGACCTCCTTCAAGAAGCGCGTCATCCCCAAGAGCAAATGGGCCAACACAGAGTGCGCCCCTACTGGTGAGGAGGACGCCACTGCAGCCTCTGGTGAGAAAACAGGAACTAACGTCGTAAAATCCAGCCGCTACATCTCCTGCTTCTCCTGCTTCTCCTGCTTCTCCTGCTTCTCGTACGCAGCAGAAGCAGGAGATGTTAGTCAAACTAAACAGCAGCTCAGTTTAGCTCTTAGGTACGGTGGTGGAGGAGTGATGACCTGGCGGTCATGGAGTGGACTCGATGGTTTCCATAGGGTCATGGGGTGCACTTAGTTTTCAGTTACAATGTTTTTGTTTCGGACTGATTCAATTCAAAACTCAACTTTGTTTAAAAAACTCACTCAGAGGTCAGAGGTCAGAGTGATCCGTCTGTCCGAGGTGGAATTCGGTTCCACCTCGGACAGACGGATCACTCTGACCTCTGACCTCCACTCGGGTTGCTCTCGGTTCTAAAGACGTCGGATCTCGTCTGACCGGCGGTTTGAAACAGCAGGACTCCAGGTCTCGTCCCAGAGGGACGCCGCTGCAGAGCTCTGGCTCTGAGTCCACGCCTTTCAGGGGAGGTCAAGGGTCACCGGCTCGCAGGGAACTGATGTAGTTTAGCGTGTCATCAAGTGAATATTCACTGTGTTAAATTCATGAAAGGAAGGAGTGACAGAAAAAAGGAAGTTCCTCAGGAGGCTGAAACATCCAATGGACTCTCCGTTAACCAATCAGCTTAAAGCCTCCAGCGCCGGGCAGCAGAACGGGGCGACCCCGTGGGCGACCCCGTGGGCGACCCCGTGGGCGACCCCGGTACCAGCAGCCGCGGCTCCTTCCAACCAACAGGCAAACGTTCGAAATGTAACAAAAACGGGTAAAAGGAAAAATTAGTCCATTTCCATCTGCTGGTTAGGAGCCAATCAGCCAGGCTGAACAGAGTGTGATGTCATCAGATGTTGATGCTATGCATGGCTGCAATAAACAGGAAGTAAAAGTTGCTAACAGGAAGTAGAAGTTGCTAGCCAGCATGAACCAGAGAGAGTCCTGCCGCAGGCCTGGACTTTGAGATGTTTCAGAGTCTGATGCCTCTGGTAAGGCCCGGCCCGGCCCGTTCTGACGCCCGGCTGCGTCAGAACTTATCCAGGACTAGATCTTTTTCAGAAAAGCAAAAATTGCCTGAAGTGACTGAGGAAGTCATTTTAAATTGTGACATTTTGATCAACTTTTTCTGATGCGATACGTTAAAATGTGAATAAAAGCTGTTGATGGGAACACGGCTAATGATCCACATTCAAAGAACCGTCTGGATCGGCTGAAGGGCGGTTCTGAAGCCGGAGCGGTTCTGAAGCCGGAGCGGTTCCATGCTTTGGATCACGCTTCGTCTTGCAGGAATAAAATAGTTTCCAACGTTTCACGCAGCGATCGGTCCGCCCGCTCACCACTTCAGTTCTGTTTCTACAGCTTAGATTGAGTCTCTGAACTGCTGAGACTCCACAAGGCAAGCAGTTCCAGGGGAGGAGTCGCCACGAGGCACCATCAGCCAATCAGAGGCAAGCGTTCGGTAACGGGAGCTATGCTACAGGTTTTCTAAAGATCCTGCAGCCCTGAAGTCTGAAAGCTGCAGCTGTTTTCACATTCGGCCGTTTTCCTGTGAGCTCTATAACCATTAAATCAACACTGAAAGTTAAAACTATTCATGAATTATTTCAAAGCTTTCTGGATTCTCCGGGCAAAACCTTCATGGGTAAGAAGCCGCGGTGAGCACACTTCCATTAATCTGCTAATAGGTGAGCTAACTTTTTGTTTGGCGCTGTAGCGATTTTGCTAACTTTGAAAACATCTAGCACACTTAGCTTCCCCTACATTAAAGGTTCTGCTTTCTTTTCTGCTTTCTAAGACTTTAATACTTAAAGTAGTGGTGGGAAAACATTTGCTAATCTGCAAATGCGCTAATAGCAGAGCTAATTTTTAGCCTTTTTGCTAATTTTGAAAACACTCAGCCTACCTAGCTTCCAATAAAATACATTTTCTGGATAAATCCTGAAAGCACTAATTGACTTGGCTGTTTTATAAACTGTCAGTTGAAAAACGTTTGACATCCGTGTCGAATGTTAGCAAGCACTTCAGTTTGTTCTCCTGATGTGGTGCAGAAAATGACTCATTTTCTACCCATAATGCATTGCTGTCGAACATAAACTGTTCAAATCTGCTAATGTTAGCATGCTTTCTGACCAAAGCCCTGCTGCAGTCAATTAGGCTAAAGCAGCAAGAAAGAATTTAGCGCTTTAGCATTAGCAGAGCTAGCAATTATCAGCTGTGCGTTAGGGTTAGCACAGCTAGCTGCTAAGAAGCTTGCTGTACAGAAAGGGTCATTCAAAATAATCCAGACAAAGAGAACTGCAGTTTCCATCCAGTCGGTTATTAAAACGCTCGTTACTTCTGGAGTGACGCTAAAGTTCCTCCATTTCCTCCACAGGTGAGGAAGCAGCCGCAGAGGAAGGCAAAGACTCCAAATCAGCCAAGGCCAAGCGTTCCCACTTTGGCCGTGCCGTTTCCCTGAAGAACTTCATCATGCGGAAGGGCAAGTCCAGCAGCGTGGACCAGGCCGAAGGCGCCAAGGAGGAGGAGGAGGCCACCGAAGGAGGAGACGGCGCGGAGGAGGGCGCCGCCGACGGCGAGGGCGCCGCAGCGACCCAGGAGAGCAACGACAAAGAGCCCGAGGAGAAGACTGTGGAGAGCGGAGGCGAGGCGGCGGAGGAGCCAGAGAAGACACCGGTGGAAGCGGCGGAGACCAACGGCGAGACGGGCTGCTCCAACGGCGTGGCGGAGGAGAAGACCAACCACCAGGAGGAGGAGGAGCAGACGAAGGACATCAGCCCCATGAAGAAGAGCAAGGAGGGAGTGAAGGACGACGCCAACGCCAAGATCATCAACGCCACAGCGGCTGTGAACAGCGGTGAGTTCGAGCGCATCAGCCGGGACTCTGACGGGCCTCAGAGCGGCCGCGCAGGAGGAGGAGCTAACAGCAAGCGGCAGCAAGACAGCAGCAGGAAGCAAGGCAGCCATGTTGAATCCAAGCTAGCGCTAACTGAGAGCAGGGAGGAGGAGGAGGGGGGAGAGGCAGAGTGTCCCCAAAATGGAGGCTGTGACCAGGGAGGCAGGGGGGAGGAAGAGGAAGAGGAGATGAGGAAGAGGAACCTCCGAGAAGCAGCCGTGGCTATCGTTCAAACTGTGATGTCAGCAGCTACCGTCCAATTAGAGAGGGAGCTGAGCATCGACAACGGCTTCAATGACCATTACAAAGTTAGATACTGACGACACGAACACGCTCCCTATATTCACACTTTACTGCACCTTACCATAGTCACATTACAACACTTTCCCATGCTAAAGTTACGTAGCACAAGCATGAACTCACGGCTTTTTGGTTTCCATGGTAACAGGGAAAGAGGTTTTAGGTTTCCATGGTAACAGGGAAAGAAATTTACTCCTGATCTGCAACTTTAAGGCCAGTTTTAGGCCCTGTTGTGATCATCTTTTTATAGCAGCAGCAGTGAATGGAAGCAGCTGAAAGTCAGTTTTCTCCTCAGAGTTTATTTGTGAGGGTTTGTCTGCACTACAGACTTTAAGAGGCGTGATTTTTAGATTTCCACCACGTTTCTAAGAGCATCAGGTTTGGTGCTTCATCAGAACCAGATCAACCCAACAACAAAGTATCACGAATTCATAAATCACTCCTAGATAACAAAAAGCTCCATATGATCTGTTCCAGATCAAACAGTGGTGAGCATTACAAATCATTTTACCTCACTGTGCGTGCGTTAGCAACACGTCGTAGCCTCGAGTCTAGAGCAGAGAAAGAAAAATAATCTGTTATTTAGCCAATTATATGAGATAAACATGGCAGTTCATTTTAGCTAGCTAGCTAAATATTTAGCTCAATGTTAAATATTTATGCTAGCTCAATGTTTAGCTAGCTCTGAATTAGCTCATCCTTTAAGCTGCTATGTTGTTCAGGAAAAGAGAAAACAAAGATAAAGTTGTGATTTGAAAGCTGGAGTTTAAATGTTTCAGAAAACCCAGCTTTTATTTTGATAGTCCAGTGAATAATTGCAGCTAATTATTGTGTAAGCTCAATAATTAGCTTCAGTCTAATATTTTGTTTGGAACTGTGGCAATAATCCGCTCATTTTGGCTGGTAGTAACTTTAACTCCACTACAATTAGCTGCAAGCTTTTACTGCAGTGGTCTTAAAACGTATGCTAATGCTAACATGAGAGAGATGCATGAACCTTAAATTCAGATTTATTTTCATGTGCCGTTTGAAGTTTATTTCCAGTATTTAAATTCTTTTTTAATGAATATTTAATTCTTATAGTAATATATTGTATTGCTTGTCAGAAGCCTTCCAGTGAGTTCAGCTGAGGGGCTGCTGCAGCAGGGCGACACCTTCACTGAGGGCAACCAGAATTTCAAACAGGCCTGATTGCTGCTGGGAAGTCGGTCCTGAAGTTTTACCAGCGTTGTGCTATGCAATGGATGACACATGATCACGCTGACATTCGGCCCAGTCAAAGAAATTGTTGCATAAAAATGAGCCAAAAAAAGTCTGTTTATGCCCAGCTTCACATGAAAGCCTCTTATTGCACCAAAACTCTAGTTTTTCTGCTTTGAAAAACATTTAATTCTGATTTATTAAATCTTTATTACTAATTTATTATTGTTCAGGCAAAATAAAACCAAAACGTTCTTTTCTGATAGTTTGGCTTTATAGATATGCATCTTGCAAAACGAGTCTTTTTTTTATTTTTTTAAAATATTTGTTTATTGTTTTTTTTACTATATGTAAACATCAACAAAAGTAAACAAAAACAACCCACCCCAAATAAACAAGGAGCACAGCAGCGTCAACATAGAATAAAATTAAAAAAACAAAAACACACATACACAAAGTACAGACTGATATTCCCAGGCAGCGTTCAAAATAGTCAAAACTCCCAGACAGCCAAGTGAGTGATATATTAAATGTAAAGAAATAAAAAACAAATAAATTAATAAAATAAATAAAGATTACAGTCTCTGTAAGAAAGATTGTAGTGGGTCCCAGATCCTCCAGAATTTGTCTGACTTTTGATGAAGATCATGAGTCAGCTTTTCAACTAAAACAATAGCAGAGATTTGTGAAATCCACATGTCAACCGTAGGGGCCTGCGGCGCTGTCCATCTCAGTAATATACATTTCTTGGCCAGGAATAAGAGGATTACAAGCAAATGTTTAGTATCTGCATTAAATAGAATTTCTGAAGTATGAATAAAAAGACAGAAGGAGAGAGTCAGTGGGAACCGTTTACCAAAGATCTCTTGTATCATCAGATGAACTGCTTTCCAGAAAACTTGAATACAATTGCAAGACTAAAACAGATGAATAAATGTGCCCCTATGTATTTTGCATTTACGACAAAGATCTGAAGTATCCGGAAACATCCTCCGAAGGTGAACAGGTGTATAATAAGTTCGGTAGAAAAATTTAAAATTTTGCTCATGTATAGAAACTGAGGTGCAGTTGGGAAAAACCCCAATACAAATTTCCTCCCAATCTGCTAGATCAAACTTCAGCCCTAGATCATGTTCCCACACCAGCTTCATAGCATCGTAAGCTGAGGAGTCAGAGCCAGATAATAAACTCTATATCTCAGAGATAAGTCCTTTAGGAGATTTGGTCATGACAATTATATTTTCTAACTCTGACAATCTTGTGCGTAAGTCTCCTGTTCTCCTGAGAGAGTTCACAAAATGGTATTTATAAAAATCTCTATTAGAAATATTGAAATTGGCCTTAATTTGTTCAAAGGGTTTAACAGAGTCAGAGTCCAGTATGTCCATAATATTTGACAGTCCCCTAGATGACCATTCAGACAAACCAATGTTTCTAATCTCCGCTGGTAAATCTGGGTTCAAGGTTAACGATGACCAAGAAGAGAGGGTGGGAGAGATATTAAGATATTTCTTCACATCTCACCAAACCAGCAAAGTATTATAAACAATAAAGTTGCTTCTGAGACGGGGTATTTGGTCTATGCCACTTATAAAGAAAAGAGAAGTAAGTTTGCTGGGGAGACAGGATTGGGATTCCAGATCTAACCATAAAGAGTTGTTTCTATTCATAAACCAATTTGAAATGATTTTAAGTTGTGCTGCCCAATAATAAAGCTGCAGGGATGGTAATGACAGCCCTCCAAGATGTTTTGGCTTAGTTAATATAGAAAACTTAACTGTTGGATGTTTGTTGTTCCAAACAAAGCGAGATAAATGAGAATTTAGTGACTTGAAGTGTGCAGGAGATAAATAGCAGGGAAGATTTTGATATAAATAGTTAAGTCGCGGGAGAATATTCATTTTTATGATATTGATTCTCCCTAAGAGAAAAGTTGGCAGGGGAGCCCATTTTATTAAATCATGTTTTATCTTCTGAATTAAAGGTGAATAATTAGCTCCAAAAAGATTATTCAGATCAGGTGTAACAAAAATACCCAGATACTTGAAGCCTCTCATAGACATTTGAAAGGGAGATTGCATGAACTTTTCTGGGGGGATGCTGAAAGGGGTGGCGACAGACTTTCCTAAGTTGATTTTATATCCTGACAAAGCACTGAACACAGCCATAGACTCCAAGATAGCTGGAATTGATTTCTCAGGATTGCACATATACAGAAGTACATCATCTGCGAATAGTGAAATTACATGATTTTTACCGCCTATATTGATTCCAGATACATCTGGATTAGTCCCGATAATCTCAGCCAGAGGTTCAATAAACAATGTAAACAGTAAGAGTGAAAGGGGGCACCCCTGCCTACAACCCCTATGAATCTTAAAGGGCTCAGACATCAAGCCATTTGTGTTAACTGAGGCTGTTGGGTCTGAGCAAAACGAGTCTTTAAACGCAATAACTTTGAGAATATTAATTTTTTTCTGAAAAACTCCACAGATAATCAGACGGTGGGATCATCCATCCAAGTTAAAAGGGTTTAATGTGAGCAATGCTAGCAGTTTCTCTCTGCTTCCACTCTTTATGCTACGGTAGGCTAACCTCTCCAGTCTTTATGCTAAGCTAGGCTAACCTCAGAGCAGCTAAAGTTGATGGACAGAAACAGCTGCTGGCAGCAGCTTTCAGACCACAGGAAGCTTTTTTCTCAGGAAGTTGTTCAAACAGAAACAGTGGCGTCTGACTGAGCAAACGGTGTGAAAACACAAACTAGCCAAAGTTTCCGTCTCTCTGTGAGGTCTGCTGAGGGAGCGTGTTCCTTTCTGCTGACTCAGTGCTCCGTTTTTGAAGCTTTTGTGTGGTCGCCACCTGCTCAGGGCAACCTGTGACCCTCCTCTGTCATTCTGGTTCTCGCCTCCTCTCCATTCAGACTGCTGCGCGCGGCTCGCCGTCCAGCGGCGCCGCTTTCATCCCAACATGCTCAGCAGGTGCTGCAGCAACGTTTCCCGGAGGCTCTTTGGTGACGTGTTGCTAACAGGATTTATGCTTTAGCAGTTTCTGTAACTTTGCTCTGTCCCAACCTGCAGATGTTGCAACGTTTCAGGACTTATTTTCTCTATTTGTACAGCAAACAGGAGAGAATCTGCAGCATTCAGATACAAGTTATAATTTTAAATAAATGAAGAACCTCCAGGGCTAGCAGAACTAGCTTCTCTTCATTGTACTGACCTTGGCAGCAAAGAGACAACAACAGTCTGAAGGACACAAACCCTCCAGACTCGAGCAGCGAGTTGATTTGGACAAATGCTGAGTTAGTGAATGAAGTTAGAAAACACAAGATTAAACACAGTTTTTCATATTGTTGTTACTGGCACCTGGAAGCTCTAGGAGGAAGATCAACGAAAAAAAAACAGTCTGGACTTGTACTTCTGACGATTTCAAAAAATCTAAAAGGTTTTTCTGAGAGAACTTTGTCATGAAGAAAACCAGACAATTAACCGACAGCTATCTGAACTATTTCTGGATTACATTTTTGTCTGGAACACCAGCCCGTATGCAGACTGTCATTAGCAGTCAAAATTAAGGCTTTATTCATAATCTCCCATCAGTTAAAATGAACTGGTAGCAGTTACTGTCAACTAGCAAACAGTCTTTAGCTTAATTTTTAGCTCTATAGAAAAAAAATTGATTACTTAATCTGAAATTAACAAAGGCTTGCTAAACGTCTTATGGCTATTGAATTTACTAATTAGCCGTTAGCTTTAACAAGCTAAATAGTTTAAGTTCTGCTACTTCACTTTTCAATGATGCAAAGAAGATTAAACTCACATCAACAGACGAGAAAAATCAAAATCAAAATGAACCTTTAGAGTCTTTTAAAACCTTCCAGGCCGCGCGCTCTGCAGGAAGAGGTTAGCTTTCACTAGCTAACGAGTCCTAACCTATGGCGTTAGCTTTGCAGTGAAGGAAACCGCTTTTCCAGCCCGCGCTGCGGTGGCGTAGGGGAAACGCGACCTTCAGTTCTCGACACGGCCGTTGCGGGTTCGATTCCCGGACCTGACGATATTTGCTGCATGTCTTCCCCTGCCTGTCGGCCTGCTGTCACATGAGGGAGACAAAAAAGAGTCCATCCACGTGACATCAGAGTCACAGCAGCTTTTCAGCTAAACCTTCACCGAGTTTCAGCTCCTAAACTTAGTTATTAGTTAGATTTAAGTAACTAATCAGCCCATTAGTTAGCTCAGTGTTTATGTTGAGAGAAGAAGGCTTTCCAACAGTAAAGAGCTAACGAGCTGCAGGCGCGTGGTTAGTTTTCAGTGAATTAGTGAACAGAGTTCAGGTTTATTTTTCAGGCTGTTTCCTGAAGTGATGAATGAAAGGAGAGAATCTGATTCAGACGCTGCTCTTCATGCTGATGATCCTGCATGATGAGACAGCAATGCTGCTTTTCTCTGTTTCCTTTCACACTAGAAAACTAACAACACTAGTGACCGACATCTGTACTAAACCACTAAACTCACATCTAATCTTTTTTGTATGACTGCTTTTATTATTCTTCTTCTATTTTTAATACATTTTTTCAATCTCTTTTGTTATCGTTTGCCAGACAAAAAGGCGGGAAACGTGTGAGGCCAAACAAAGAGGATTAAAACTGCCCGGGATTCGCTGAGCAAGGAGCTCTGAGCCCCGCCCCCAACTCTTCCTCCTCCTCCCTCCTCCTCCTCCCGAATAATCGGAGTAATCACGTAAACAGATCACCACGGTGAGAGACAGTCGGAGCGAATGAGAGGGATGCAATTCATGTAGATGAGAAGTTCAAATCCTTCCTCAGAAAGCAATAATTCACCCGCCTTCATCCGTCCGTCTCCCTGCGCCGGGGCATGCGACTAAACATGCATCTGTTTTTTAACTTTTTCTTTGCTTGTCTGTGAGATTTTATATTGTCTACGAGAAAAAGAAACGCAGAAATGTAAATCCCTCCTTTAGCTCCTCCCCACTGCCAGTCACTGCCGACGTCTGATTGGTGGATTTAAATGTGAAGGAAGAAAAAAAGACTCTTAGTTTTATATTGACGACCATTTTTGTTGGTAGAGCCCTCCCTCAGCCCCAGTGTTCCCATTGCTCCCAGTAGGCGAGGACTGCCCCTCCACTGCCCCGTCTGCAGCTCTGAGTGTTTAATGTTTTAGACTGTTATATTGTGAACATGGAATAAAAAGAAAAGCAAAACGGCTTCGACTACTAAAGTCCACATGTTTGTTTTTCTTGTTTTCCTGTTTGGTTTTTATTCTTTGTTTTTTAAAACGCCATCTTCTCCGTTACAATATGCTGTAATTAATAAACAATAAAAAGCAACAATAATAACCAGGATGATGTTTTGTTGGTCCAAGTTTTCACGTCTGCTAGCAAATTGTCAAGAAAAAAATAGAAACAATAAAGACTAAAATCTAACAACTAAACTGCGAGTCTCTGGTGTTTCTGTTTGGGGGCGGGGCTTGCTTCCGATTGGTCGGCCGTTAATCTGCGTATCAATAATCCCGTTACGTAATGGGCGGAGTGAGGCGAGAGCCTTTGTGCTGAAGCAGGTCTGTGAGTATTATGGGATGTTGCAGCAGACGCTTCACACCTTTTGTCTGCTGCTGTTTTCTTTATGCAATAAAAACAAAAGATATGAATTAGTTTGGTGCAGAAATGAAAAGTGAGCCTCAGTCGTCTAAAGGATTAGAGCTGAAAAGGTTCAGCAGATTTATTTCAGACAAACATGAGGAACAATCCTTTAATCTGGTGCTGCTCACCAAAACATGATGCCTGATTATAATATGATCAACAATCTGCCTGCTGGATTACGGTGGATTTATGACGGCTTGGAAATTCATCTGCAACTTCCCTGAAGTGTCAGTGAAGCTGCTGCACTTTGGAAACGTTCAAATGTTCACCAAATTAAAACACCTTCATCATTTCCTGCAACATGTGACTGAGCAGACATTCAATTCACATTTTACTTTTCTAACTCAAACTTCTCTGAACCAAACCCAGAACGACTGAACAACTTCCGCGCTGGCTGGACCAGACACGATACGTCCAGTCCAGGGTGTTCAAAGGGTGGCTCAGGGGCCACTTGTGGCCCGGGGGCTGATTTTGTGCAGTCCACAAATTTTGAAAATGACCTAAATTCTTGTTTTTATTTCTCAGAACTGAGTAAAAGAAGCTTCAGCTCATATTTTCAGCATCCAGGTGATCTTTATTTTAAACATTGAACAGTTTTTAGAAATTAAAGAGAGGATGAAGTTATGAAAACACAATGGAGAATTTGAAGTGTAAATATCAGATCTGGTTAGATTTAGTCCAGAAGTTGCTCTGATGACTTGTTCATGTTGAATTTGCAGATAAAACAAAAATATATTTTCTTATTAATCCAGGATTTCCCCCAGTGAACCTGCTCAGCCCGGCGGTCGGGGCGCCGAGGCGTCCGCCGTGTTTCTGTATTAAAAGATGTTCATTTGACTGGAAATGTAAAAATATTACTGGGTAATTGTATAAAACATTGACAGTGAAACAATATTTAAACCCACAACTCGTCTTAAAAGCAACAAATCAAAATTAAAATGAATATTAATGATTTGCTTTTCTCTTTAATCCAGATTAAGTCAGCGTTTCCTTCGGGCCCCCAGGGCTTCAGGGGCCATAAATGCTGATATTTTAACACAGAAATATAAATGTAACATTTATTGATTGAGATGATCAATGCTGCTGAATTTGATTTAATGGTTTCAACAAATTAAAAGATTTTAAACTGTTTAACATTTAGATGTAAAATTTTAAGGAGCTGCTAAGTTTACTTTGTAAAAGTTCAAACAACAATAATAATTTGTTACCATAGCAACAATCTGATGCTGTGAGTTTAATCTTTGAGTTTGAGCCGTTTGTTCACAAATACAAATAAACTGTAATTATAACTGATAGTTTTTATGTTGGCCAGTTAATCTACTTTAATCTCCCAGATTAAATCCAACAGAAGCTGCTGGAGGTTCTGATGTTTCAGCAGCAAGAGGGGCCCGAGGGTCAGATTCTGCCCAGGGCCTCATGCAGCCTTGGACCGGCCCTGCAGGATGAGTTCAACCTGCTGCTCTGCAGAGATGAGCAACAAACGTTGGTTTAATTTAATGCTGCTAATGTGGCTTTAGCAGCTCTAACATTTCTGTGTGTTGAGTTTTAATAAGAGCCACAGAAACTGTTCTGGTTGCTGGAGTTTATGGGACGAGAGTTTAAGGTCTCTGCTTGGCCGCGCGCATTAACTCAGGCTGAGTGGACAAACGGTTGGTTTGATGCTTCATGTAACAGGATAAATCATGATAAAACGATATAAAGCAGCGTGAAGCGAGACCACCAGGAGAACTGAAAGCTCCTCACCGGATGAACCTGCATGATGAGCTCAGCGCTAGTTCGCTAACCGCTAACGCTCCCACCAACCGGGAGCACAGACATGAACTTTACAGGGAAGACAGCGCCACCCGCTGGGCAGCTGCTGACATGCAAACGCCTCATAATTCTTTGTTCACAAAGACAAATCATTCTCGCCTCAACGCTCCTCTGAAAGAAAGACGACAAGTTATTCCTGTGGTTCACATAGAGCTGCACAACTAGAGCCAACATGGTGGGTTTAACCTCTGACCTTGATGTGGAGTTCGGCAAAGAAACACGATTCCTCACAGGGGCTTGATGTCAATGTCCATCAGCCTGTGTCCAGTTTGAGTGAAAGCAGGAGCCGCAGGCTGTGATTGGTTCACTGTGGCTGTCAATGCATAAACTATAAACTTATCTTTTAGGAAGCGATCAGAGCAACAGAGACTCTTTCAATCTGGATTAAATTAAAATTTAATAAAAAAAAATACATATATATAAATTCCCTTCTCACCCACCGTGGTGGTTCTTATCCTCTGAGCTCGGGTCCTCTACCAGAGGATCTATAGATCTATAGTTATGATCTATAGATCCTCTGAGCTCGGGTCCTCTACCAGAGGATCTATAGATCTATATGTATAGGATCTATATATCCTCTACCAGAGGCCTGGGAGCTTGAGGGTCCTGCAGTATCTTGGCTGTGCCAAGGACTGCACATTTCTGGACTGAGATGTCTGATGTTGTTCCTGGGATCTGTTGTAGCCACTGCTCCAGTTTGGGGGTGACTGCCCCGAGGGCCCCGATGACCACAGGCACCACTGTGGTCTTCACCTTCCAGGCCCTCTCCAGTTCCTCCCTGAGGCCCTGGTATTTCTCCAGTTTCTCGTGCTCCTTTTTCCTGATGTTGCAATCGCTTGGTATTGCTACATCTACCACAACGGCTTTCCTCTGTTGTTTATCCACTATGACAATGTCTGGTTGGTTCACCATTACCATTCTGTCTGTCTGGATCTGGAAGTCCCACAGGATCTTAGCTCTGGCATTCTCCACCACCTTTGGGGGCGTTTCCCACTTTGATCTCGGGGTTTCCAGTCCATATTCTGCACAGATGTTTCTGTACACTATGCCTGCCACTTGGTTATGTACATATATATAAAAAAATATATATATATATATATATATATATATATATATATATATATATATATATATATATATATATATAGTTTAATACATTTTTCTAACTACAAAAACAAGCAAATCAGCAAAATTAGTCAATATTCTAACATTTTCTGAACCATCAGTAAATTAGTCAACATTATATAATGTAACTGTGCCTAAATTAGATAAAATAAGCTAATTTTTAGCTAATGTCCAATTTTTTAAATTAAACAAATTAAAATCATGCATTAATTACACAATGAATAAATTATAATAAACAATAGATTCAGACCAATAATGAAACTGGACCAGAGACCCGGTTGGTCACCTGATAAAATGAAAACATCTTCGCTTTCAGTAGGTATTAACCTTCTAAGGTCATCGGGAGGTCAGGTTCACAACTTTCTGTCCTACCATCACAAACATAAACGTAGCGCCTGCTAAACTACCTCCATGTTCGTCAGACACACTGGGCTTTATTTACAGGTGGCAGAGTAAAGGGGGAAGGGGTTGGCGTCCTCAGAGCCAAGCTAAGAATAAACTTTTCCCTCCTTTGCAAATTTTTGCCAGTATTTTTTAGATCAATTTTCTCTTTGGACATAAAAACAAAATGTTGTTTCCAGCCACAAAGTTTCTGCCTGCTTCCTGGGCCGGTCCGGTTCGGGTCGGTCCCGTACGGGTCATTTATGTTTTTTCATAAGTTTCATTTTCCCAGGCGCTCTGATGATCCACCGGGAATCTGCAGTGTGTCTGGATTAATCTGGATTATGTCACTAACGGTTACCATGGCGCTGGTGGAGCAGCTGGCGGACGCCATGTTGGTTTGGGCCAGGCGGGCGGCCATGTTTAGCACGACCAGAACCAGTTCTGTCCAGAGGAAGAGGAGGCAGGATCAGGGGCGCGACTACATACTTTCTGAGATGTATGCGAACATTTCATCGCCGCTGCCCTCCCTCCCCATGACATAAACCTGAACAACTCATCTTTAATTAAAGCATCAATAATAATAAATGTACATACATGTGAATAAATTGCTGCCTACAGGGCAATTAAACCATCATTAATATATTTGAGCCGTAGCAACGGGGGGTGGGGGAGTGGGGGGTCCTATTCAGGTACAACAGACAGTTTAGCTGACCTTAATATCCCCGTTTTGTTTCGGCCATTATTATCACTCTTACTGTTGAGATGTATGTGATACGAGTGTCTATCGGACATTATAGCAATAATGAATAAATGGCGTCTTGTTGGTTCAATATGGAGCGGAAACAACAAGCCGCTGCCATTGTAACCCAGTTTAAGCTAACGTAGCTTAAGCTAACGTAGCTTAAGCTAACCCAGTTTAAGCTAACGTAGCTTAAGCTAACCCAGCTTAAGCTAACGTAGCTTAAGCTAACGTAGCTTAAGCTAACCCAGTTTAAGCTAACCCAGTTAAGCTAACCTAGCTTAAGCTAACCTGAACATGTCCAGCTCTCCTGTTGATACACGGACTTCACTCACCTTCTGTCTTTCAGCCACTTTGAAAGCTTTTCTTCGTCCCTCCTCCTCTTCCGTTTTCCGTTTCGTTCTCCGGAGTTTTCCTGCCGCCATCTTTAGCTCCCTGTAGTTCATGGCGACATTCACATTTAGAGAGAAAAGCGCCTGAGTTCTGGAAGGGCCCCAAGCATCACTGCTGATCCTCTGCTATTCATCATTTCACGCACAAACAGCTGTTAGCTCAGAAACGCTGAGTAGAAAAAAATATCCACATTGTTTTAGCGCCCCCTGTGGGCTGCATGCAGTGCATCGCCACTTTTTGCAGCACTGGGCAGGATGAAGCTTCAGCAGCAATCAGGAGAAAATAAAACTTTATTGGTTGAAACACAGACAAACTTTACAAAATAAAAGTCAATAATTCCTCGTGAGTTCTCTCTCTGGTTCGTCCCTTTGGCTTTTAGAGGAGGAAAAATATCCAAACACCAATTCACAACGCAAAAGACATAAAAGCAAACCAGACAGACGTCCAGCAGGGCGGCGCCGCTGCGCAACAACAATGGAAGCAGAAAGCAGATCATTATAATAAATACACAGAATGATTGGATTCAGCTCCCAGTGAAAGGCTTACGAAGCTCATAAAGCCAGGAGAGAATCAGAGGAAAACCAGAAAAACTCTTCACTCCTCCATCCTCCATCCCTCCATCCCTCCATCCTCCGTCCTCCATCCCTCCATCCTCTGTCCCTCCATCCTCCGTCCCTCCATCCTCCGTCCCTCCATCCTCCATCCCTCCATCCGCCACTTCTTTATCATGTCCATTTAGAAACACCGGCCGTCTCTCCATCTGCTCCACCTCCGTCCGATTTACTCCATCTTTGACATCTCCAGCTTCGTGGTCTGGGTTTCCTGAAACAGAGAGATCAATATGATTAGTTGATTTGGTTCAGAGTGAGCTACTTTAACATTCACCCAGGGTGTTAGCCTGTATGCTATCTCAGTTAGCAATTTGTAGCTGACAGGAGCCTGGATGGTTTGATCGTTTTTAATAACTGGCATTCAAACCTGAGAACGTTTCATGATCAGCAGATCTTCATCAGATAACTTGTAATAACTTTATGCTTCACACTAAACAATAGGAGAGCAGAGAAGCTAATCAGAGTCTACCGTACTACCTTTAGGGTTTAATAGAGCTCTGTATCATCATCATGATCTGTAACATGATGATGATGTTTGGAGGAATGAGCAGCATGAAGGATGGTTTGCAAATAAACCAGGTTACAGGTTTAATTCAGAAGAAACCAACATGGAGGACAGACTGATGGAATCAGGATCCAATTGGGAACTATGACATCATCGACATGTAAACGCAGTTTACGCTCCTACAGACAAATTCATTTCATTTCATAACCCGAGGACGACCAGAAGACAAGAGGTTAAAGTGACTCTACTGAACATTGATCACACTGGAAAACCAGAACCAGGAAGTGAAACCAGGAAGTAAGCAGGAACTGACCTCGTCTGAGTCCAGCAGAGGGGGCAGCGCTCTGTGGAAACAAGAGGAGCCAGTTAGCTGTGGGCTAGCTTGATGTTAGCTGTGGGCTAGCTTGATGTTAGCTGTAGGCTAGCTTGATGTTAGCTCGGTCCGGGTTACTGAGCAGGCTCTGACTCACATGTCGGCCATCGATGACGGGATGTTCTCCTCCACCCACTTCAGATCTTCATCCTGTCCCGACACGTTCACAGCAGAACCACCCGATTAGCAAACAGCTGAAGCCGATGAAGATGGTGGTTATGAAGATGATTTACCGAGCTCACCACTTTGTTGGGTCTGGCCGTCCCGTTGGTCTCGGTCTTTGTCCCCCTCATCTTCATCCCCTCTGATGGGAAACAAACAGCAAAGCTTCAACATGTCAGAGTTCCTGGACCAGCTGAAGGTCACTTCCTGTTCACTTCCTGTGAGGGCCGAACCGCTCAGTAATACATCTATAGGAACTGTGACGACCAGCAGCTGCAGAATCTGGTCTCCATAGCAACAATCCAGAACTACAGAACCAGATGCAACACGTTTCCAGTCCGACCCGGATGGAAACCACAGAAACTGTAAAATCCAAACACAACGTGACGTCAGCTGGCCTGAACCTTTTTACTTTCTAGTTTATCGTTTTAAAGCTGATGAACGATTGCTGCCGCTGGAGCCAGCCAATCAGAGCTCGCGCTTTAGACACACCCACTTCAAGTCTGCAGAGAAACTCGACTATCAGACGGTCAACAAGCTTCAACATGTAAGAACACTCTAAGCATCAAGACTTCAGTCATCTGCTGTTTTTACAAACAAATTAACTATTTAAGGATTATTATGGGATGTGCACTGATTTCTTATTAAATATTAAAACCAGTGATCCCCTGAATCAAACAGGAAGCAGTAAAAGGGGAAGCTAGAACTTCACTTCATAACAAACTGCAGCTTCACTGGAGGCTGCGAGGAAGGCCTGAGGAAGACGAACGATGAAGGTTTCTAACCAAAAGCCTCGTTCATCATGGGCTCCTTCTCCTCCTCGTCCTCACTGTCCGCGTCCACCAGGGGGCTGAAGGCGTACCTGACACACACAAACACAGTCCACTTAAAACCACAGAATGAGACATGAAACCAACCCCAGAACGCCTCTTACATCTGATTATTGGCCGACGGTCGCCATAGGAACATGATGACCAATAGGATGACAGAAAACAGGAAGCGCCAGAAAGCGTCTTGGATCCAGACTTCCCTCCAGTCCTGAACCAGCAAGGATGAAAACGTTAAAGACGTGATGACGGAGAGGCACGAGGGCGTCTCCTTACTTACAGAGCGACACTTGGACATGGTGAAGTTCTTCGCCGTCCAGATGATGAAGATCACCGAAGCTGAAAACGACACAGAGTTTAGAAAGGCAAGAGGAGGAAGAGGAAGAGGAGGAAGAGGAGGCATTCACGCACCGATGACAGCGAAGATGAGCGTGTTGCTGAAGTGTCTGAAGAGAGAGAGCTTCACCACATTCCTCCTCAGCTTCAGCAGCTTCATCGTCTGAGCCAGGCTCACGAAGATGTGGGGGCAAAGGTCAAGGAAGCTTAATCAAGAAACCAAGACGCTAAAGCTAACCCGGACCAAATGCATCAAGTAGACATAACAGAGCGCCATCATGGAGGACGCCATCATGGAGGACGCCAACATGGAGGACGCCAACATGGAGGACGCCAACATGGAGGACGCCAACATGGAGGACGCCAACATGGAGACGCCAACATGGAAGATGCTAACATGAACAATGCTAACATGGACGACGCCAACATGGATCGCCAGCACAGAAGCGGCAGCAACAGGTTGATTCTCTACAGCAGTGTTTCGCAATCCTGGTCCCCAAGGCTCACTGTCCTACCTGTTTTAGAGGTTTCCCTGCTTTAATGTGCCTGATTCAACTGATTGCAGTTCAACAAACACCTGTTAATCAGTCATCAATTGAAATCATCTGACTGAAGCCAGGAAATACCTAAAACATGCAGGGCACTGAGCCTCGAGGACCAGGTTGGGAAACACTGTTCTAAAGCGGAACGCTCCAGTAGCGGATATCCACCAGCAGAGGGCAGAGTCGAGGACAGCCAGAGGAATAGCAGCCAGAAGAACAACATCATCTTCAGCCTGAAGACAAAAGGAGGAGGAGGAGATGAATGCAAGAATAAAGGAGGAAAATAAAGGAGGATGAGAGAAAATAAATAGAAAGAAGTTAAATCAGCAGCTAACTGGTTCTCAGAAGCTTTTTCTTCTTCTGTGTTTTCAGATCAGAACTCTGAACCTGGAGTTCAGTTCAGACACACATAATGAATCAAACAGCAAAACGAGATTCAATCATGACTGAAGGTTCTGACGCCGTAAGGATATCCACCAGACAACGCAGGAGTCGGTCAGAGCCAGAACTACGTCACACACTATCAGGCTCCGGTCGTCGTTACCCCGATCCTGCAGAACACATGGGTTAGACCAGGCCGGAACCGGGCCGGAACTGATCCACAACTGGGCTGGAACAGGTCCAACAGAACCTGGCCAGAGGGTTAGAACCTGAGCCACTGGAACCAGGCCGGCAGGTCAGAACTCACCGTGTGGACCCGCAAGACTCCCTCGATGATGGAGAAGAGCAGGTAGAGCAAGCCGACGCCGACCACTCTGTGCAACAGGGCACCCAGCCTTGGCCTGACAGAAACAGGGGGGGGAGAAGGTCACAGGGGTTAAAGGTCATGATAGCTTAGAAACAAAAAAAACCTACAAATCTGGAATCATGAAATTTAAAGCATCCGTAACATCAACTCCGGATGCAAAAAAACAAGTTTATTTTTCTTAAGTAATAAAACGCATTAAAACAGACGTCTGTGAGTTGTCAGAGTGAGACATCTCGCTGCAAAGATCCTCTAAGTAGGACGAGAGGACGTTCAGGAGGGAACCCGACGGCTCCATCAGCAATATTCTCGATCATTTTAATATTTGAGACATGTCAATAAATACAAATGCTGTAAGAACTTTGAAACGGCGAGGAAGTGATTTGTGGTTCTGGCCGACCCATTTTCTCCTGGCCTGGTTCTGTTACACTACTGGGATTTCTATTCTCTGATAGCGACAGCAGCCGGACTCACTTGACGATTCCGTATCCCAGACTGGCGATGATCACCAGAACTCTGGCCAGCGTCCGCTTCACGGCCGAAAGCACCTCTGCAAACACCACCGCCCCCTGGACTGTGGGAGGACACATGACAGCTCAGCAGGTAGAACCAGGAGGAGGAGAAGCTGGCTAACAGGCTAACATGAGAACTGGCTGAAAGGGCTAATATTATACCCGGCTGACAGGCTAACATGTTACCTGGCGAACAGGCTAACATGTTACCTGGCTGACAGGCTAACATGTTACCTGGCTGACAGGTTAAAATGCTACCTGGCTGACAGACTGACATGATAAAAGGCTAACAGACTACCTGATACGCCCTCATAGCTGATGCTCTGGAACTCGGCGTAGTACACGGCTTTCTCCAGCATGCCCAGAAAGATGACGCCACCAATCCAGAACTGGATCCGCAGCAGGCTTCTCCAGTAGCAGGCGGACAGAACCAGCCACAGCACAGCCAGCAGCACATACCCGATGCACATCACCATGTAGAACTGCAGAGACATGGACAAGTTAGCAGGACGTTGGAGTTAGCAGATTGCGTTAGCAGAAGTTACCAGGAGGCATTAGCCAGAGGAGTTAGCCAGTGGAGTTGGCAGAAGGAATAAGCCAACGGAGTTAGCAGGAGGAGTTAGCCAGTGGAGTTAGCAGGAGGAGTTAGCCAATGCAAATACCTGGATGAGTTAGCACAAGGAGTTAGCCAGTCTAGTTAGCCAGTATAATTAGCTGGATGAGTTAGCCAGTGGAGTTGGCAGGAGTTAGCACCAATGTCCATGTGTACAAAACTTTAATTTGAGTTTTTACTGGAGCAGCAGCATCTGACAAGAGGTCAGAAAGAATCTGCCTTTAATTTGAAGGAAAGCCAAGAAAATGGCTCCACCAGTCTGCAGGGGGCATATCTGGTCTAGTTAAAGGTCCACACGAGCTTAACAATGTCTACATGTTCCTATTTGTGTAGGCCAAGCTGTAGTCTCTCATGGTTGCTATGGAGACCTAGAAACCCTGAAGATGCCCCTCTTTGCTCCAGCGGATCTGCTCCGGTCCGGTCCAGTGATTGGTTCACCCCTTCCTCCATGCACTCCTGTTTTACCCATTTTGAACATAGCCAGGTGAAGCAGCCCTCCAAGGCGAGTCAGGTTTATAAGCCAGACAGGAAGTCTGATGACATCATGTTTCATATCTTAACTCTAATTCTGATTTATAAACTAAAACATGATTCAGTCAGATTTGCTTCATTCTGTTAACTCTGGCATGTTAAAAAAAAGGACAATAAAATTTTAATAAACAGAAAACAAAAACAAAAGCAGGGATGTTTTTAATCTTCTGCTAAATAAATTAATAAAACAATAAATTAAGATTTTATACACATCTTAACCGGAAACATGTTTAATGCTTGTTTAATGTGTGTGTGTGTGTGTGTGTGTGTGTGTGTGTGTGTGTGTGTGTGTGTGTGTGTGTGTGTGTGAGTGTGTTGGGCTCTCACCACCATCAGGGGCCACTCAGTGGCTGAGATGAAGCCATGAGGTCCCTTCATGCTGACCTGAACTGGACACAAAACCACAGAACCAGTTCAACCAGGAAGACATCAAAAACTCCGAGTGTGTGGACGCGTGTGTGTGTGAGCGTGTGTGTGTGAGCGCGCGCGTCAGTCTACGGACGTTGCAGTCTCCACGGCCCGGTTCCGATCTTCTGGACCTTGATGATGAACATGTAGGGTCCGTCTTCCCAGGACTGGGCCACGACGTCAAAGTCGCTCTGAGGAACAAACAGGGTCAGCTCCCTGACCTTTCACCCCACAACAAACCCTGACCCGGTTCTGGTGACCTGACTGACCTGATTAGAGGAGCCACCAGCACCCTGAGGACCAGAGAAGGAGAAGAAGATCAGTCGAGTTCACATGAAGGTTCTGGACCATAGAGCCAAACGGCTCTGACCGGAACCGGACAGAACCGGGCCGTACCTTTGGTTCTGGTTTCTTAGCTTCCCTCTTCTTCCTCCCAGACTTTTCCTTTGAGACAGAATGGAGAGACAACATTAGAGTTCAGAACCAAAACTGGACCGGCTGATACGGCCGAACCAGAACCACACCCAGCAACGATGCGTTCACTGACCACAGGTAAAAACCGAACTTGTTGACCCGAATTGTGATCTGGTCCAACAGGTCCGGTTTCACTCTAAGGCTAAAGTATAGATCAATCCAGAACCGGGTCAGGTCCAAACACGAGCCTGGGTTTCTGCTCCCTCCAGTAGCTCAACTTTAACCGTTTAAAAGGTCGATTCAAGGTCACCGTGAGATACGTTAGAGGTCACAGAATCTATCCTGCTGTTTTACAGTCCTAACGAGTCCATTAGCAGCTCTGCGGCCTGACCCGGTGCGGCTCGGTTCTGGTCGTAAACAAATTAATTATGATTTCAATGATGAATCAATTCGTATGGATCGGCTACAGAAGTGAGCCGGCCAACTGCTGGTCAGGGTTTTTATTTTGTACATTTCATGCATGTTTAATTAAATAACTTCAGGTTTAATTTGAGTAATTTGTGTATTTGGAGGGGAAAAATCTATCTGAGGAATTTAATTAAAAAAATAAAATAATGAGAATTAAAGTTTCTTCCCGTTTCTCCCAGATAGAACGAGGCGTTCCTGCGGTGACGTTATTAATGTTGCTGCTTTTGGACCCACCGACGCTGACGAAGATGATGAATGTGGCAGCAGGTTCTTCAGCGGGATGGGCGGGTCGAACTGCGCTACGCTGAACTGAAACACGAAGCAAACACCTTTAGTTGCGTCTTCGTCTCCGACTCGGCGGCTGCTCATCCGGCGGTCCTCACAATGTGGGGCTTTATCTGGCAGTTGATTGGCTCGTGGGTGTGCCTCACCAAGGCCCCCGACCCCCCCTCTGCTGCCACCAAGTTTGAGTTGAAGTAATCCTCTGGGTTCAGCTGGGTGGAGACACAAACATCAACTGAGCCATAAAATCCTATAGAAACACAGGCACTTGAAGGCAACACACCTGGATAACAAGATTAAAGCAGCAGGAACTTAAAATGTTTTAGTGATAACTGTCACCATGTTCTGGAAACAGCCAATCAGAACCAGGAGGCGGGTCTTAGCGCTGTCAATCACAAGCTTGTGTGGCGCTGTTCGTCCCTTTGCTCTCTGCTACGCTGCAGTTAGCATAGCTAGCTTGTTTCAATCATTAACTAATCGCATGAAAAATTAGAACTAGCGCAATAGTTCCCATTCTCCCATTTGCATGACTTGATGTTTTTCTGTTCCGATCAAAAACTGGATGATGGAGTTCTCAGCCGGGCGCTTTGGCCTCTGCGAGCAGAGAATTCGATATTTCATTTTCTCCTGTTTTGTTGATCTGGACATTTAAAATGTCTTCCTGTTCCAGTGTGAAATGTTTTTTAGAATAAAGTTTATTGATCTTTGAGAATGTTTCCATTTCAGGAAAATAGTCTCGAAGGAACAATATTATCATTTATCATGATAACTTCTGGAACAAATTATTACAGTGATTGGGCTAAGCAAGGCCTGTGGCTAATGCTAATGCTAGCTAGCACAGTCAACAATGACAGCAAATAAATGGTTTCCTGTAACAACAAGTTGTTTCTCTGGCATTAACACAATTAGAGAGTACATGAGGATGATTGACAGCGCTAAGATCAATCTTTTCATATCAAACTGTCACAACATGGAGGCAGTTTGACAGGAAAAAGTTATCTTTAGAAAAGTATCATGCTGTGGCAGTAATCTGCAGCGTTTCTGCTCCAAATGAACCGGAACCGGGCGGTACCACCAGGACCAAGCCGCTTACGTTCTTGTTGTAGACCTCGTTGTAGCAGTGGGAGTTCCTCAGGTACCAGGAAACCTCCATTTTTGAGGTTGTGGAGCAATTCTGAGGAATAGCTGAGATAAACACAGAGGTCAAGGGTCAGAGGCCAGGCTGAGTCGGACCGGACCGGGTCGGAACTCACCTCGCAGGTGGATGGTGCTGCCGTTGAACAGCGTCTTCCTGAAGATGAAGTACTGAGGCTTCTGGTTCTCCTGAAACACAACCAGAACCAGAGGATCCGAATGAACCAATCCCAGCAGCAGAGCTACAGCAGAATGGCCTAGTCAAAGCCCATACCCAGACCTGATGTTAAGTTCTGTCCAGAAAACTCAAAGATCAAAAGTTCAGTTCCTGTCCATAGAATAAGGAGGTTCTGGAGGCTGTAACCCGTCCGTGAGTTCGGCTGCTCTCGTAGTGACGTCACACGAGTGTAACTATTAAAGTGGTTAAATTGTCATTAATCTGCGCTTTGCCATGTTCGCCATGAATCAGTTCATGTCCCTGACTGGGCTTTAATAACTGACCCAAAATCAGCTCCATGGAGCAGTAGAACCGAACCGGAACCACCTAAAACCGAACCTTCTCTCTTCCTTTTAGCATCACTAACTTTTAGCTAACAGGAAACTCACACCAACGTCCACCGTCCACTTCCCCGGTTCCGACACGGCCCGGACGCGTCCAGGTCCGGCCGCCAGCAGCAGCAGCAGCACCGCAGAGCAGCAGAACCCAGATCCGGTCCGACCTGGACCCACAGAACCCGCCATTCGAACCAGCAGGAAGAAGAACGGACCAACGGAGAGACAGTTCACAACAAGCGGGACACTTCCGGATTCCGGGTGATGACGACACATGCAGAAGAGGGCGGCGTTCAGGGACTGTGGGACTTTTTAAAAACAACACTTGAGAAGGTTCTGGGAGATTCTCTGACTCGGCTTAGGTCCAAAGCAGGTATCCACGGCAACATAGAATTTTTAAATCGTTTTCTGCTTTATTGTGTCACTTACTATCATATTATTTCTGTCTTGTTCTCATATTTTTGTGTTGAAAAACTGAAATTGTGCTGATTAAATACCTCCCTCATCCCCTCAGCATGACACTGCCTCCACTGCCTCCTTCTCTAAAACATAACTTGAAAGTTTGGTTGAGCCTGTTAGGATGTTTCACATTTTCATCTAAAAAAATGGGGACAAAAATCACCTGATCAGAAACTTGGCTTAAACTTTCCTTTTTGAAGAAGCTGATAGAGTAGCTGGCACTATATCAATAAAAGCAGATTTGATTTGACTGATAAAATATTATTTAAGCTCTCAGCTGTTGTTCCTGTGTCATTCTGAGGTCTGAGGCTCGAATAAATATGATGGACTGAGTTTAACACCTGGGTGTAGAAAGTACTCCTGGGTCTGTGAATTGCCGCTGACCCAAAGGAGAAGTAAACCGGTTCTGGTTCTGGTGTAGCTGGAGCTTTCCTCCGGTTCACCTCAGTAAATGTTTTACTGTCAGATCAAACGTATCGATCCGAGTGAACCTGACCGTCTGCTGGTACCTGGAGCACCACGGGGGGCACTAAATATAACCACTAGGGGGCAGCAAACGTGGACTGGCCTCAGGGTTGAGAGGAGGACGTTTTTAGGCTGACTGGTTCCGCCTGGATCAGGTCCATCAGAACCGGAGGAACACGTTTCTGTTTGTTCGTCAGTTCACTGAAGGAAACTTACAATAAAAGCACTATTATTCAGAGTTTGACTGTGAAGACTGTTCCTTCTTTAAAGGTGTTTTTGGTTTGGATGTTTTCAGTAAACTTTATGAATGAACATTCTGAGCTTGCTGGATATTATCAGGCAAAAAGCCTGACTAACTACTGCATAGCTGCTGCTGTAGGTTCATGTTCAACTCTCTGCATTCACTGAGTACTGACTAACATTAGATAACGTTGAACATGTTTCCACATTTATGTAATCTTTCACATAAAAACTGATTTTTTATGTCAATAAAATAAATGTTTGATATGTATTTTATACAAATATAAGATATTTATAGAGAATATAAATATATCGTTTATAGTCCCTATTATTTATATTTATATTATTTAAATATTATTTAAACACTCGACTGTTGTCTTAAAGTTCTGTTTCACAGATTTGGTAAATATTTTTTTTCTGCTGCGATGGAAAAGTGTGAGAAAAATGTATACTGTGATAAATTCTTATGAAGAAAACACATTTACACTAAAATACTGAGAGTTTAACTTCAGTCCTTTAAATATCAAAATTTTTTAGTTTTTAGTTTTTTATAAATTATTATGTAAAACATAAACATCTTCATGAACAAAGTTTTAAAGCATTATGCCATGAAAGAAAGAACTGGCTTTTCCTGTTGGACCTGAACGCAACACAGTTAATCCGCGTTTGTAACATGGGCGCTGCTGGTGGGCGGGGCTAATAGTGACGTCACGAGGACCGTCTGCCTGGTTTTATGGACTCTGTGTCTGGAGCGTCTCCAGTCTGCCTGTCCTCTGCAGTTCCAGCTCCGTGTCCTGGTTCCGGTCCTGGTTCTGATTCTGGTTCTGGTTCCTCCTGAAGCTCCAAACTCCTGTAAGTACCGGAAAATGTCCTGCTTTAAACTTTGCTCTGTTGTTGACCATCAGGAGCGTCACACCCACTGGTGGAAAGTTACAGGAGCAGCTGGAAGTGTTTGTTTGGACCGGAGACGTTCTGGACCAGTTCAGGTCCAAAATGTCTCCACGTTTTAACACCAAAGCAGCTGAGAAATCAGTTTCACCAAAACAACATCAATCAGCCGTTATTCTGCCAGATTTTCCTCACAATTTAAACTCCATGGAGAATTTAGAGCGTTTGCAAAAGCCCACATGATGATGTCATGGATTTATCAGCTTCTGATTGGCTGATTCACAACCTTTTTGTAGATAAAAATTCAAAGGAAATCATCCAACAATGTGAGGAGGAGAATTAGAGGACAACAAAAAGCTTCATGATGATGATCCACAGTGAGACGGTCTGGTACCGACATGGCCTGAAACGCCGAGCAGAATGGAAGAAGCCATGATTTCCTCTCTGGTGTCCTGGTGTAATGAGACTGTTTGGACATAACGACCATCTTACATTTGGAGGAAAAACTGGAGTATACCATCCTAGCTGTGGAGTACGGTGGTGGCAGCAGCAGTTATTAAGCTCAGCCCATAAAACACCAGTGGATTCATTCAGAACAGTCTGGTCCGTGTCACACATGTTTCAGTGTCTGACTCTCAGGTGGTCATAATGTTCTGCTCAGGTTTGATCCAGCTCTCGGGTTGTTTATAATGATGCAGTTAGCGTAGCGTCGAGAGACAAGCAAAGATCATTACATTTTCTGAAATGACCAGAGGTCCTTGAACGCATCGTTCAGATATGGCGTAATCCTGAAACCCAGGAAGACTTTGAACTCATCTTTTCATGCACTTCCTGTCTCCTCAGGCCTCAACATGTTTCTGACCAAGAGTTTGATCGGTGGCATCATCAACATTGTGAGGTGATAGCTAGCGCCGCAGGCTAACGGTTTCCATTGGTTTCCATTCACGATGCTAAGCTAACCGGTTGTTGTTTTTCCGTCCCACAGCAACATCGACCCGTCTCAGTTCAGACCGTCAGACCCAGTAAGTACCGGCAGCAGACTGACTGGGTTGGGAACATGTCGGCCCACAGAGGGCGCCTTGTTGCTCTCCCTCAGTCTGACTCAGGCTGCTTCTCCCCCAGCCGCCGCCGCGCCGACCGCTCAACTACAGCGAGGCTCACGAGAATGATGAGGAGAGGCAGTTCCGGACCGTCTTCCACCAGCTGGCCGGAGACGTGAGTCTCATCACATCAGCTCTAGACTCGAACCAGATCTGGTTCCAAGGTTCTGTTCAGACAGAACCTTGGAACCAAAGGTTCTGTCTGAACAGAACCTTGGAACCAAAGGTTCTGTCTGAACAGAACCTTTGGTTCCAAGGACTCGGACTGTAGGAAAAAGACCTGTTAGAATTAGCTGGTCGAGTCACTGGGCGAGTCCCATGCGATGAACCTTTAATGAACCTCAGCTTCGTTTCTGAGCCGGGCACCGTCTAATTACAGTCACCGAGTAACAATTACTTGAGCATAAACTAGTGATGGGACGCGTTGACATGTATATTGAAGTTCATTGCAGCGCTAATAATTATTTAATCACATTTTAATCAACAAAACAAGCGAGATTTTAAGTTCATAAACATATTTTTGCTGCTTCCCTGAAGCATAAATGAACATGAGCTCCAGGGCGGGCTAGCATGGCTCCGTTGATAGGCTAACTCCTTTTAGCTCAACTTGAACACAACCATAGTCTTTCCCGTCACCCAATCAGATCGTTAGAATCAGAAATTAACCCCCAGTGGGTTGAGAGCAGCAGCTTCCGTCTCTGCTGTTAGCAGATGTGGCCGCGTACCAGAAACATACAAAGTTAAATTCATTGAGTCTATCAGTATTGCTGCTGGTGAGAACCACTAGTTCACAGGAAGTTCAAAGGTTCACGTTTTTGGATTTTATCTCCTGGTTGTCATGGGAACACTTGTGTCTCTGCAGGATGAAGGGGAACTATCTTCATAATCATCACCTTCCTTTGTGTTTGTTTTAATAGACGAATTCTAGAATAGCGGCTGCCTGCCTCTGATTGGTTGAATTGTTCCTGATTGGACATTTATTACTTCTGGTTCTGGATTCATTTGGAAGGATTTTTGATCATACATATTTTGTTGTGTAACCACGGCAACAAGGTATTGTTTACTTAAAGAGAGAAGGTCGATCATAATGGACAATGGCTCTGATTGGCTATTCGTTGGTGGTTTTCTAAGCGTAGTGACAGAGAACTTGAATGAAGGAACAAATGAATTAATGAATATGCTTTATTAACCCCAGAGGAAAATTCAGCAAAAGCAAAGGAGGTGGATTAGCCCTGCTAGCTAAAAGCTGAAGACGTCATCCAGACTGACAGCTACTGGAGAGGCTTCCTGCCACAGCCTCATCATTCTTGAAGATACTGCAAATACCTGAGTCACGACATTTAATTTCCCTCTGGGATGAAATCCAGAAAATCACAGAGCTTCAAAATAAAATGTGAACCACAGGATGAAAGGTTGATGAAAAGTTTGCTGGAAGGAAAAAGTCTTTCAAACGGGCAGCCTCCAGTGGAGGTTCTAACCAGGTTCTGGTTCTGACCTGAGCTGAAGCGCTATCTGTTCTGAATGAGCTCGGGAGTTAGCTTTGCTCCTCCCTGCTGCTGTTTGTCCTCCAGCTGTCAGCGGCTTCATCACCTCTCACCACACCCGCCCTGGACCCACCCTCCATTCCTCCGGAACCGGTTCCGACCCGTCCTGGACTCATCCATTCCATTCCACTAGAACCGGTTCTGCTTACAGATCCCATGAAATTCTCAACAATCCACACAAAACTTCTCGAACATCAGAGAAACAGAGACAGGCGGTCCTCGCTGGGACGGCCCAGTTGGGTTTGGAGGTTCTGGTTCTGCCCCAGAGCTCGTCAGTGTCCCAGTCTGTGGGACGCAGGGCGTTTTGCTGCATTCCTGACATTATTTGGCAGGGCAGTGCTGTGTGTGTGTGTGTGTGTGTGTGTGTGTGTGTGTGTGTGTGTGTGTGTGTGTGTGTGTGTGTGTGTGTGTGTGGAATGTTCTAGAAGCCCCCAACACGCCTTTCAGACTTTATTGCTTTCACTGTTTACGATTTACATATATCTTTAAAAGTAAAGCAGTGCAGAGTATCTTGTGGAACTTCAAGTCCTTTTTAAGGAATGCAAGTAGCCATTTTTGATGTGCCCGTTTTGCATACTATGTGTGTGGGTGTGTATGAATCAGCTGGGGTGTGTGCACCAGTTCAACCAGTCAGCTCTGTATGATGGTCACCTGAGCTGAGCTTCTGGTGGGTGGAACCAGCAAGATCTGAGAAACTCTCAGTGTTAGTTTGAGAAAAAGTCAATAAAGTTGTGTTCTGTTAAATAACTAGGTTCAGCTCCAGAACTGGCCCAGATTGACTTTTAGTGACAATAGGGAGGAGTGGTTCTGGGTGTTTCTCTGTCTCTGTGGTTCTGATCCCAATGGTGAGTCAGAAAGTGGCAGAACATCAGAGGAGAGAAGGAAAACTGGGTTGAGTCAGATCGGCTGTGACTCACTGTTTATGAGCGGAAACCCGAATTCTGCTGCAGGAAGCAGCTGCAACAAACAATCAGAGCTAACGGCCTGGACTGTGCCCAACAGAACCCACCCAGGATTACTGGGTTCTGCTGGATTAATATACTAATAATAAATAATAACTTTTATGTATTTATTTCTTTGACTCCACATTCATGTCCTGATAGAAAAAGATGTCCCGGTCTGTATGAGCTGAACATGACCTCTGACCCTCCCTGCCTCTTGGTGGAACTACTGTGCTCACAGACTTTTTTTGTGGTGCTTTGTTAGCACAAACTCAAGAACTCTTGAACTCCTTTATTATTTTTATTATTGTGGTTGCTCTCTTTTTCGTCGTGCTTCTTCTCCTGCATACTTTGTGTTATTTTAACAATTCAACTTTTATGCTTTTCAGCTTGCTCTCCTCATACCGGTCATATCTCTTGGTGTTCATAACCTTCATACTTTTTATAATAATCAGCTTTTTATTAATTTTTCACCCCATATAAATGGATACGTCTTGTGGCAGAATTGAGGATTATAAAATAAAATGTCGGTTCTGTTTCACAGTTCATATCATAGGCCTGCTTCAAATGCCTTTGCCATTTTCGCCAAAAGCATTCAGCATTTGAGCATTCAGCATTCACACTTGCATTTTCACAGGAAATGCACATTTTCTTGCTGAAGATTGACCTCTGACCTTTGCCTTTTTCTTGACCACCCTTGAACTGAAAGAAATAAAACACAGAGTTGGCTAGCTGACATCACAAACTAACTTGTTTCATGCTAACTGTGACCTAACACATTATTGTTTATAACATTAAATTTAAATAAACAAACCATTTTTACAGAAAACAAAGATGGTTATTTTGTCATAACCAACACTTGTTGACATTTTGATGTCAATGTCGACTCATGAACACTTCAGCATTACTGTTGGCTGTCTTGGATTTTCTGATTCCTCAGTTTTCCCTTTTAAAGGAATTCAAAACAATGTTGGACAATAACCACCAGAGGGAGCTGTAGGGCAGAAAAGTCTCCAGAAACTATAATAAAAATTTGAAAAGTATGGCAGGCGTCTGAAGAACTCTGTAGAACCTCCTCTTGCTCTGGAACATCTGCAGGTTTGATGGAAAACAATTTTCAGAATCTCAGCTGGGTTCAGGTCTGGACTTTGACTAGACCATTCTAACCCATGAGTCAGCTCTGATCTCAACCATACCAGCCTCAGGTTGCAGCTTCCCTCAGCATGATGCTGCCACCACTGTGTGTCACAGTGAGAATGGTGCCTTAAGGAGAACAGAATTTCCTGTCAGAGCCTCTGATTGTGTGTGTGTGTGTGTGTGAGAGCAGGACATGGAGGTGAGCCCCAACGAGCTGAAGGACATCCTGAACAGAGTCATCTCCAGGCGTAAGAACCTTTCCTTCTCTCCACCATCAGCTGCCTGGTTGTTGTTCAGCAAAGATCAGAGTTCAGCTTCTGTTTTCTTGTTTCTCCTCAGATTCGAACCTGAAGACTGACGGCTTCAGTATCGAGTCCTGCAGGAGCATGGTCGCTGTCATGGATGTATCCTTTCAGCCTGTCAGCTGCGCTCTCTTTCTGCTCCTGAGTTTGACCTTAGACCCTTGACGCAACCCCCTGCAGAGCGACAGCACAGGGAAACTGGGCTTTCATGAGTTTAAATATCTGTGGAACAACATCAAGAAGTGGCAGGTAGGCAGCGCCGCCACCAGGGCCGTGTTCTGGGTGTGGCAAGCCGCTCATGGTTCTGGTTCTGTCTGCAGAACATCTACCTGTCCCACGATAAGGACCGCTCAGGAACGATTGGCTCCAGGGAGCTGCCGCACGCCTTCCAGGCTGCAGGTGAGAAACCTGGCCAGCTTAAATGATCCGGGACGTTTGGGAACGGTTTTTGATTCCACAGCTGGTTCCAGGTTTCCCTCTGAACGACCAGCTCTACAAACTCATTGTCCGCCGCTACAGCGATGAGAACGGAGACATGGACTTCGATAACTTCATCGGCTGCCTGGTGCGGCTGGACGCCATGTGCCGTAAGTTACTCCCAAGAAGATCTGCTTATGGATTTATTCAAATTAATTTCATCCAAAAGATTCATCTTAAGGTGAAACTTCTGTTAGGTTGACTTTGGACTTTAAAATAAATATTTGATCTAAAAATATTTATTTATTTATATATGAATTAATGACATGGTGAAAATTGGAGTTTTTTCTCATGATCTGCTGTTAATTTTAGACTGTAACTTTATAAACAGCGCCCATATCGCTCTGCATCTTTGCCAAAATAAATATTTGATAGAACACGGAACTTCTTATTGCCTAGAAACTTTCTATAAAGATGACTGTGATCAATTCAGCAGCCTTCCAGACCCTGAATGACCAGAAATGTTTCCGCCATCACATTTTTAAAATGCTTCTCCCTGAAGCTTTGACAGATAAAAATGATGTTGATGATTTGTTTTGTGTTTGTTTCTCAGGAGCATTTAAGACCCTGGATAAGGACAACAGTGGCACCATCGACCTGGACATCAAGGAGGTTTGACTTTGCTCTGTTTTAATGATTCGATCTCTGGTCAGAGGGGTGGCGTTCTGATGAACCGCCTGCTGGTGGTTAATGTTACTGCATTTCCTTCCAGCTGCATATGAGTAAATTATAGGGGATTATTTAAAGTCTGTGGTTGTTAAACTGTTCTTTAGAACATAATTCCTGAATCATCATCATTAGTTTTGCTCATCATTCCTGCAGAGTTTCAAAGCTTTTCCTGTAAAGTTTGAAATAGAAAAACATCATATCAACAAAACCAGACATCATAATGCTGTTATTGAATATTTCTGATGGAGCCACACCTCTTCTCACCTGATCTTAAGTATCAGTTAAACCCTATCTAAAATAAGCAGTGTATCATCTGCATATGGTTCAATTCAACCATCATTTTGCCAGCGTTTGTGCTGCCCATGAGACAAAACTGAGGGGTATTTTATTCCTAAGAGTTAGTTTACTGTGGTTTGTGGTATCCAGACGTGTTTCATGCAGAGCATCAGGTGAAGAGGGTTTGAACATAAACTGTCTCTGTCTCACAGTGGCTCCAGCTGACAAT
>CAKLNU010000621.1:297500-448469 GCA_922788865.1 Poeciliopsis turneri
TGGATGATCAGATGGATGATCGGATGGATGGATCCAGACCAGCAGTCTTTCTCCAGTCTCCAGTCTCAGACTCAGACTGACCAGGTCTGACCCGGTCCATGTGGGTCTGAACTGAACCGGTCCATGTTTGCTAGTTGAACTTCCTGTTCCTCACAGAGCAGCTGGAGCGGATCGAGGAGGGCATGGACTCCATCAAGAGGGACATGAGGGAGGCGGAGAAGAACCTGACGGACATGGCTCAGTGCTGCGGCCTCTGCATATGGCCGCTCAGGAAGTACGGCCTTCTCTGCCGGTCGACCGGCCGGTTGCCTCCTCCTGGTCCCAGCTGCATCAGAACCCGCCTGATCTCACGTTACAATCAGGATTCTCTCGTTCAGGATCACTGAACACCAGCCGACTGCAGTCTGTTTGGAACCGCCGAGTCTCTTAAGGTTGAGCAGGAGGAAATTTGATGGAACTGGGCACCAGATTGGAACTACCACTGCTAGCGCCACCCGCTGGTCCAGACTGGGCCGTAGTTATGAGATCTGCAGCGTTAGAGTTTAAGTTGCTGTTTTTTCAGTTAATAGTTGCAGCTTCTTTTGACCTTGCTTGGCTCCTTTGTTTCTGTGTTTTCTGCTTCCTCCTTCTCCTCAGAACAACTGGAGCGGATAGAGGAAGGCTTGGATCAGATCAACTCTGATATGAAGGAGGCAGAGAAAAACCTGACTGACCTGGGGAAGTGCTGCGGCCTCTGCAGCTGTGAGAAGTAGGTGGAGGTGACGCTCCCCCATCCCCATTCAGTAAACCAGTAGCTAACCAGCTAGCAGGTTCATGTAGCGCCTCTATAGTTCGCTTCGCTTCTAGAGACCCCGCCCTCATTTTTTTGTATTTTCCTTCTTAGCAGCCAGATTTGCTTCTAATCGATTTCAGTGATCGATTAAAGTTGTTCTCCGGAATTTCTGAAAGTCATTTAAACTTTTCCTATGAACTTCATTGATTCCTTTATTTCAAGCAACATGTCATAAAAAAACAAGTTGTTTCAACTAACATACCAAAAACAACAGTGTTAAGTTGTTTATCCTCCTGATGGTGCGATAAACCCAGTTCTATTAGAAACTAATCACCTGCTCCATCTCCTGCTGTGGTTCTCTTTCTCTCTGCTGAGTCAAACCAGCCTGTTCCCCTCCTGGCCTGTGGGGGCGCTGCACCAAGAACCACTGAAGGAAACGACACTAAAACCTCTGAAGACCCTGAGAGCAACTTCCTGCTTCACCAGATGAAACAAGATGGAGGCGTCAGAGTTTAGTGATTTCTCTTTAGTCTTTGGCTGAAGACCAGGAGCCATTTCTGCTGCTAGCGCTAGGCTAGCATGTTAGCTTTGGCTGGATTTATTTTATCTTTTCAACATCTTTATCCACTTTGCCTACATTAATCCTTGTTTTAAACACATTAGGCTTAATTTCATGGTTTGGAACAAATCAGGTCTGAAACCGTCCAGAGAAAAACTGGCAGGTCTGGAGGGAGAACAATGGATCAGATCAGGTGTAACACGGGAGGGAAGATATGAAGGAACTGAGTATGCTCAATACCATACCTGACATCAACAGCTGTATCCGATCAGAGGTTATTGACGAGATCACTTTCTCCTCTCAGACTGAAAGCCTTCGAGGAGAGCAGGGTGTACAAGGCAGTTTGGGGTGGAGCCTCCAATCAGGATGCGGTTATAGCCAATCAGCCTCCAACGTCTCGGGTCGTCGACCAGCGAGAGCAGATGATGATGAGTGGAGGACACATCCGCAGGTACACACAGCGGCAGCCTGGTGGGTGTTTGCTTTTATCCTGACAACCTGGAGGTAATCCAAGCCGTCATTAACTCCCCCAGGCAGCTGCTCAAACATGCAATGTCATCACACACACACACACTGACTCCTTTGTTTCAGGGTGATGGACGACGCCCGAGAGGATGAGATGGAGGAGAATCTGGCTCACGTGGGGAGCATCGTGGGAAATCTCAAAAGCATGGCTCTGGACATCGGCAATGAGCTGGAGTCGCAGAAAGATCAGATCGACCGCATTCGGGAGGCGGTACGAAAGCTGCGACTCATCGCAGTCAGGATAGAGCCGGACAAATGTTTTCAGAAACCCTAACAGGAAATCACCAGACCAAAGAACTACTGATCCCTGGTTCACACGGCAAGATTTTAAAAGCCACACATGATGACAGAAATAGCAGGTTTGGTCCTGTTATGCGCATGCAGACCCATTTCACTCACCAACATTCAAGAGTCAGACGGGAAAATCAAATATGAATTCAGAGTAAACAAACATGGCCGGCCAGGAAGAAGCGATAGTGATTGTTCATGGACTAAATTTATCGGAGGAAAAAATGATACAAAGACGTCTCTGAGCTCCACTGGACTGTCGGTGTGTCACGGCCGTTTTAGTTTCCATCACCTCGTTTCTGAGTCAACGGGCCGCGTGATCGCTGGGGAGCCACCCGCTGCGATGTCAGGTCCAGGTCCAACCCAACATGTTGAATATCCCCGAGTTTCGATCCGAGCGTCTCAACACTCTTCTGATCAGACCAGATCACTCTGAACACACCACAGGAAGATCTCTGACGATTATTTTGAAGGCCAATCACAATAATCGGTTCGTTCTTAAGATTGGTGGAAGGGAAAATCGGAGCAAAATCTGTCTCAATTCTATCCGTGTGAACCAGACTTCATAACATTCATCTGAAAGACTCCACACAAACGTATTCACACAGTTTGAACATTTTCTCATTTACTCCTTTTACAGCCACTAACTTCACTATGATGAACAGACAAACTCCATCAGCATGAAGTCAAAAAAAAAAAGATACAGTATTCAGTATTCAGCCCCCTTTACTCGCGTACCAAGAAACAGTCAATGCAGAAGCAGAACTGTCAAAATCCCACTGATTCATGAAAAACAGGCGATAAATATAATAAAAATACCAGTAGAATATTCCAGACTGTTCTTGGTGATGCCTTACTTCCTGTAATGAAGCACCTGTTTCCTGTCTTTATCTGCAGGCCAACCTGAACGTCTCCCGCATCGACGCCGCCAACCAGAAAGCCAACAACCTCATGAGGCGATAGGACAGACCAGCTGACCCGATCAGAGTCCTGAGCAGACAGCAAACCTCTGACATTTTTCCTCTTCATTTCTTTTCAATTCTTTAGTGGCCAGAAGTGCTTTAATCTGACTGCAGCTTTTTTTAAATGCTTCATTTTTCCCCTATAAAGCATTTCCAGGTCCCTGCAGCAGAACCGCCAACAGCCACCGACACAACCTGATCAGGCTTCTTCAGGTTTCCTTATATGGCGAAATGAAAATTTTTTTCTGTTTAGAACATCATAGAAGCAGGAACAGCTGCCGATATTCCCAGAAACCAGTCCACTTACCAGTTTGGCCAGTACTGGTCAACTTTCCCCTCCTCAGCTCTTTCTGAGGAAGCAGAGGCCTCTCATGTTCCTGACTGGATGGAAACACGTGTGCCATGGCGCCCTCTTCCGGGGTGGCCGGGCATTGCGCCCAGGAGGTAAACACGCATTTGTTCTCAGAGAAAGATCACTGGGGCCCCTAAGCGGCCGAACATGGAACTGCTCCTTGACGGCCACTCCATCTTCTTTCCTTCCCATGCATCTTCTGAAATGGAGGTGAAACAACGACGGAGTCCACATTAATGAGTCATCTAAGGAGAAGCCCAACGAGTCACCAAAAGAAAATACAAAAAAGTAGAACATTATTATTACTTCAAATATTAAATGTGTAATTGTTTGGTTGTATCAGAAACAATGGACAACTTGTTTTTTCATGTTGATTTTGTTTTTATAATAAATGTAGGGTTCTCAGGTTAAAGTGAAAGGATGCTTTATTCGTTCAGAATTAGCAAATCATTATGTCGTTGACAAAAATCCTAATGTCGCATTAAAACCACAAAATGTAATGAATTCGAAGATAAGTTTGATTTCAACTCTGCAAACCTCTTTGACGCTACCCATATTTTCTGATGTTTATGCTTACAGTAGGACGATAACGTTTATCCATCTTTGTTGCTTTGAGTTGTTTCCTTCATATTGACAATTAGTTGTACTAAGGCAACTTTATGTCGGACTCACTTCAGACAAAGAAAGCTCATTGTGATGTTCTGTAACTAAAATAAAACAAGTTCTGCACTGAAACAGTTCAGTTTTCTGCTGGTTGGTGTAGAAATGCAGTGGTTGGTGTAAACTGTTTCCAGGCCAGCAGGGGGCGCGCAGCTGGAGCAAAAATGTTGCGCGTTTAAGGAAGGGAAAAAAACCAGTGCGGAGTCTGCGCAACGAAGTTTCGGGAGAACCGCCGAGAAAGAAGGAGGAGGAGAACAGCGCCATTTTTATTTTACTGGTAATTATTTTCGACTCATTCTGCTTCCCGTCAGCGCCGCGTGGCGTCGGTATTTACCCGAAACAAGCAGCTGAAGTTCAGCTGCCGCGACAGGAAGCTGGAAATGCCAAGCAGAAGGAAAAACCAGCAGGTTTTGTCCTCCATGTCTGACACCGAGAGCCGCGATTAACCGTCCGAGCGACGCCGGAAGCAGAGGCCCGACTGGCCGGAACCTTCCAGATGCAGACCGGGTCCACACCGAGACCGTGTCCACGAGCTGTCCGCCCTGAAAGCGCTTTAAACCGGCGCAGATTAGCGGGGAGTCTGGCGGCAGCTGCCCGACTCCACCATCAGGGAGGAGAGAGGCTGAACAAAGAGCCGCAGCGCCGCTGCTGATTGGCTACCAGCGGACACGTGACCGGCGCAGCGTTCCTTTTAAATCGGGTCGTTACTCGTTAACAGACACGCAAACTGGTTCTTCCGCATTTACTGCGACCGTCCGGCAACTCTTCATATTTCAGAATCACCTGAGTTTAAATACCGCTTCCTGTTCAAATATCCGGACATCAAGACAATAACAACAAGCTGCATTATTTATCACTGACGGTATTTATTACATTTACATACAGTAACATGTGGGCCAAGTGTTAATATTACAATGAACATTTTTCTGTCTACTATTTTTTTTTTTCAAAACAAGTTTTATTTATTCATTGAATGATTTATAAATTAACATGAAAAAGAGTGAAGAAAAATAACAAAATGTTTAGCTATTTATGAAGTGTGGATAAACCTGAATCCCCTAAAAATACTTCTAATAATCCTTAATTCATCTAAAAAGTTCAGTTCAATTCTGCAGAAAATCAGACTTTGTTCATCCAGGCAAGTGTAAAACAATGAAGTGATTCTTAAAGAAACATGTTTATAATGGGAGCCATTGAGCTGCTATAGGACCAGCGCCCCCTGGTGGTGAGCTCCAGACGGATCCATGTCAATATATGTTTATTCATTCTGCTTCCAAACGCAAAAGCTGGCAGATGAAAATGTCTTTGTATGTTTTGTTTTGGATGATGATGAACTGCAGGTTTTCTGCTGCATCGTAACTTTAAAAATTATAAGGATGAGTTTTGTGATTTAAACAGTTTATCATTGTTCAGACATCGTTTATAAGCTGCTGCTTATAAAATCTATAAGCTTGTAGCTTTTAAGGGGAATTCTGCTGAATGTTTGCTTGTTGTCTTCATACAGAGCAGCAATAAAACAAAGAGGTCAAATGTGCAGCGTAAGAAAATCTACTAAAACCCATTTAACAAATGAGAATATTAATAAAAAGTTTATTTATTTCAGAAACTTTATCACTAAGTGAAACCTTATATAGGTAAGTTACACACATACTGATGTTGTCCAGTGGTTATTTCTGTTTTCTGCTTCTCCAGTTCATGAACATCCATCCATTTTCTTCCACCCTGGTGGGGTCAGGAGGTGGGGTCACCTGGACAGGTCGCCAGTCTGTCGCAGGACAACACAGAGACAGACAGGACACACAACCACACTAAGGAGAATTTAGAGAGACCAGTTCTGGAGAACTCTGTGCAGAAAGACCAAGGCCAGGAATCGAACCCACGACCTTCTTGCTGCAAGGCAACAGTGCTTCCCACTGCTCCACTGAAAAACTGAACTGGGCTGCATGGAAAACGTCATGAGTCTGTTGGGAGCAGCAGCAGATCAGCTCAGTGACGTCCCCCTGTCCTCCCTGCAGGTCTGGGCCCGGTTCTGATGGATTTCCCAGAGGATCAGAAGACGGCGGCGCCCGGCAGCGGCGGCGACACGGCGTGGGGCGAAGACGAGGAAGACGGCGTCCATGGAGGCGTGAAGGAAGCGTTCCGGTCCAAACCCCGGTTCTCCTACACGGAGGTGAAGCTGCTGCTGGATGAGGTGAAGAAGAACAGACACATCCTCCTCAGTGAGTCGTCTGTCTGGCTGTCTCCATGGCAACCGCATCAGAACCTGTGCAGTGATGCTGTTGGCAACGTTTCTCTTTCCTCCTGAATATCTTAGCTTCCTGAGTCATTCAGATTTTAATTTAGTAAAAAAATGATTCATAACAAAAACACGATTTTTGGTTGAATCCCTGAAAAATCCCCCTGATGGATGAACCAGTGGAAGAATGGACCAGCAGGGCCACCGTACCGCTCAGAAGTCCAAACAACATTTCATCTCAAACCTTAGTAGGATTTTATGAAAATTAAACATTTGACCATTTTCTACAAATAAAGATCTGCTGCTGCAAAACTTTTAGCCCCAAATTATTCACATCCTGAATTTAAATGACTTTCATTCAAAGATAGTTTCTTTCAGAAATAATAAATGGATCTTTCTCTAGTTCATAAAAGTATTTACAAGTAGTTTTAGTCGGTTCCTCTTTAACAATCATTTCTGTAATTTTCTTATGGAATTAAAATCAGTGACTTTGTGGAGCTGCTTTAGAAATATTCCTGCTATTTTTGAGATTCCCTTGTGGATTTGATCAATCAGGACATCAGGAGAGAAATATCGCCACCTGCAGGTGGGAGTGAGTATCACTTCAACTCAATGTTTTGATCATTTTTTCCAGTAAGTCAGTTATTGCAGATTTTTACGTAAACTGGAGGGAGAGTTCAGGTTGAGGAAACATGGCAGCACATCAAAACACAGCCAGAGACCGAAACAGTCAGACTGGAGCGAGCGCTTCAGCTCTGGGCTTTGACTAGGCCATTCTAGCCCATTGGATCAAGGATTTATTTGTGCAGTTCATCATCATCCTCATCCTGACTGTTTTTCCTCCAGAGAAGTTTAACCGCGGCGTGTCGGTGGACGCCAAGAAGCAGAAGTGGACCGAAATCACGGATCGGATCAACGGGCTGGGAGAGAACCACCGAGAGGTCCGTCCCTCTGTCCGTCCCTCTGGACCAATCACAGCCCGCCTTCGTCTTATCGCTCCCTCTTTGTTCTGCTCAGACGCGGCAGATTATGAAGAAGTGGGCGGATCTGAAGTGCGACGGGAAGCGGCGGCTGCTGGCCCTGCGGGGCCCCAACGGCTCCAACCTGAGGAAGAAGCGTCTGGGTCCGGTGGAGCGCATGGTGCACCGCATCCTGAGGATGAGTCCTTCTAGAGGTCAGCAGCCGCGTCTCCTCCTGCTTCCCTCTGTCCTCCAGATCTTCAGCCTGAGTAGATCTGGTCTCAGCTTAAATTTGTGCCAGACCTCCCGTCCCGTTTGTGGTTTGTCCGCTCTGGGCTGCCATAGAACCAACATGGCGGTGCGTGCCGGCCCAGTCTCTTACCACCTGCTGTGGTGTTCGGGTCCCCAGATGGCGGCAGCGACCAGGACTGGAGTCCCGCCGAGGATTTTCCCAAGTCGCTCCAGACGGGTCCACTGATGCAGCCGCCGGCGCCGTACTCCTACCTGAACCTCAACGAGAACTCCGGTTCCCACGGCGACGGCCTGTCCTTCGACATGTCGCCTCTGTCCTCGCCGGAGAACGAACCCGGTGAGCAAATTAAAATCCTGCACTTTAAAAATGGCAGTGAAAGTAGGCAGAGATTAATTTCTGCAACATTTGTGCCTTTAATGTTCCAGTCAATTTATTAGACCATAAACATCCCTAATAATTACCATTTTACAACAATCATAACTGATGCAGCTGGGGGCGGGGCCACACGCACAGTGAGAACGCCCCGAAGGTAAAGGTGTAAGCAGCTCAGGTCCAGCATGTGTGCGGTCTGCAGAGCTGCTAGCTGGCTCCCTGACCTTTGACCTGTTTAACTCCTGGATGGAGTCACATCCTCCGCTGACCTGATGTTGTTGATGTTTCGCAGACGAGCTGATCCACTCCTCCTCCGAGTTCGAGCAGGCCGATGATGAAGGTAAGACAGCGATGATGATGAAGGATCCAGTCTGTGGCTGGTTCTGTTGGGTCTGGACCAGGACCAGGTTTCAAACATTCAGGAATTGATTTGAATACATTTTTCTTTGAATGGACCAACATCAATTCATTAACGCTTTAAATCGATCCTTTTATTGAGCCTTTCACCCATAATGCCTCACCAGTAGCATAACAAAACAAAATAGCAGAAACTTTGAAAGCCAACAAAGTGAAGGCAGCAACCAACTGGATGATAGCCAGACGGTTAGCAGGCTTTGCTACATGGAGGTGGAACAGGGTGTCTGTGCAGGAGTAAAAGGTAGTGGGAAGTACAGGCTGCAGACCCTAACGAGCTTCTCGTTAGGGTCTGCAGAGCTCGTTAGCGCTAACGAGCCTGGCGGCTGGGCGATCACTATCACTCATGTAACTTGAATTTCAAAATTCTTTGCTTTGGTTAAAGCCAAATGGACAACTTTAAATTTTATGGAAACCAAAAGGTTTTGGACTTTTTGTGTTCCAAACAAGTAAATCTGTCTGTCCATGATTTCATTGTTCCGCTACTAAATTGTTTACTATGTGAAGATAAATTCTCCTGTGGACAGACGGAGGTCAGATGGGGTCGTTGCTCACGGCGAAGCTGACGGCAGCCGAGCCTCTCGCTCAAGTCTGAACCCAAAATCAGAAGAGATTTGAATTTACTTCAATTATTGCGCTTCAGATTCGCTTCAATAAAAAGTTCATGATCAATATTTCTGCAAGAAAAACGGATTTTATACCCAGCACTGGTCTGCACCAGAGGCCTGGCTGCCGGTTCTGAAGGTTCCGGACCAGAGGCCCGGCTGCCGGTTCTGAAGGTTCCGGACCGGAGGCCCGGCTGAAGGTTCTGTGCCCCCCTCTCTCCTCCAGGTCCATCCTCCCAGGACGTCAGACAGAGGATGAGACCCGTCTTCACGTACTCCAGGACCCACCAGAACCAGAAGTCCTGCAGCCTCCCTCCAGGGGGCGCTGCTCCCTCCTCCTCTTCATCGGCTGCGGGCGGCGGCCCGCCGTCCGCCCCGTCGCTGCCGTCCCGGCCGTCCCCGACCCGGCTGTCGTCCCAGAGCCTTCAGCAGCAGCGCGCGGGCCGCCTGCTGCTGGGCTCGGTGTCGCGCTCCCTGGAGGTTCTGACCCGGTCCGTCCAGCTGCTGGTAGAGAGCCAGCAGGAGTTCGTCCAGGAGTCGCTGCAGCTGCAGCGGGACGCCGTGGACGTCCTCCGGGACTTCTCGGAGACCGCGCTGCGAATGCTGAGGGACAAAACCAGCAGCGGACCGCCCGGACTGGACCAGAACCACCAGCAGAATCCCCCTACTGGGTCCCAGCAGCAACATCCAGCCTCACGGTTCTGACCCTCCTACTGATCCATCCGACCAGAACGTAGGACAAAGTCGGAGCCGCTGGTTCTGATCCGGTCGGTTCTGACCCGGAAACGACCCAGCGGCCGGTTCTGGCTCTTTATTTATTGACATCCTGCTCACATCCTCATGTTCGCAGCAGGACAGACGGAGAAAAACTCCTAATTATTTTTATTTTTCAATCAACTCACTGTATTTTGGAAAGTTGTTGACATGAAACACAGGAAGCAAAAACAATAAACAAACCATAATTTACCCAAACAGGAACAGACTGAAGCCAAAGCTTAGAGCAGGGCTGGGCAACTCCAGGCCCAAAGGTCTCCTGCAACTTTTAGATGCGTCTCTGCTTCAACACACCTGAGTGGAATAATGATGTCATCAGCAGGACTCTGGAGAACCGGACTGGATTTAGGAGGCGATTCAGCTGTTGGACCAGGGAGACGTCTCAGAGTTGCAGGACAGCAGCCTTCCAGGACCAGGACTGCCCTCCCCTGGCTTAGACCCTTTACTGAAATGTTTTTTACTCATTTCCTACAGAATCAGACTAAAAATATGGCAGAAAATAAAATATTCATAATTTCAATCAGACCTTGAAACTTTTAAAAGTTTTCAGGTTATAAATTAACAGCAAACTTCGGTTTGTTTAGCCTTTTATAAGAGAAAAATAGCAGTTAAATTTTCAACAATGATGAAAGAATTAATAAACGTCACAGGTTGTAACTAAATATTTAATTGGCTAACTACATAGTTCGCTTCCTTACTGAATATTTAGCTCTAAGCTAGCTAAATATTTAGTTATCAAGCTATTTACATCCAAATTAACTATTTAGCTCTGAGCTAAATGCAATTTCACTTGCCAATAACTGGAAGTGGACTACCAAAATAAAAGCTAGGTTTGGTGAGCTTCCCTATAAACGCCTGCTGGTCAGACTGATGCGTTTCTGCTGCTGTAGATCGAAGAGGAAACATCAGGATGGCCTTTAAAAAACTTCCTATAGGAATGTGAAAATACAAATGTATCATGAAGAACAAATGAAAGATGAGATTCTGCAGAAACTGTCCTTGAAGTCCTCTTTGTCCTCGGGTTCCTCAGGAGAGGAGAGGGGACATGGGCTCCATGCAGCCTGGACCTCCCACTGAGCGCCTGCTGCTGAGGGGGCGGAGCCAGGAGGATCTGAAACTGCTTCTGCAGCCTCTGATTGGAAAGTGATAAAACATCCATTTTCAGGAAATACTGTAATTCAGTCCAGGAAACAGAGTAACAGCTGAGACACTGCTCCACTTAAACACGCATTTTTGATCCAAATTATCACTCTGTATAGGAAAGGGTAAATTTACAGCATAAAACTACGCACAGGAAATGGAAGTCATATTGGAACATTAATTTATTGGGATTGGTTGAAAGTTTTATTAAAGTAAAGAAGGCAAATTTATGCTGAGTCATTTAAGATTTGCTGTTTTTTGTTTTAATACGAACTAAAATTATTAAGGATAATAATCGGTTTCAAACAGAGAGAAAATCTATTTGCACGTCAAATATAAACTATAAACATCTTTTAAATAAAAAATTTCATAACTGCTGACATGACCCTCCCAATATGGCGGACATGTTAGCGTCTCGCTGATGCCCTGTGTGGGCGGGACTTCCTGGTGTTCTATTCCGTGATTGGCGGGTCCAGCGCGACCCCAGTGCGCAGACTCGTGCTTCTCTCCGGTACAATGGCGGCGGTTGGAGCGCCGTCCTCCGTGTTTTCTCGGGTTTTTGTCCACGGAGCCGCAGCGGGAGAGTTAATGAAGCTGTAAGGTGGAAACAGCAGCAGTTGGTGAACTCTGGGAAGAAGAGAAACGGTTTGAGGCTCCGCTGGAACCGCTCAGTAACTGTTAAAGGAAAGTTTGGAGAGAGAAAAGCTAGCAGAGATGTGGAGACAGCAGGTCCAACAGCGACTGGACGCAGCGGAGCAGCAGAGACACGAAATCCTGGAAGCTGCTTTCAGCCCCGAACATCGGCTGCACACATCAGGTTTGGAGGTTTTCCTTCTTCATCAGGGAGGGCAGCTGCAGGCCGGAGCGGCCGCCAGGATTCAGCTGCTGCTTCTCCAGGAGAACATGACGCTGTTGGTCCTTGATGCTCTGTGGATGCAGAACTTGGACTTTATCCAATATGGCCGCCGCACATTTACAGTGGAGCAAAAGTTTATTTTCACTCTGACAGTTTGAAGATCCGTCAGAGTTCATGTTTGTTTAAAGTTTGAAAGGCTGAGAAGATGATTATTGGCTTCCATTGATCAACAAGTGATCTTCTGTGAAGAGCTGAAGCTCCTCAATGATCCGCTCTGTGTTTCCACTGATAAATCAGTTTCATTCACTGTTTAAATGGCTCAGTGAGTCCAGGTTCAACCAGATGGAGTCTAGAGCCGTTAAACTCGGAGAAACATTCATAAACAAAATTAAAAATAAGCAGTTATTAAAGCTGAAAATTATAACGGCTAATAAAGTAATCATTACAAAAGATTAAAAAAAGGCAGTTAAAAAATATGCATTTGCTTCACTATGTAATGTAATTACTGCCAACTTTTTACAGAGAAATTTTGAAAAAGTAGAGGATTAATCTGCATATCCACAATAAATCCAGTACCAATGAACCCAAACATGACAAATGCAGAGAAATGACTCAATTTCCACGACTTGACTGAAGAAACGCTGAAGCCATGAAGCTCCTGTTCCTGCTGCCTGGACATCCGAGCCAAACTTTCCTTCACAGTCCAGCCTTCGTCCGTCTGACCTGAATAACAACCTGGTGGCTCATCAGCTGATTTAAGCCGACCTCTGACCTCCCGTTCGTAGCAATGTCACTGGAATTTCTGTTTCGGCAGCGAAGCAGCTGCTGTCAGTCTGGTTTCCATGGTTACCACAGCACTGAGACGGCCTAGTCAAAGGCTTCAAGGACATCCATATAAACACAGAAGGAGCTGGTTCTGTTGGACCTCAGCATCTGAAAATAAATGAAAAACTTTTGTACTTTTAGTTAAGAGCAGTTGAATAACTGAACAGGCTGAGAAACTCTTACTTGTAAAAGTCCTTTCTGAACCAAAGCTCGAGTCCGGAGACCTGGGCGCTCAGCCGCGGCGCCGCCTGGCAACAGAAGCCACACATGGAAAATACAGACTAGGGATAAATAACGTCGGTCAAAGTCATGAATCTTGGTGTTGGTTAATATTTGGTTTATCGCCCAAACATAAAATCATGTTTAGTTTTTAGAATCTCAGAAAAATACAGAAGTGGACAGAAGGGACCCTTCTCTGATTTGTGTCTTTCGTAGTTTTAGACACTGCAGCCTCCTGAAAGAACAACATGCAGGAATCATCTTCAGGTTTGCTGACTGTTAACTTTAAAGCAAATTAGGACATTTGAGAAAAAGGTGCTTACATATCTAGACATGTCAACATCTACCCGTTTATCTCAGAAGCTCCAGTTGATGGTTTATTGTTCCTGAAAGTTGAAAATGCTTTATTATGTAATAATTATAATTTCAACAATAAGTTTCAGGTTTCATTGTTCATTCTGTACATAAAATGTTTCTGTGTTCCCTGCAGATGTTCTGCTGGTTAAAGAAGAACCGAGTCCTTATCTGGACCAGAACCACCCAGAACCCGTCCACATAAAGGAGGAAGAGGAGGAACCCTGGAGCAGCCAGCAGGGGGAGCCGCTCAGCGTGAAGGAGGAGGCTGAGGCCTCCAGCTCTCCAGTCATTGCTGTTCTCATAAAGAGCGAAGATGATGAAGAGGAGCCTCTCATCCCTCATCTTCATCAATCAGAAGATGGAGAACTGCCAAGCAGCAGCAGCTCAGCTCAGAACAACCTGAAAACAGAAGCTGAAGGCTGTGGAGGAGCAGAAAGCACCATAAATCCAGATCGAAACGCTCATGGAGACGCCTCCAGCTCTTCAGAGACAGAGATCAGTGATGATGACAATGAGGTGAACTGTCCAGGGTCAGAAGATGAAGGCAATAAGAATGACTGCAAAGCCTTCAGAAAGAACACAAACCAGGAGAGGGAAGTCCTGACAAATCTGAAATGTTTTAAATGTACTGAATGTAGTCAAAGTTTTACCAAGAAAAACCACCTCAAAGTTCATATGAAAGTTCACACTTTGGAGAAACCGTTTGGCTGTGAGGTTTGTGGACAAAGATTTGATGAAAAGCCTTATTTAGACCAACACATCATTATCCACTCAGTAGAAAAAACTTTTGTTTGTAACGTCTGCAGACAAACGTTCAGCCAAAGAACACATTTAAGCAGACATGTGAAAATCCACAGCGGGGAGAAACCGTTTGGCTGTGATGTTTGTGGACAAAGTTTTAACAGGAAATCCCATTTAAACAGACACCTGAAGATTCACACAGGGGAGAAACCTTTTGGATGTGACATTTGTGGACAAAGATTTCATGAAAAGGCCTATTTAGACAGACACATCAAAATCCACTCAGGAGAAAAACCATTTGGTTGTGACGTTTGTAGACAAAGATTTACCCACAAATTTAAAGACACATGATTATTCACACAGGAGACAAACCTTTCGCTTTTGGGAAGATTTAACCAAAAGTCAGTTTTAAACCTTTACCGAAAAGGAAATCTAAACATGCACATGAGAACCCACTCAGCAGGGAAGAATCTTTAGATAGTCTGATGGCAGAGGAAGAAACGCTCGCATGTTCTGACTCGGATCACTGAAAATTAAATGGGTCTTTACTCCAGAACCCTTTCAGCTTCTTTTTTCAGAAAAATGTATATGGTTTCAGAAGCATTTCATCACAAGCAGAACAGACAATAATCAGTTGATTTTATCAATTTATAAGATTGTTGAGAAAAGTGCTGACGTATCAGCCGTCTTCTCGACAGCAAAGACTCAGCTGAATTTTAAACAGGCTTCTCTTTGGGCAGCACAGCCTATTTTAACCAGCGGCGCCCCCTACTGTCTGGGACATGCCCACAATGGTGATTTGTGGGCTTGTTTTCTGAAGGACAAAACATCATTGGTTCTCCTCAATGAGTCTCATGAATTAGACCAATGAGCTAACGCCAGTAGCTGGAGCTAACGCCAGTAGCTGGAGCTAACGCCAGTAGATGGAGCTAATGCCAGCAGATGGAGCTAACGCCAGCAGCTGGAGCTAACGCCAGTAGATGGAGCTAACGCCAGTAGTGGAGCTAAAGCCAGTAGATGGAGCTAACGCCAGCAGATGGAGCTAACGCCAGTAGCTGGAGCTAACATGGTATTTTACTGTGTTGTTTTTATATCTGAAATAAGTATTTTTTCAGAGAAAGTTTGTTGTTACAACTAATCGTGGATCTTTTTAAAGGTTCAGATAAATCAATCACTAAAATTATTCTCTGTAAGATTCTGGCTAATAAGAAGGAAAAATTAATATTCATTGTGAGAAGATCAGAATATTGGGGAAAGTTAAATATTATATATATGTGAAATGAAATCCATTCTAGACCCAGGGCGCTCAGACAGGTCCAGAACCAGACTGTTGCTCAGAAGTCCAAAGTCCTTCAAGTTTATTTCAAGTCAAAGTGGTCCAACAGAGCTCGGCTTTCATTCTGCCAGAACCTTCAGAGTGTGTGAGAACCCGTCTGCCCTCCAGACAGGATCTGAGCTTCGTCTGATGAGTGTGAGGAAGATGTTCGCCTGCCTGCAGCTGTGGGTGGTCCTAATGTTTCAGCTGATTGTTATAAATACGTTAATACACACAACTTTGAAAAAATCAATAAATCATCGCGTTTAAACTGAATCAAATTCAAAGTCCTCACATTTGTTCAGATTTTTTGGTGCGTGTTTGGAGCAAAACATTCAGTGTTTCAGTTACGACCAACAGGAGACTCCAGGTGGACGACATCCGCCTTCCCTGTCCTCTGAGCTGGACAATCAGAAAAAACGATCGGGGAGAACAACTGAACGTTTTTGGAGATTTGAAGTTTCTTTGATTACTGGAGACAAATTGCTTTAATTTCTGATTTGTTGAACATTGTGCATTTTTCAGTGTTTCTGCTTTACATCAATCCTACTAAAAGTAAAAATCCAGTGATTCAAGCAGCAGCTTTTAATAAAATGTTTTCATCTGATATAAACAAGCTCCATTAAAAAGAACAAGGAACTTGCTGGATGGATAATTATTGATCCTTCAATAGGAAACCAAATTATTTCATATTAATTTGGTGACATGATTTAATTCTGAAATATATACTTTCTCAGTTTTATTTTATTGTGCAACTTTCACTGTAATAGTTGAAGCATTTAGATTTAATTTAAAGGATAGAGTTGAAGTTCTTTTTTTAAAACACTCATTTGGGTGAAAGAGAAGAGATCTGCATTTCAAATGCAGAATAAACAGCTTGCAAAGAAATGAGCTACAAATTCAGTTTCTATTGTGAAGAAAATGCCACTCAGAACATGGCGGCAAAGCAACGTGTGGTGAAACTTAATATGGGCGGGACTTCCTGGTGTTCTATTCCGTGATTGGCGGGTCCAGCGCGACCCCAGTGCGCAGACTCGTGCTTCTCTCCGGTACAATGGCGGCGGTTGGAGCGCCGTCCTCCGTGTTTTCTCGGGTTTTTGTCCACGGAGCCGCAGCGGGAGAGTTAATGAAGCTGTAAGGTGGAAACAGCAGCAGTTGGTGAACTCTGGGAAGAAGAGAAACGGTTTGAGGCTCCGCTGGAACCGCTCAGTAACTGTTAAAGGAAAGTTTGGAGAGAGAAAAGCTAGCAGAGATGTGGAGACAGCAGGTCCAACAGCGACTGGACGCAGCGGAGCAGCAGAGACACGAAATCCTGGAAGCTGCTTTCAGCCCCGAACATCGGCTGCACACATCAGGTTTGGAGGTTTTCCTTCTTCATCAGGGAGGGCAGCTGCAGGCCGGAGCGGCCGCCAGGATTCAGCTGCTGGTTAGCTCGCTGCTAAAATTAGCGCCGCTCACGGGTTATTACGGTAAAAGTCAGACTGACTTTTGACGTTTTGACCTTTCAATGAACCCGGAAGTAATGAGAGCGGAATGCATCTGGAAAAGATGCATTATCCCATAAATGCAGCAGGTTAACAGATGGAGACAGTTTCACTCAATGTTGTTTCTCAGGTTTCATTAGAGAAACAAACAGACAATAAGAACAAGAGTTTTAAGGTAAACTAAGTTGGCTGTGACTCCACTCTTTCCTGAAGGATATACATTTATGTCCCATTATGCAACAACCATTTGTTTTTCTGATAATCAGACGTTGAATCAAGTAGAATATAAATTTAAACTTTCCACTGAATGTTATTGTATATTTAGACATGATGCTAATCACATCCACAAGGTCCTTCTGGACTGAAAGTGTTCAATCCCAGCATGTTAATCCTTTTGTTGATGCTGCTAATTCTCAGACAAGACTGTAAAAGAGTCCAAATATGTTTTTGATAAATCATTTTATCATTCAGTGTTCCAGTACAGCTTTAGATCATAAATTGACTTGGCTGCATTTTCCCATCAGCTCCAAGCCCATATTTCACAATACGAAATCAGTCATGAATTTAATTTCAACAAATATTTTTGAGCAAAACTCAATTTTTCAACCTGCAGTGTTTCAAATACAGCTAAATGTTAAAAGATCCCGTTACTGTGATGTCTTAGAAACTTTCATCCCCTGTTTCACAATTTAAAAGAACATTTATTAAAGTATTGACTTCAGTGAAAACTATTTGTTCACCTGTTGATGTATTGTTTTTTTGGTCTGAAGTTGGGCTGTTGTAATTGATTATTTTGACGAGTAATTGCATAATCTAATTAAATATTGTTCTGTGCTGTAGTAACTAATTACATTAGTAGAAGAAATGTACAAAAGAGACATTGATCATTAAAATCAATTAAGTCCCTTTTTTAACAAGAAAACTTTTCATTACTTCTTATTCAAAGTGACCAAAAAATTTCGTCTCGAGTTGGAATTATGAAAAGCTTTAAAAGTTCAGTTTTTCTTGTTTCATGTCGTTACTCTAATGCAATGTTAGCAGAAATGTATTTTCGTTTAGATGTGCAACATGCCAGTTTCTGACAGTTTTAGCTTCAGTAGGTTCACATTCTGGTTCAGTTATTAGAGGAGTTATTCTTCCTAAGGGGGCGGCACAGTGGCACAGTGGCACAGTGGCACTGCTGCCTTGCAGCAAGAAGGTCCTGGGTTTGACTCCTGGTCTTTCTGCATGGAGTCTGCATGTTCTGACATGGTGGTTCTTTCTCTCCAGTTCTCTAGCTTCCAAAAACTTGACTGTCAGGGAAATTGGTCTCTCTAAATTCTCCCAGGTGTGTGTGTGTGTCTGTCTGTGTTGCCCTGCCACAGACTGGCGACATGTCCAGGTGACCCCGCCTCTCGCCCGAAACGTAGCTGGACAGGCAGCAGCAGCTCCTGACCCCAGTAGGGACAAGGTGTTCGAAAATTGATGGATTTATTCTTCTTAGGGATGCACAGGGCGACAGTGGAAAGAAACAACTCCAGGACGTTGTAACAGAATCAGAAGCAGGCTCGGTGTGAGTGAAGCTGAGGAGACTAAAAAGTGTTGAGTGATTGATTTATGTTAGAAAACATGTTGGGTTCATTTTTAATGGCTGCTGTTCTATTTCTCTATGTTTTCAACATGGACTTAAGCAGATGTTCGTAACGTCCATCTTGTGGTTCCCTGCAGACGTTCACCCCTCTGCAGCGGTCAGAGAAGATTCCCCGGAGCAGCCCCGCTCCGACTGGGACCCAGAACCTGTCCGGGTCAAGGAGGAGCAGGAGGAGCTTTGGGACAGTGTGGACATGAATGAGGAGATGGAGAGCACCAGAAGAAGAGTGAAGAGTGAGGATGAAGAGGAGGAAGAGGAGGAGAAACCTCCGGTCTTACTGGGCGCTCTCCCTAGCATCAGCTCAGTGAACCAGATGAAGTCAGAAAGCGATGAAGAGGATGGAGGAGGAGGAAGATCCAGAAGGATCCCAGATCCCAACACACATGGAGACACTTCCAGCTCTTCAGACACTGAGGTCAGCGAGGAAGAGGAGGGTGATGAGGAGAACCATTCTGACACTCAGCTCAAGCCCTTGTCAGACTCCGAGGCTGAAACCGAAGGGACTGAAGACGACTGTGAGGACAGCGGCTTTCTCAAGGCGAAGGGGAGAACTCACAGCAAACCTTGGAGCTGCGCAGAGTGTGGGAAGCGGTTCGCCTCCAAGCGCTCCCTTCAGAGTCACATGGCAAGTCATTCACAACAAAGATCTGATGGGAAGGAGGAGAAATGTTTTAGTTGTGACATCTGTGGGAAAAGTTTCAAGAGAAAAAGTCACTTAAACCTGCACACAATAATCCACACAGGGGAGAAACCGTTTGGCTGCGACATCTGCAAACAAAGATTTGGTCGAAAGTCTCACTTGAACAGACACATGACCATCCACTCCGGGGAGAAACCCTTCCAGTGTGAGAAATGTGGCAGAAAGTTCGCTAGTAAATGTCGCCTCAACTCACACCAGAGAGTTCACTCTGACGAGAAACCATTTGGCTGCGACTTGTGCGAGCAAAGATTCAAGGACAAGTCGGCAGCAAACCGACATATGAAAGCCCACTCTGGAGAGGAACCAATCAGAGAAAAGCAGTTTGGCTGCAACCAGTGCAGTAAAAGGTTCACCAGTAAAAGTTGCTTGAATTCACACCTGCGAATCCACAGCGGAGAGAAACCGTTTGTTTGTGATCTCTGTGGGCAGAAATTCTTCTACAAAGCGAATCTGAAAGCACACATTCGGATTCACACAGGGGAGAAACCCTACAGCTGTGACGTGTGTGGACAAGACTTCAGATCCAAGTCGCACCTAAACACCCACCAGAGAATCCACACCGGAGAGAAGCCGCTCAACTGCGACGTCTGTGGACAGCGATTCAGCCGCAAGTCGCATTTAACCAGACACATGAAGGTCCACACAGGAGAGAAACCCTTTGGCTGCGTTCAGTGCAGCAAGAGGTTCACCAACAAAACCGACCTGACCTTCCACCTGAGAATCCACACAGGGGAGAAACCGTATGCCTGTGATTTCTGCGGGAAGAGATTCATGGTCAAATCGGCTGCAAACAAACACATGAGAGTACATTCGGGAGTGAAGCCATTTGGCTGCCATCTTTGTGGGCAAAGATTCACAGCGAAGCCCAGTGTGAAGAAACACATGATCATCCATACAGGCGAGAAACCCTTCTGCTGCAATGTCTGCGGGTATAGGTTCAACCTGAAGACCAGTTTAGACAGGCACGTTAGGATCCACACCGGAGAAAAACCGTTTGGTTGTGACATTTGTGGGCGGCACTTTAACCGCAAATCCACCTTAAATACACACATGAAAATCCACAGAGAAGAGAAAGTTGCCTAGAAAGGTAACTATGGAGGAATTTGAGTTGACAGCTAACCCAATCAATACACCTTACAGGTTTGTTTTGAAATTGATGTGATTTGTGAACAGCAATGGTATTTGATTCATGGAATCTGTGGACTTTATGGTTACACCTTTAATGAACGATGGCGGATCATTTTAGTTGTTTCTTAGGTTATTGAGGTTTATCTTGGAAAATACAAACTGTTTCAGCTGTAATGTTTGTGGGAGAGATTGGATCTGGAAGAAAAGACAAACCTAATAAACACTGATCCTAGAGAGCAGCTCCTTCTGACCCACAGACAGATTTAAAGGATGCAATTCCTGCTTTTAACCACAAGGTTGGATTGAACAGGAAACAGCCTGGCCACTGGGTGGATTGCCTCCAAGCACAGGATTGAGTCAGTTAGCCACCAATTAGAGCATTTAAGTCCTTTAATCAAAATAAGTTGGTTTGATTGTCACTGTAACGTGTCAGAAGGTCTAGTCAAAGGCCAGCCCCTAAAGGACCGGCTGCAGTATGTTGTTACTGCCACACAGAGGCTGAAGCCTTGTGTACCAGTTCCTTTTGTCTGTAAATATTAGCTGTTACTAGAAGCTCTTCTGCATTTTAATTTGCTGATATTTATTTGTAGTTTTCTATTTATTTTAATAACCAGGCGCTTCGGAAAGGAACAAATTAAAACCTTCACTTTTCAAATAATCAGAAGTTTGACTGAAATCTGAACTGATTATGGTTTTACTGATATTTATGTGACTCCAACCAGAATCGTGTGGTTTCTGATCTTCTGTTGCCCTCCTGTCCTGGTTCTGATCCGGTTCTGATTCTGTTCTGATCCGGTTCTGAACCAGCCTGGTGCTCCACAGTTCAGCAGGAAGCCATGTTTAGTCTGAGCTGGTTACTCAGTTAGCTCAACTCGCCATGCTGGAACTTCGTCCTTCTCCTGGTAACAGAACCTCAGCGCGGTACCGGTTCTGGACTCAGACCGGTACCGACTCATTTTGGCTATTTTCTGTCCATGTTTTATGTTGAAACCATAAAATAATCCAAACGTTTTTCTAAGATGAAAGTGTGATTAGTATTCAGCAGCTTGTGGTCCGAATGAATCCGTTTGACGTCATTCAGCAGCAGGTTAGACTCCAGTGACAGGAAGGAAACGATGGTGTGTGGAAGAGTTAACTTCCTGTCAACGCTCTGCTGCTGCTGGCCTTCAGAACCGGACCAGATCCATTTCTTCTCAGGTCTGGATCTGAGTGTGTCTGGGTGGAAACACACAGACCTCCGGCCTCATCTTGTATAAAAATCAACGTAACCTTTACGTAGATGTATGTAAACTTTTGACCTGCTGTGAAAATGTGCAGCAGCCAAACAAACTTTAGTGAACAATCACAAAGTACAATCTGCTGAGTCATTTATTGTCAAGTTCTTTTTTTTGATTTGTGCAGCTTCCCCACTTGAGGAGGGATGGATGAATTTCTGTAGAACAGGATTTTACTCCAAGGACCAAACGGTTTTCTTCATTTTATCCTCTGTTTATTAGTGCATGTCAGGACATTTCCATTTTGGTCCAGAAACAGGTAAAAACCTTTGGACAAACCCAAAAGAAAGAAAAAAGATAAATTACTTAACTGTTTGTAAATGTACACAAATTAATTCCACTCAAACTACAAAGAAAATAACAAACCATGTAAACAATACTAAACAACCCACTGAATCAAACCCAAAGTAAATAAAGTTAAATGAACAAGTAACTAAACTTAAGTTCCTTAACTTTAAAATACATTTCAAATTCATCTTTACAATTACATAATACATTTATTTAAATATACAAATAGTCATAAATATTAAGTTCATAAATATAAATAGATTTAAGTTGTTAATAAATAGCTAAGCTTAACATAGAAATTCATTATTCAACAACACAACAATCAGTTAAATCATAAAATCAATACTGCTTCAGTTCAGGCGTGTTGTAGTTGATGATGTTAATGAGCAGGTAAAGTCCGACAGGAGGATCGTGGGCAGCTCTGCAGTCCGATCTTATGAACACTACAGCTTGAATCTTACCGGCTGCCTCTCTGCTCGTCTACAAATCCATTCAGATCTGCACCTTTGACCAGGATCTCTGGTTAGAAGAGTCCAAACTCCCGTCTTCTTTGTCTGGCTTACTTTTCCGCTTTCCGCTTTGTTTTCCGCATTGTCCGTCCCTCATTTAAGTCCATGTGAAACACAGCGAGCGCAGTTTTTTTCTTTTCAATTTGACTTCACATTTATTCTCACTGAAGAGAAACCAGGGCTCATCAATAGGTTTGATTATTGAAGGTGATCAATAATCTCAGGTATATCAGTGGCTGCATTAAGGTGAGCTGCTACCTGAGGATGGAGAACATGGAGCCATTGATCAGAGATCATATTTATCTGCTGGTTTATTGGCGTTTAGATGAATCCAGACTGATCATCCTGGAGCTCTGAGCAGAACTTAAAGCAGGTACCGGTACCAGCATGGTTCTGGTACCGGTACCAGCATGGTTCTGGTACCGGTACCAGCATGGTTCTGGTACCGGTCAGCAAAAAGCATCTCCAATCTATAAATGTGCAACTGACTCTCTCTCTGACTGTCTGTCTCTCTCTGTCTGTCTGTCTCTGTCTCTGTGTTAAAGTTAGGGGTTTAGGGTTAGGGGTTAGGGTTAGGGGTTTAGCGTTAGGGTCAGTCGGATTATTTCTGAGAGGACGCTCGAATTTAACATTCTGATGGAAACATAAATCATTTTATTTCAGTGTCTTTGAGGTAAAAACAAACTTTATGATTATGTCTTCACATCTCAGTCACATGTCGCTTGTGCTCTGTTTGAGGCGGCCATGTTGGAGCTGGTTCTGAAGGCCCAGAACCTTCATCCTGTTTGGGTCTGAATGAAGAACGTCTGCTGGCGCCTGGAAGGAACAGAAACACACGTTTGCTTTTTAATGAGAAGCAGAAATCCATTTCAGTAGAACCGGGTCAGGCAGGTTGGGCTCAAAAGTAAAATATGACTGAGAACAAGTTATTGTTCAGCTTCTGGTTATTGGAAGGTGGTTCTCACATGTTTCTTTTCCATGTAAAATAATCGATCTTTGATGCTTTGTGTTTTTCAATGATCCCACTAATAAATACATTTTACCACAAAACACCGCTTTCTGAGAAACTTTTATCATGACGGAAAATAAATCTGAATGATGGATTAGAAACTAAATGGAACCACTTTGCATCAAATTTGAACTCAGTTCTCGAAGCCGGCCAATTTCAAGACCATAGCTGTAGAAATGTTGCTGACATAAATCCGAGCAATAATCTACCGTATTTTCTGAACTATAGAGCACATTTTCCTATTAGCTGCATCCACAAAGTTCATTAAAAAACTGGAAACGTGCATCTATAAGCCGCTGGTCTCTGCCACTTTAACAAGGACACAGTGGAGGACTGCTGGATTCATTAAGGACGTGGAACCGTGGATCCGTGGATCCGTTCACACCGAGCTTAGAGCGGACATCGATCCGTCCCGGCGGACATCGATCCGTCCCGGCGGACATCGATCCCGGATCGACAGCCTTCAACTTAAAAGCTGCATCATATCAACTTCTTCCTCTTGTTTACATGATGAGTTTGAAAACATTTCTCTGTCGAATCTGCTGCTTTCATCTACTGGTTCTAAATGAAAATCAGCACTTTCTTTGATTTCCAATTTTGACTTCCAAAGATTCACTTCCTGCTTAAGAGCCCCCTGGTGGTGGAAGAAAAATCTACAGAAAAGCTGCACCGGGCTACAAACCGCGTGATTCAAATGGTGGGAGAAATGTAGCAGCTTATAGTGTGGAATCAAAATGATGCTTTTACATATGAGAATTAAGAACCATACATAACCCCCCAGGCTGCACAGTGGTGCAGTTAGTAGCACTGTTGCCTTACAGAAAGATTCCTGCATGTTCTCCCTGTGCATGGTGGGTTCTCTCCGGGTACTCCGGCTTCCTCCCCCAGTCCAAAAACATGACTGTCTCTCTAAATTCTCCCTACCTGTGAGTGTGTGTGTGCATAGTTGTTTGTGTTGTGTGTTTCTGTGTTGCCCTGCGGCCTGTCCTGGGTGTGTCCCGGGTCCACAGTCACCGGAACGTAGCTGGAGCACCAGCAACTCCCGACCCCACGATGGATGGACATAACCCCCCCATGCTGCTCTTGTGCTGTCCAAACAGTTGCCTGCAGAATTTTGGTTTTTTTCACAAAATTGTCAGTCAATGCTAGAAAGAGCTCAGTAATGTTGGAAATGCAGAGAACGCAAAGCTTCAACTATAAGAATTTCCTACAATTTTAGCTTTGAAAAGCTAAAATTGCTATTGTCAAAGCATTTTCAACATGAAAGTTGTGCATTTTCAAATATCTTTTTTGTTTTTTCTATTTTTCATTGTTTTATTAAACTTTCAAATTGCTATGCAAGTCAGGGATGTTTTGACTGGACATAAATCATATTCAAGATATCAGTAGTGTTATTCTGACTAGTCAGAATGTTAATTGAATATATCTTAAATAGAAAAGCTTTCTATTCAAGATATCTCTGATTTATTCAAAGATATCTTAAAAGGAATTTTGACTCGTCAAAATTACAATTCAAGATATCTTTAAATTAGTTTTGTCTAGTCATTATTTGTTTTAAAGATAGTTATAATTTAGTTTTCACTAGTCAAAACTACATTTCTCCTATAAAAAAATAAATTTAAGATATCTTGAATTACGATATCTTGAATTAGAATTATGACTAGTCAAAACTAAAATCGAGATGACTTGAATTTACGTTTTGACACGTCATAATGACCCAGTGGTAAATCTGACGTCATTTTGAGTAGACAATATAATTGGAGATATCTCAATTCGCTAAAACGTCTAGTCATAAAACAATTTGAAATATCTGGAAAGTAAGGACTGCAAAACCGAACTTATGTTAAAGCGGCTTGCCATAGCCCTGAAGCCTCTGTTCATGGTGTATGGGTATGGAAAGCCCTCACTGACGTTAGGCACATAAACACCAAGACATTTCTATTTAGCAACATTTTGGTTTCGCTTTCTTAGATGTTTGTTTATTTCTATCCATTACAAATGCTTGTTTTGGTTTAAGACCTAACATCTCAATTTGCTAATATGCCTAGTCATGAACCAAGATGTCTTGAATGTAAGCGTGGTGAAACCAACTTTATTGAAGACGGCCTGCCATACATTTGGTCACGTGACCATCAAGCATCATGGTAACGATGCTTTTCTTTCACAATCGAAGGTCAGACAAACTTTCACTTCTGATTGGTTCAATTTTTATACAACCCACCTACTCTTTTCAACCACGTGACCCCACGCTTCTGTTACTGCCTCTCGCGCCTGCCAGTCCAAGACGCTCCAGCCAATCCGGAGCTGTGTTCTCAGGTTTACGTCACAGGCGCTCACCGGCAGCTAACGCCAGGATCCAAGATGTCCGCGATGCTCCCCATGTGTGTGAGAGCGAGCCGGAGCCTTCTGCGGTTCCAGAGCGGGACGGCAGCCGCTTCCTGTCCGCGCCAGGTGCTGGATCTCATCAGGACTCTGTCCACGGAGAAGAACCCAGCCGGTACCGGCGGTGCGACGGGAGGGTTAGCCCAGGCTATCCTCCAGGAGAGGCTTCAGCAGAGTCAGGTGAGGGAGGCGCTCGCTCTGCTCTACAGGCTGTAGCAGCTGCGGGGACAGCGCTGTTCACCGCTATCTCCGCCCGTCTGAGCTGCTCCTGTGCTAATATTCAAACAAGCCCCTCCTAGCTTCAGTCGGTCTGACATTTAGCTAACGAGGCAGCGCTAATCTCTGGACGTGTGGCCTCCTGAGGGCAGTTCAGGGTAATTATGAGCCTCTCGCTGCTGCTGTTAGCCTCCTGTTAGCTCGCTGCTAACCTGCTGCTAGCGCTGCTGTTTGGACCGGTTCTGTTCCGAAGCGGCCTGAGCGTCAGACTGGGAGAGAAATATCCAAGGGTTGTTGTTGTGAAGGTCAGAGGGGAAGAGCCGCCCTCCTCTTCCTCCTCTTCCTCCTCCTCATGGTTTCAAACATGGTGGATGTGATGGTGGAGGACCTGCTGCAGCCCCAGTACCTCTGAGTCCTCTGACTTTGTCTCCTGCAGAACATCAGGTCCTGGTCACATCATCATTTCCTCCCGGGTTCTCAAAATGAGGTCCGAGTTCTACCAGTGGTACTTGGGCTGCCACTGGAAGGACTGAATTGCTGTATCAATCTGCCAGACTTGACAAGGTCTACTGGTTCTGGTTCGGCTCTGCATCCAGAACCAAACATGGAGAAGCAGCATTCAGCTTCCATGCACCACAAATCTGGAACAAACTTCTGGAAAACTGAGAAACGGCTGAAACCCTGAGAGCCTATAAATCCAGACTAAAGGCCCTTATTGTGGTTAGCGTTTTTTATTTACTGTTTTTATTTTATTTTTATAATGCAAAGCACTTTGAGCTTCCTTGTTGCATATTAAAATCTGGCCTGGTGAGTTCTGCTGGACTTGTTTATCTTGGTAAACGAGGCGTGGAGGACGGCAGCGGCACAGGCCCGGCTCTGGGGGCCGACGTATCAAAGATGTCCGCCGTCTCCTTAAGCTCTGGGCTACAGATGGAGGATGTAGCCCAGAGGATCCAGCAGCTGCTTCAGCTGTGAGACTGAACCTTTGTCTGACTGCTTTCCAGGGTCAGCCGCCACCAGAGGGCGATCCGGGCCAGAAGGGCGGAGAGCAGACGGAGGACAGGAAGCAGAAGGAGAACTCTGCCTACGCCAAGAAGATGGTGCTGCGGCTGGCGGGGCTCATGGGGGTGGGCGGGGCCGCCAGCCTCGTCTACATCTTTGGTGAGCGAGGCGTGCAGAGAGATGGTCTGGGTTCTGGATGGGTTCTGGACCTAAAGCCTCCAGGCTGCGCATGTGTTTAGGCTCTTTGACGATGCAGAACCTTCTGCTGATTCTGGAGCTGAGTCCAGAAGGTTCTAGTTGGACTGGTTCAGAGACAGGAGCTTCATCAGCTGATAACTAATGAGTTCCACTCCATCAATAACGTCAGCTCAGTCCTTCTACTAGTGTTTCAGTTTCTCCTCCGTCCAGCAGGGGGCGGTCGTCCTCACGCAGAGAAAGTTAATTCAAAATCAAAGATGGCGGCCTTACCACAGAGCAGAAGAGAAGCGGTCCAATTAAAGTCCAGCTTTACTTGGACTTTCTGTGTTTCTGTTTGGAAATATAAAAACTCAACAAAATCCTGAACTTCATCTTTTCTTTCTATTCAGCAGCTGGAGAGTTTTATTATATTTTATAAGTGTCTGTTTAATAATTAGATAAAATCCCAGTTTTCATTTTGTCAGTCAGTGTTTATCACAGCTGAAGCAAAAATCATGTTGAAACCAAATAATGTTTTAAAGTTCGTCTCTCAGTTCCAGAGAAAACTCCAGTTTTTAAGAATGAGTCTTTCAGTCGATCAATAAATCAATTAACTTTGATCCATAACTTGCATCTTTTGTCCAATCCGGCCCGTTTTTTCCGTTCTTATTGAAGCGGCTTTAGTCCAGAAGTTCTGGTCGGTTCTGGTTCTTCTGATTGACTCGGCTTGTCCTGAAAACCTGATAATTTTCTCTGCTCATAAAAATCTGATTCTGCTCAGAACTGAAATGAAATATTTGTTGTCAGTGACCTGAATAAAGAAACCAGCAGGGGGCGCCACACACTCATCCTCAGACATGCAGAAGAACACGAGGATATTCTTGTTGGTCCAGTTCTGTTCAACTGGTTCCTTAAATATTTTGTTTACATGTTTGAGCAGAACTTTGATGACAGAAATAGCAACTTATGTAAGTTTTCGTTTCCTCTCATCTGCCAAACATCAGAACCGGGAATAAAAACGTGACGATAACGACCAGATCAATCAGTTCTGACTGCATGAGGATAAAATCTTCAGTTGGTGTTTTGTTTCTTTAAATGTTCGTTTATAGGTTATTGATTTGGATCATGGCGTCTTAAAACAACAAAATTACTGTTTATAGCGTTAACTTCTGGGCTCACCAGAACCAGAACCGGACCGCTGCTCTGACGTACAAAGTTAAAGTTTCATCTGGATGTCAGGGTATGGAGGAAGCGTGCACAGAACCAGAACCAGAACCGGGCTTTTGCAGGTCCAGAGGGAAGTTTCCTCTGTCAGTGATGATCTGAGTCACCTGCTGGTTCTGGTTCTGGTTCTGGGCCACTGGGTTTTCAACCTTACAGAACATTCTAGAACTCTTCAGGTTCTGCTGGTTTGATTCTCCAGCAGAACCTGGTTCTGACCCAGATTGAGTGAGCAGAACCAGCAGAAATCTCCTCGAACTTCAGTGTCTCATGTGATCAGATCCCATCTGTCCAACCAGAACCAGAACCTCTCCTTGATGACCTGGACCTCCGGTTCTGTTGAGACCCAAATAATGGAACGTTCTGCATTTCTCCTCTTTAGGAACAAATTCAGAGGACGAACAAGGAAACAGGGTGAGCACACACACACACACACACACACACACACACACACACACACACACACACACACACACACACACAGACAGCTGCAGTAGTTGGAAGGAAAAACTGCGGTTCTTCCTCATGTTGTGATTATTAGTTTTAACAGAAATGTGTTTTTATGAAATGATGTGAAATACAGCAGCAAACTTACTGAGTCGTTCACATTGGGCTCAAACAGAACCTGGACCCTCCACGGGGGTCAAAGGTCACCAGGTCCTATACCTGGTCCAGCTGCAGTTCTGTGTTTGGCCACCAGGTGGAGCCCTCCGCTGGAGGAGGCTGTTGATTCAGATCCAGGCTGCACTGATGAAACGATTCACTTAATGATTCATTGATTGATTGATTTCTTCTGCTGTTTGTCCTACAGATTCCTGACGAGTTTGATAAAGGTGAGTCTGTTTGGAGTTTCCTGGTGAGTCAGATGAACAGAACCAGAACCAGACATGACTGCGTGCGTTTAGTCTGGCTGGTTCTGGGCGTTTAGAACCTTTTGAATCTCCAACTGAACATCTAAAGTACAGCAGGTTCCATCTGGAGACGGATCCAGATGAACTGGACCCCCGCAGAACCAGAACACCGGTCGAACAGCAAAAGTATTCATACACCTGAAACTGTGTGTGTCTTTGTGTGTGTGTGTGTCTGTGGATGTGGATGTGTGTGTGTGTGTTTCCCCTCGTTAGGCTCTACTTTGCATTGAGGAGCCCAAGGCTTCATGGGAAATGTAGTTTCTGATGATTCTCGGGGATCTGATGGACCGGATCCTCCAGGTTCTGCTGCCGCCCCGGTCTGTTGTTACGCCATCCTATGTTGGTCATAAGAACCGAGTCCAGGTTCTGAAATGCAGTGGGCTCCATCAAAGCTCTGGTTCCGACGCAGAAAAGAACCGTCAGGGTTCTGATGGAGAACCCAGAGAACTTCCCTGAGGTCCGATCTGCTGGAGCCACTCGCATCGCACCTGCTGATGATGAGGAGCGGTTCTTCTTCTTCTGCTCCATCTTCATAATCGGACTTGAACCGGTCTTTCAGAACCAGAGGCTCAGACTAAAGCAGCAGGTTGAAGAACTCTGGTGTCGGTTCTGGTGGTTCTGGTTTCCTTAAAGTTCATTCAGCCGTTGTCATTGGATAGATTCTCGTCCCCACCAACCCGACCCGGTAGCGACGGGGTTCTGGTGCTGCATAGTCCTACTGGAAAACCCAGAAAGCCTAGCAGAACTGAGCCAGGCTGGTTGAAAGGGCATCAGAACCGGTCAGCAGAACCTGTGGCGGGTTTGGGTTCTGATGGATGTTCTGTTCTGTTCCAGATCCGCCCGTCGTCCAGCAGCTCAGGAGAACCTACAAGTACTTCAAGGACTACCGACAGGTGAGCAGAACTGCCAGCTGGTTCTTCTGGAACCAGGAGCAGCAGAAATGGCTGGTTCTGGTTCCTCCGGACTGGATCAGAACCTTCCACCAGGGGATTGTTTCCCAGCAGAACCAGATTCAGGAGGTTCTGCAGGTCTTGCGTGGTTCTGGAAGGTTCTGGAGCTTTGCCGTCTGTCCTCCAGATGATCATCGAGCCGACGAGTCCGAAGCTGCTTCCCGACCCGCTGAAGGAGCCGTACTACCAGCCGCCGTACACGCTGGTTCTGGAGCTGACCGACGTTCTGCTGCACCCGGAGTGGTCGGTGGGTCGCTGTCTCTCTATGACCTTTGACCTGTGCTGCGGCTTGCGTCGGAGCCTCCGATTTTCTCCGGTTGTGCTGTGAACCGGGTCGGTCGGAACCTGTAACCCGATCGTTGTGCTCTGTGCCCAGCTGTCCACCGGGTGGCGCTTCAAGAAGCGGCCTGGCATCGACTTCCTGTTCCAGCAGCTGGCGCCGCTCTACGAGATCGTCATCTTCACGGCCGAGACGGGCATGGTGAGCGACCCGAACACGGCGGGTCACACGGCGCCGTCCTGCAGCAACGGGTCGGAACCGAACCGGGCTCTGTTTGTGTTCGCAGACGGCGTACCCTCTGATCGACAGCATCGACCCGCAGGGCTTCGTCATGTACCGCCTCTTCAGGGACGCCACGCGCTACATGGAGGGCCACCATGTCAAGGTCAGCTTCCGGGTCCAGAACCGGTCCGTGTCCGGCAGGTTCTGGTTTTTCTGACTGTTGATGGGTTTATCTGTGGCGTTTGTGTAAAACGGGTCCCCAAAGTGGGTCCTGGAGGGCCGACATCCTGCATGTTTCAGTGACAACCTTTTCATCATGTCAATGTTCTTCTTACGCCTGTAAAGTCCAGTTTACGCGACTCCACTGTAGAATCGTCGGCCGGTTCTGCAAACATGAGGCGCTGGCCCGTTTAAAATCGGAGGTTTGACTTCAGGACGTTCCAAGTCCTGATATGAAATCCCTTAAACTTCTGCACACCTGAGTTCAGAGTAAACAAACATGGACGACGACGTTGAAGCAGGAACTTGAGTTTTGGAGTTTTTATTTTAACCCAAAAATCAAAGCGTTGGATGAAGAACTGGAGACTCAAGAAGCACAATAAGAAAGAGGTTTTTTTCCTCATAAATACATAAATACTGGTTTTCGGTTTTCTCGTTTAATTAACCGTTACCGTTTAACGCTGACCAACAGAATATCTGCACATACTGGATCGTTTCAGAAACTCAATGACTGAAACATCAGAGTAGCTGAAACTAGAGGAAAGCAATTCCTGTTAATTCGTTCTTAGAAAATCAGATGGCAGTTTTCCTTTTGTTGCGTAACGAGCTGGGCTTAACGAGCTGGGCTTAACGAGCTGGGCTAACGAGCTGGGCTTAACGAGCTGGGCTAAACGAGCTGGGCGTAACGAGCTGGGCTTAACGAGCTGGGCTAAAGGAGCCATCAGTTGACCAAGTTAAACCAGGGAGAACTGAGGCATGCAGGATGCCGGCCCTCAGGGACCCACTTTGGGGACCCCTGCTGTTAAACAACATTAATTGATGTTATCATTTTGAGTTGTTTTCTGATGACGGAAATTTTAAATGGTTTATTTCCAGTCAGAAAGTTTTACCTGTGGGCCCCAGCGGGTCAGAGGGGCCCCTGCAGGTTCTGGAGGCCCGGTATCCTGCGTGTTTCGCTTCTTCCTGCTTTTCCAGTGGTGGCTCCTTACAGGAACCGACCTGCTACGGGGCCTCCGGGCCCACAGGGGGCATCACTGAGCAGAACAGCCGGCCAGTTCTGACCCGTCTGTCTTGCAGGACGTGTCGTGTCTGAACCGGGCCAGCAGCAAGGTGATCGTGGTGGACTGTAAGCGCGAGGCGTTCCAGCTGCAGCCCTTCAACGGCCTGGCGCTCAGGAAGTGGGACGGAAACTCCGACGACCGGACCCTCTACGACCTCGCCAACTTCTTGAAGGGTGAGCGGTTCTGGTCCCGACCCGCGGCGGCTCTGGTTCTGGACCCTTCGTGAGCCAGAACTGAATTAATTTTAGTTCAAAATGATCAGAAAATGTGAAACGAGGAAACTAAATCAGGATTTGAAAGAGTTTTAATGAGGAGGCGGCTCGGCCCGTTTGGGTCTCAACAGAATCAAAGTTCTGATGGGTTCGAATGGGTCAGCTAAAGCAGAACAATTTCTCTAAATTATGATGAGATTTTATTATTTCAATTTTCTCTCAATAATCAGAACCTTAAAGGGTAAATAAACTAGCAGAACATCTGGACTGTTTGACCCGTTTAAAATGATCCAGAACCAGAACCGAACATCAACTGGACCCAGATTCAATTCCTTCTGTTTCCAGTTACTCAGATTTTCTGAAGTATTTCAGCGCCACGTTTGGTCCAGATATGAGCAGAAAGCTGCGACGCTCCAGAACCGGGTCGGGTCCGGGACAGACCCGGTTCCGGACCCGACCCGGACCTGACCCGATGGGTTTCCGTCCCTGCAGCCATCGCTCTGAGCGGCGTGGACGACGTGCGCAGCGTTCTGGAGAACTACGCCCTGGAGGACGACCCCATCGAGGCCTTCAAACGCCGCCAGGCCCAGCTGGCCCAGGTGGGGCAGTTCTGGTTCTGACCCGGTTCTGTTGTGGTTCTGGTTCTGACCCGTGTCGTCCCGGCAGGAGGAGCAGCAGCGCCTGGCGGACCTCTCCCAGCAGAAGAAGCCGCCTCTCTCTCTGGGCTCCATCGCGACCCGGTTCTGGCGCTCCAAGCAGCAGTGAGGCCCGCAGCCCCCCCACCCAGAGGGCGGGTTCTGGAAGCGGAGCGGGTTCTGGAAGCGGAGCGTGGCTCTGGACGCCCCGGCCCCCTTCCTCTCTGTGTGTCCTGATTGGACCCAGGTGAGTTTGGACCTGCTGGAGGTCGGCGGCTGAACCAGAACCAGCTCTGGTTCCCTGCTCCGCCCTGGACCGGACCTGGTATCGGTTCCCCCCGTCCTGCAGGGGGCGCAGTAACTCTGACAGTACAGAATAAATCACCGATGTTTAAATGTGAGCAGCGGTTCTGGTGGACGTTGGACCGGACCGGAACCGCTGGAGGAGCTGCTGCTGCGGTTCCGAAGCTTTCTGTCGGCTCATAAAGCTCCGAACGCAACAAACGTGTGATTTTCCTCCAGCTGAGCCCGGCAGGCCCGGTTCTGGGTTGGAACCGGACCTTCAGAACATCAGACCAATAAAAAGTTTTATAATAAACTCAGCCTTCTTCCTTCCACTCAACTTTCTCTGCCTGGACGCAGCTGTGAGCAGCCAGCCTGTGCTGGCCCGTCCCTCAGCCGGATCAGAACCAGAACTTTTTATTGCTCTGTAATATTCTGATATTTACTGGAATAAACCAGATTTTCAACCAGAACACTGATATTATTGATTCCTCCATGAGTCATCAGAGCGTCATGCTGCGGGCTCCCGAAGGTTCTGTTGGACCTGATGGAGTTCTGGTCCAAATTCCAGGCGGAACCGTCGATGAAGACGAAGGTTAAAACTAAACATGAAACTTTAGTTTTGGATCAGAATTTTATCAGAACTTTGGTTTCCAGATTTTCTGCTTGAATGTGAACATTTTTCACTGTTCAGGCCGGTTCTGTTGGGTCAGAACCTGGAACACTTTTAGCTGGACCAGAACTTCAATGGAACCTGAAGCTATTGAATCAGAAGTGATGATGATGATGATGATGATGATGATGATAATGATGATTGGACCTGCTGGTTCTGAGACCCGATGTTTGAGTAGAGCTGTGAAGACCGGGTCGGTTCTGGTCGGAACCAGGCGGTTCATCAGAACCTTCTGGTTTCTGATCAGGAGTTGAAATAAAAGTCGGTTCTGTTGGTTTTCAGCAGAATCTCCACTTTATGAATGTTCCGTTACTGGGTCAGCGGTTCTGGTTCGGCTCTACCCTTTGGTTCGGTTGGCTGAACCGGGCCGGACGCGGTTCTGCTGGGTCAGAACCAGAACCTGCGCCGGGTTCGGCTCCGCAGCAAACGGTGGGAGTCAGGAAGCCGCAACACCGCAACACCTTCCCGCTTCACACCCGCAGCTCGTCCCGCAACCGGCTGCGCCAAACAAAAGCCGCACTTCGCACGAGGCCGAGAAGTGCGCGCGCCGCCGCGGGGCCGCGTGGCGGGAACAGGAGGCGTGAAACCCCCACGCGCTTCACACTCCACTCGCTCCCACGCAGGCGGAGGGATTCGAACCTGCTGCGTTCCTGCTGAAATGGATCAGAACCGGGTCCGAACCGCAGCTCGCCTGAGCCAGTCAGAACAAAACAAAGCGCTTTGAAACTTTACATTTGGTTAAATATGACCAAATATGTTACTTTACTTTGAAAAATATCAACATCCGTTTTTGTTTGAGCCACATGATGAAATGAAGCCGATTCACAAAACATCACAGAATCACGAGACAATGAGAAATTCGAATCCAGACCATAATAATCCAACCGGGATGGGATTCACTGACCGGAAACTTCAGACTCTGGACCGGAAATGCAGAAAGCTTTGGTTTTAGAGAAGAGACAAAAAGCGCTGCTGGTGCAGAACCGGGTTGTGCAGAACCGGGTTGTGCAGAACCGGGTTGTGCAGAACCGGGTTGCGCAGAACTCGTCTTGCCTTCCCATGAAGTCTGATTAGAGCTGCTATTATCTGCGTCGTCATGGTAACGGATCTTATTTCCTGCTGGGATCATATGGATATTGAATCAGGGGGTCCACATGTGACCTCTGACCTCTTGGTGAGACGTTTCCTATTGAAACAGAAATCCCAGTTCTTGTTGAGTTCTGGTGGACCTCCACACTGAGGTCCACCAGAACCAGAACCAGAACCAGCTCTGTGGTTGTTCCATGTTGATGGCCATCAGTTTAAGCTGAGGAACATTTTGGACCCATCTTGGTCCAGAACTACAACTCTTGACTTAGCAGAACCCACACACGATTCTGTTCAACACCCAGTTCCTGGCAGTATGGGTCCAAGGGAACCGGTTCTTCTTTCCGGATCAGCAGTTCTTCAGCAGTTCGTTTCGGTCCATTACGTCCTCGCGCCGCTTTGCTCCGCGCGTGTCTGTTCAGGTGCCGGTTCCGGTGCCGGTTCCGGCGCCTCAGCAGAGCTTCCCACGGTCTCCAGGGCAACCGCCTCCTCCTCCGGGCGGGCACGCGCCGCACGCATCAGTTCTCACCTCAACAAAAGCTCGTGCGCCAAACGGCGCAGCGATCAATAGTTTTCACACCCGCAGACAGAAGGAGGTGAGAAAGCAGGATGAAAGGCCGGTCAGCTGACCAACAGCCAATCACAGAGCCGGAAAGGAGCGCTGTAACTTCTGCCATCAAAGCGCCGCCGAGGTTCGCAGCACGCGCTGAAAGCGTCACATCATCCGCAGAATATGCGCAATTGATCAGTGTGATGCCGCTTCCTGGCGGCGCGTGCGCACTACCTGTCCCCGGAGAGCCGCACGCGCTCTGCCGTCACTCTTCCTTCATGATGGAGGCGCGTGCGTGTGAGCGCCTCGTGCCGTGGCACGCGCTGCTTTCTCAGGTAACAGATGAGCATGCGCACAGGCTGAGCTTACCTGTCCGCGGTGTCAGCGGTTCTGGTTTCAGCCCAGAAAGGTTCTGTTAGAACCAGAACCAGCTGCAGCTTCTGGACTGAATCTCCAGAACCTGCAGCTGGACGAGGTTCGGTCCAGGTGAGCGCAGACCGAACCTCCTGACCTCAGAACCAAGTTCTGCTTCTGCATCCAGAGAGGAACGGCTCCAGAGCCAGAACCGGTCCATTTCGCGCTGACCTCCAGAACCAGAAGTTTGGTGTCAGTTCTGTGATCGGGTGATCAGATGAGAGCTGCTTCCTGATTGGCTGCCTGAACAAGTTCGGTTCTGGAGCCATTCAGAACAGGACGGGTCCAAACGGAACCACAGTGTTCAGAAGTGTTTGTGGTTTTGTTGAGTGTGACGTGATTCAGAACCAGAGGTTGATGACCTGGAAGCAGGTCGGGTTCTGGGTCGGTCCGGACCGAACCTGTAGAGCTGCTTTTATTACACCAGAACAGGAGATCCATCCTGGATCGGAACCGAACTGCTCTGGTTCAGGAGCCCCCTCCCCCTCCCCCTCCCCCCGGCTCCGCCCCCTCCACCCCCCCTCTATAAAGCGGAGGTGAAGCGCAGCTGCCGCAGTCCAGAGTTCAAACTGCGGCACTTCAGTTTCTTTTCAGCGCAGAAAGTAGATCAGACCTGAAACCCGCGTCTTCTTCTTCTTCTTCTGCTACTTTTTCTACTTTTCCTTCTTCTTCTCTTCTCGCTGCGCTTCGGCTTTTGTTCCTCCGCAGTTTTTTGATTAGATTTTTGGCGCAGATCAGCGAGCATCGGGCCGGCGGCGCTCCGACATGTTGCGGTTGTTCCTGCTCCTGCTGGCGGTGCCGGTGCAGACGGTGAGTGGTTCCGACAGGTTCTTACGGGCCGGACCGGGAGTCCCGCGTCTTTACGCACAGAGACTGAAGTTTCCCTCCCCTCCTGCAGGTTCGGTCCACCAAGGCCGTGTTCGAGCTGAAGGTCCAGAGCGTCAGCAGCTCCCGCAGCATCTGCGACCAGAACCGGGACTGCCGCATCTTTTTCCGCATGTGCCTCAAACATTCGCAGAGCGTCATCAGCCTCGAGCCGCCGTGCACGTACGGGAACGCGAGCAGCGCCGCGCTCCCCGCGGACCCCGGCTCCATCTCCGGGAGCGCGCCCATGAAGGTGAACGTCTCCTTCAAGTGGCCGGTGAGTGACCGGAACCGGACCGGTTCCGATTAGGTGAACGGTTCTGTGTGAATCGGAACAGAAATGATTTAAAAATGTTTGTAGAAAAGTGTGAAAACAAGCCGTGTGACGTCAGCACGTCACTGACGGGTGATTGATTATTGATGATTGATTATTGATGATTGTCTCGCCGCAGGGTTCCTTCTCGCTGATCCTGGAGGTTTGGACCGCAGATTCCTCAGGTGTAAAGTCCACAGGTAACGAGCTGAGCGGCGCAGCGGCGCGTCCTGACCGCCAGGGGGCGGCAGAAAACATGTTTACAACGTCCCGCTGTTTGCGCGGTTATTTGGGTTTTGATCCTTTTTGAGGAAAGAAATGTTCTAATCTTTAGGGATTCAGATAAAATGATCAGATAAATCACGTGTAGGTTTATCTTCTGTTTTTATCGATTCTGAAAGTTTTGGTTGAACTTTAATCTTCTCGGTTAGAGATGGAAACATCTGGCCTGCAGATACAGCAGAGGATGCTGGGAAAGTTTTCCTCTGGAAAGTTGAAGCAGTTGGAAGAGGCTGATGTTTCTGTCTGCTTGTTGCCCAGGCGACCAGCCGCGGCTGCTGATCCGGGCGACCCGCCTGGGCAGCCAGGCGGTCGGGGAGGAGTGGTCGCAGCAGCTCCACCAGGGCAACCAGAGCGAACTGAGCTTCTCCTACCGGGTGGTGTGCATGGAGAATTACCACGGCGACGACTGCTCCACCCTGTGCCGGCCGCGCAGCGACGACTTCGGCCATTACAGCTGCGACTCCCGGGGTCGGCGCCGCTGCCTGGAGGGCTGGCAGGGCAACTACTGCACCGAGCGTGAGTTCAACTCCGACTCCTGGGAGAGCGGCGTGTCTTTAGCTTCGGCCTAGCCACACCGTCCTCCGCCGTTGCCATGGCAACAGGTCATCAAACCAGAGTCCCTTCTGCTGAGAGATGTTGTCTTTTGCTGTGTGGTTTATCTCTGAGGTCTGTTGCTTTTGCTTTGGGCTAAACAGCCGGACCCCTACGGCCCCCAACGGGCCCCCAACGGGCCCCCAACGGGCCCCCTACGGGCCCCCAACGGGCCCCCTACCTACGGCCCCCCTACCTACGGCCCCCCTACCTACGGGCCCCCAACGGGCCCCCTACGGGCCCCCTACCTACGGGCCCCCTACCTACGGGCCCCCTACCTGCTCCTTTAGCAGTGCTGTGTTAGCGTGGAGCGTGAAAACAGAAACGTGCTGCTGGTGGAGACCAACAAAATCCATCCAATCAAAATACAAAAAGTTATTTACAGCAACTTTACCAACTCAGCAATAAATCTGATCCTAAAAATCAGAAACAAAACGGCTGTTGACCTTTCAAAATAAAAAATGTTTGGTTGGAACAATTTTGACCATTTTTGACTCTCAGTCCAAACAGAATCAATTCAGCTCTGATAAATGATTCAAGGTGGTCAGAAGTTTCCACCACTCCAGCGTTTCCATATTTTGTCTCATTAGAATATTTGGGCCAGACTCTGGGTTCTGATTGGACCCTGAGTCCAATCAGACTCTGGGTTCTGATTGGACCCTGAAACCCTCAGCTCAGCCTGCTGTAAACCCTTGGAGCGCTCTGCTGCTCCTCCATGATGCAGTTTGCTCCAGATCATCTCTGAACCTCTGAGGCGTCACAGAGCAGCTGGGATATCACTGGGATTATATTATATTATATTATATTATATTATATTATATTATATTATATCATATTATATTATATTATATTATATCATATTATATCACACACAGATGGACTCAGAGAGTCATTATCAACCATCAGGCAACTTATGAAGGCAACTGGTTGAATTCAGAGAAAAGGGGACTGAATACATTTACACACCGCACTTTTCAGTTTATTTGTAAAAATTGTGTTGAATCAGGTTTAATTTTCTTTGTATATTTGAATTACATTCAATTCCAATAAAATATTTTTATGTTTATGGTTATAATGAGGCAAAATGTGCAAAAGTTTCTAAATTAACAGATTAAATAAAACCTTAATGCAATAAACGTTCACAAAATAACTTAGAAATCTGTTTTTCGATGCTTCATCCAATTCATGCAAAGATGCCAACATGAGTTCAGGTCACTTTGGTAAATGATCAACATTTAACAAAAATGATAATAAACAAAACCATCATTGATCAAAAAGCATCCGGATGAATCAGAGATGAACTTCTGTTCATCTGCTAACAGGTTGGAGTCGATCACTTTACATGTTAATGTTTTAGTTTTTACCTCATGAATTATATTTATTCTTTTCTCTTAAATCATTTTGTTCAGAGCTTTATAGATAATTTCCAATAGTTTTTTATGTACGATATCTTTAAACTTTAAAGTTTTGTTAGAATAAAGAGTTTATTAATTGGCTCATGATATCCACATTATTAATAAGCCAAGTGGCTTTTTGGGCAACTTCACTAAAATGATGTTTACTTGCATTTCCTCAGATTTCTTAGACAAATAAGGCAAAACTAAAGAGCAAAATATGACATGCAAACCTTTAGCATTAATTCAACTTTTATTGCAATAGTTTTGGCAACTTTATGTCTAATATATTCAGTTTGAGTTTATTGCCTATAATAATCACTTTCAGCTTTACATGATTATAATTAATATAATATTGTAATATAACCATGTTTTCTGCTGTTTTCATTATTTCATCCATAATTTTACCAGAAAAAAAAAATTGTTTCGTCAAACATTAGAAACTTCAAAATATAAATAATTTACTGTAAAACAAATCTATGAATCTAGCTCTATAAATTCCTGACCTATAAAGTCCAGATCTATAAACACTAGATCTATAAACTCTAGCTCTATAAACACTGTCTATAAACACTAGCTCTATAAATCACTGTCTATAAACTCTAGCTCTATAAACTCTAGATCCATTAACTGTCTATAAAGTCTAGATATATAAACTTTGTCTATAAACTCCTGATCTATAAACTGGACCAGTTGATGTCCTTCATTTTGGGGCATCGTGATCGGCTGATACTGACATGTGAAGCTGATCTGATGTCCATTATTGAAAGGCTGATCAATCATCTCTGATCAATCATCTCTGATCAATCATCTCTGATCAATCATCTCTGTTCTGCTCTGCAGTGACAGTTTGACTGACAGAGCAGCTCAGTCTGAACGTTTCCAGCTGATATTCACTGCTAGCAACTCAGAGACGTTGCTGCAACATTCAGCAACATTTCAGACTAAATCAGTTCATATGAGCCGAAATCAGCAGGTTAAAGGTCAGAACCAGGGATCAGCCAGAAAACTGCAGTCGCTGCAGAAACACATTCATCACATTCAACTAGTTTATCTTCAGCTCCAACAGCTGAAATGTACTGGTACTGGTACTGGTACCGGTACTGGTACCGGTACCGGTACCGGGTCGGTTCTGAGCCTCCAATTGATTTTAACTGAAGTTCATCATAACTTAGAAATTGATGTAAAATAATGTTTGTTGCTGAGCAGCAAACAGCGAATCAGCTGCAGCAGAGAGCAGCTAATCCTGCTGCAGCTCATCCTGCTGCAGCGGCTCATGCTGCTGCAGCGGCTCATCCTGCTGCAGCAGCTAATTCTGCTGCAGCGGCTCATGCTGCTGCAGCGGCTCATCCTGCAGCTGCAGCCTGACATCTCAACATTCAGCTGGACAATATCAGACATTGATGAATTTTAATTATTGATATCAAACCTTATCAAACAGTTTGAGGCCAAAATACCTCAGAAATATCAGATCCACCAGGAGAATCAAATCATTAACGTTTAAACTCAGTTTCTTTTTTTTAAGTTATTTTTTTATTAAGGAACAACATAAAGAAATGCATCTCGTCTGTTCACAAAGGCTGGTATCGTCCTATACAGTCATCTATTCAGTTTGTTACTAATCAATACAATATTCCCCTTCTGATCGTCCCGTCTCCAGGATTTAGATGCTCTCAGAAGAACAGGGAGGAAAACGATTGAACAAGTCAGCATCACATCAGCACAACGTTTACCTTAAAACAAATGGTCCAGCAGAGGAACAATCAGTTTCATCAGTTTCAGATCTGGTGATCATGACGGGGTCACCATGGGGTCACCATGGGGTCACCATGGGGTCACCATGGGGTCACCATGGGGTCCAACATCTTTCAGATTTGTCCTGCTCCAGTTCCAATACAAATGTCAGTTCCTCCGTCCTGCAGATGTGTTGGATGATGCTTGTCCAGTCTTTTAATGTGGATATTCTGTCAGTCATCCGTTTCCGACTGATTGCTTTTTTACTGGCAATTAGCATTATATTGAATATATATGTTTTACAGAATCCCTTTACACAATCTGGTCGTTTGCACAAGAACATAGTCTCAAAGTTTAGAGTGAAATTGGCTCCAATAACAGTCTCCACACTTTAATTATCCCCAGCATGCAGTTAGCTGAGCACAGCTCCACACAATATGGAAATGGCCGATTTGTTTCCATCCACATAACCTCCAGCAGGTTTTATCTGCATTTCTGTCCCTCTGAGCTGCTGTTTTAAAAAAGCATGAAACCGTTTTCCAAGCAAATTTTCTATATGTTAGTGATGATGAGCGTCTCCAACAGTTCTTCACAATGTCTAGTCAGGCTTCAATGGAAATCTGGTGGCTCCCATTTCTCCTTTATATGGAAAGTATTTCCTCCTTCCAGGTTTTGTAGTTCATTATATATTTTGGATGTGAATTTATTAATGGAGGTTGATTGATACGATTTTAGAAAGATATTCAATATGCCAACAAATGCTCTGTTTGGGTCTTTAGTTGTTTTGTCTAAATAATGCCGGATTTGTAGATAACAGAAAAAGTCTCCGTTATCAAGACCATATTTTTGCTTAATATTTTGAAAAGTCCTCAGACAGCCTTTATGATATAAATCATTGTATTTTACCAAACCCTTTTCAATCCATTTTTAAAAGTATTATCTGTTTTATTTGGGGTAAAATCTTGATCATATGCTATCCATCTGATTGGTAAACAGGACTCTTTATTGTTTTTACTAATTTTGACCAGGTCTTAAATGCTGTTTCAGAACATGGACTGAGTTCTTTAAGGTCTTTTATGAAGTCAATATTTCCAATTGCTACTTGCAAAGGGACTCCACTGTTTGTACATTCAATCTCCTTCCATTGTGGAATGTAGGAGGAGTCACAAATCTCCACCAATGGATTGATTTGGGCTGCTTTGTAGTAGTTTCTCATGTTTGGAAGTGAAAGGCCTCCTTTACTTTTTACTCAGCTGTAAAGTTTTAAATCTAGTCCTTGGCTGTTTCCTTTGCCAAATAAATCTTGAAATCAGTTTGTCAATTTCTTGGAACATAGATTTGGCTGGTTCTGCTGGTAGTGTTTGAAAAAAGTAAAGTATTTTTGGCAGCATCATCATTTTGATCGCTTCTACTCTTTGCATGAGACCCAGACAGGGCAACAAGCTCCATGTGGATATGTCACTTTTAATTTTAGTCATTCATAGTTTGCTGGGGCAATACGGGTCTTTAGGAATGGTCACTCCCAAATACAATTGAGTCCATGTTCCAATTTATTTTGAAATTTTCCATATCAATATTGTTGGGTGAATATTTGAATGTCAAGACTTGAGATTTATGGGAATTCAGTTTACAACCTGAAAATTTCCCAAATTCCAACAAGATTTTATGTAATTCTGGGAGGGATTCCTGAGGTCTTGCCAAATAGATTAAAATATCATCTGCAAAGAGCACTAATTTTTGTTCATTATGGTTTAATTTTATGCCATGTATCTTAGTGCTTTGCCTAATCCATTGTTCAATAAATACGGCGAATAGCAGTGGGGACATGGAACATCCTTGTCTGCACCCTTGTTCAATTTTTATTTCTTCTGATAACTCCCCATTAATCCAAATCTTACCTGTAGGTTTGTTGTACAGTTCCGGGATTATCTTTATAAATCTATTAGAAAAGTTGAATTGGGACAAGACTCTGTATAAGGATGACCAGTCTACAGTATCGAATGCTTTTTGTGTTATAGCTTCTTTGTCCGTCTTCTTGATGTGGTTGATCACGTTTAGGGTTCTTCTGACATTGTCTCTGGTTCGTCTGCTCTTTATGAACCTTGTCTGGTATAAATTTATGATTTCTGGGAGGATATGTTCCAGTCTTTTGGCTAATATGGATGTGAAGATTTTATCATCCTGATTAAGTAGGCTAGTTGGGCGGTAATTTGAACAGTTCCGTTTGTCTTTTCCTTCTTTTGGGATAACTGTGATCAATGTTTCCCTCCAGGAAGGAGGAATTTGTCCCCCATTTAGAACCCAATTAAATGTTCTCAGGAGGAGACAATTGTTTTGAAGAGAGCTTATCAGCATTAAATCCATCAGGTCCTGGTGATTTATTAAGTTTGAATCTATTGCTTTTTCAATTTCTTGTGATGTTATATTTTTGGTCAGGGTTTCATTTTGTTCATTTAATATTGTAAGCAGCAACAATTCATTCGTTCATTCCTTCTTGTTTTTTTAGAGTCTACAGTTTTGGTGGTATTTTTCAAAACATTTGCTTATTTCTATGCCTGTATAGGTAACTTTTTTAGTTATTGGTTCTCTAATTTTGTATATAGTTCTTTCCTCCTGTTGTTTTTTTAGTGTGTATGCTAAGAATTTCCATAGTAACTCTACCTTAAGCATAAGAGTTTTTTCTGTGTATCGGTCTGTAATTCATGATTGATTTCATCCCTGCTTTGTTTTATTTTTTGTAAGGTTTTTAAGTCTACTTTGATTTGATTTATTTTTATTTATTTATTTATTAATTGGAACTTGAATTCGGCCAATTCGAGTTCCAATTTATTAAATTTTTCTTGCCTAGTTTTTTTTATAAGAGACGATTTTGCAATTATTTTCCCTCTTAGAAAAGTTTACATGCATCCCATAATATTGCAGGAGAGACTTCTCCATTGTCGTTGTCCTGCATATATGTCTGAATTTCTAATCTTAAATCTTCTTTAGTTTTGCACTGAAGTATGCTAGAGTTAAGTCTCCATAGAAACTGGGTTTTTGTTTTGTTAATTTTTACTTTTATATAAAGTAAATACATCCAGGCCTAACGAGCAACCAGGCCTAACGAGCATCCAGGCCTAACGAGCAACCAGGCCTAACGAGCATCCAGGCCTAACGAGCATCCAGGCCTAACGAGCATCCAGGCCTAACGAGCATCCAGGCCTAACGAGCATCCAGGCCTAACGAGCATTCAGACCTAACTAGCAGTTTTGCGCCGTCAACCTGTCGGGACGAAACATGTGATCCATATGGACCAGTCCTCCTCAAACTGGTGCTCCACGGCCCCCCCACGTGCAGTACTGCACGTAAACGACCGTTTATTTTCCGTGAAGTCAGCTCATAGTGCGACGCTGAGACTAGCTTAGCTAGGATTGTGAAAATTATGGTGAAAAACTGGCTGAAAACAAAGAAAAGCTGCAGATTCCAGTGGAAGGATAAAGTGCAGGAATATTCTCTGACCTGAGGAAGCTGAAGCTGCTGTGGTTCACTCTTGCGGTCGGAAGGTTGTAGGTTCGATTCCAGCTTCATGTCAATGTGCCTCTGAGCAAGGCACTTAACCTCAATACCGGTCTGCGTCTCGGTGTATAAATGTGTGCGAGTGCAAATGGGTGAAAGTGACTCTAGTGTAAAACGCTTTACGTGGTCAAAATGACTTAAGTTCAGTCCATTTACCATTTTACTAGCGAATGGATCGACTCAGTTAGAACATCAACAGCTGTTATTATATTTACTGAATTAAAGATGACCTTCAGCCTGAAGAGGTCAGAGAATCTCTGGACGGTTTCGTCCAGCAGATCCTCTGGTAACATCCTCAGATTGTTGCCACAATAAATATCATCAACGTTTGAGGGAAGATTTTAATCTGAGAAACATTCTGAAGACAGAATGACTGAAACTGGGCTCTGGGTCTGAATCAGCTTCTATATCCTAACAGTTATGATCTTTAAGATCCAAACTTCACTTGCATCCTCTGACTCATGACCCAATGACATGTTGTTCACATCCATCAGGATGTTCAGAAACACTAACAACCCTGTAATGTTGGGTTTGGGTTGGGTTTAGGTTTGGGTTTAGTTTAGGTTTAGGGTTGGGTTTGGGTTTAGTTTAGGTTTGGGTTGGGTTGGGTTTGGGTTTGGGTTCCAGTTGCTGTTCTGTTCATCTATGTGTCTCCACGTTAACAAGATTTCTAATGGCTGGAGCCAAGTTTTGTCAGCGCTCCTGGTCCATGTTGCCTGTCTGGAAAGCAATCTCTGCATTGTCCTTTGTGAGGTTTTCATTTGCTAACACATGATTTAGCTTTTGTACCACATTTAGCAGTTCAGTTTTGTGTTTTGTACTCAAAACTCCAAGGTATTTGCTCTTTTCTTACTTTTATTTGTTTTTGTATTTGGTGTTTGCAGCCTTGTGTAACAAGCAGCAACAGTTTTACTGAGCAGCCACATCCCTGAGCTGCTGGAGAACCTGATGCCTGTTTGCTCAGGAGAAAGTACTTCCTCTGGTGTAGCATCTTTATTGCCTCCTGCTGTTGTCCTCTGTATGTCTGGTGTGTCGTCTTGAGTCCAGACGTCACCACATCCTCCTTTCTTGTTAAACCTGGAGTCATTTTGCTTCCTGTCAGCTACTGAGAATCCTGGTAGTTAACGAGGCCTTTGCTGGTTGTTCAAACACATTTAGTCAAAAAGTGCTTAAAGTTGAAAAAATGGCACAAATGGTCCCACAAATCAGCTGAAAATCAAAGTGCAAAACTTCAACATTTGCTTAGATGTCGAGTTGTATTTCAGACATTCAGTAGATTTTCACTAAATTGCGGCCAGAATCACACAGACCTTCCCAGCCAGCAGCCATCTTGGAAGCTGGTTTTTACATTAATAAACAGTAAAGCAAACAATTCACCAACCAAACAGATTTTTTTTCTTGCTTTCATTTCTAAAACAGAAAATAAAAATGACAGAAAATATCTTCAAAAAGTGTATTTTATTTCAATCAGTCCTTCTGTGAGATGCGTCAGAGCCAGGCTGTGAGGATGTTCATTTGATTAGTAGCATATAGTCAGAATATCAGCAGAATAACAAATTTACCAGAACAAAAGAAGAGATTCATATTCTGGCCCTACTAGTGCGCCGTAGAGTTGAGCTCAATTCATTGTTTGAATCAACTGAAGCTTTAAAACAAGATGGTGCAAAAAAACCCAAAATATAATTTTGGTTAAAAAAACATTCAGATTTTCCAAAAAGGAAATAATCAAAATCCAAAAATATGATTAATCGATGAAACTGATTTTCTGTTAAAGTCGTACAACTGCTCTTAAATTTTGTTGTGACGGGATTATTTAATGTCATATTTGTAGTTTTTGTCTGCGACAGACTGGCGACCTGTCCGGTGACCCCGCCTCTCACCCGGAACGCAGCTGGAGAGGCACCAGCAACTCCCGACCCCGTTAGGGAGAAGGGTGACGGAAAATGGATGGTAGTTTTTGTTTCTCTCTGGATTTTTCTGACAGGAATGTTGTGCCGTACGCTAACACTAACTAGCAGTTGAAACTAGCTTCTAGCTGTTAGCTTCTTTGCCCATATTGTGAGTAAAAACCAGTGTCAGTGGCGCGTTAATTACTGTTTCCAGTAACCAGTAATTAACGCGTTGCGATTTCAGATCCAGTAGTCAGACTGCAGTTATTGAAATCACTGTGTCTTCTTTTGTTATTTAATTGTATTTCCTCTCTGCGTTTTGTCGAGTTACCGGCGTCTTTATGCCACAAAATCAGCGACAGGAACGTAAACAATTGATGCATTTTGTTGGTGGGTAAACAGGAACTATTTTCAGTTTCTGTTTCCAAGTCCGATTATTATAAGCAGCTTTGGCCTTTTTTTTTTTTTTTTTTTTTAAATCTTGGAAATGAATGAGACTCAGGTTTTGTCTTTTTGGGCTCATTTTTTAACGTGAAGTTCCTCATTTGGGCTTGGAAATAATCAGAGACTCATAAAAAACCCCAGAATTTGTTCGTCATTAAGGTAGTTTTAGTCAGACTCTCCCTGTCCGTCATTTCCTGGATGATCCGTCCCACTTGTCTTTAATGTCAAGTTAATATTTTACCTCTGAATGACGTCCAGAAAACTGGAAACATGAAGACAAATCTGAACAGCAAAAAACGTGAAAACAGCCATGAATGAACGAGTCCGTAAAGTTGTGCAACTGAACATCATTATAATCATTAATATTTATATATATCTGTGCAGCAGGAGATCTGCGCTCTGACAGCAAACACAGGGCCGTAACACACAACCTGATTCCAGGCGTTACCGACAGATGACTTGGTTCTCCAGGCTGCAGCAGTTTGTGTTGATTGAGTTTTTACAATCAGCCTATAGATCATTTTTCCAGAATCTCCTTCCAGAGAGATTCCTTCACTGTCCACCGAATCCAATGAAGGACCAGAGCAGGAAACGGTGTGAAGGATGGAAAAGGGTCCAGCTGATGTGGAAACCCGGTTCCTTCATAACGAGGTTCTGTGAAACAGTGTGAAACAGGTTTCATTGTTTTTCTGAACTGGTTCTGAAGATGGCGCACACAGTTGGTTTGACTCCCATGGTTTCAACTTTAAAGGCTTTAAAGGCTTTTCACCCAGATTAATCTTTTTTGTTTTTTATACTTTGTTTTTATCAGTTTTCACAGCATGTTCCTTTCAGAGTTTGTTTTATACAATGCTGTTAACAAATAAACCCCCAACACATAACAAAAGAAGAAAAAAAAAACAAACAAACAAAAAAAAAACATGTACACAAAAAATAGAGACAAACGGAGATACAAAAATCTGTTCACAGCTACCTAGAAGAATATAACAAAAGTTTGGTTACGATGGTTACGATTCATCTTGAATGTTTCCATGTATTGTAGAAATGGCTGCCATGTCTTGATAAATTTAGTAGTTGAGCCTGTCAGTGTATATCTTATCTTTTCTAAATGTGAAAGCTTCATGAGCTGCAAGCCACTGTTCATGTGTAGGGGGAGCCTTCTGTTTCCACCTCAAACGTATTAAACGAACCCCAGATTAATCTTAAAGAGTCATTTGACGGATTGACGCAGCAACTATGCAAAGATCCCGTGGATTCCCAGCCATGTCCTCCAACCAGACCAGGAAATCTTTCTGGCTCGACTGTTTCTTCTGCTCGTTGTGGATTTCGTCTTTTCCAGCTGAACAAAGGCAGGACTCTCAAGGTGAAATGACCGTTCATTTGAACCATTTCAGATACGCCAACAGACTGACTTCTAGGCGAACTACGAAATCAAGCTGGTCGAAGGAGATGGACACGAGTCCAGATGGCCTCCTGCTCCTGTTAGCAGGTGAAGTTCAGCTTCATGCCGGACCAAACGCATCCACTGATGCTGGTATTGAAGGGCCACTCGCCAGCGAGCCGGGGCTGGTTGCTGGAGACCGTCAGACCGTTTTACATCCCAGAACATGTTAGCCAGCAGTTTGATCAGACCGTTTAGTGTGGCGAGCGCGGCGGCGTGTCCAGTGGCGGAGCTGCAGCAGCAGAGCCACACAGGATCTCAGGAACTGGCGACCAGTTTCTTTTTAAAAGACTATAATTGACATGGAGGAAGAAACCAGATGATTGATGACAATAACTCGCCTCTATGTGACATTTTAGGTCAAATCCAGTTCATATTATCCAAGACATTTTCCCAATTTTTCCCCACAAAAGTTTCATTACCCAAAAACACCTGAATATTTGACGCCAGGTTTCCTCCACACTCAGCCTGCAGCAGACTGAGCTGATCCAACCGACTCCCAACAGTAAGAACCTCGCTCTTTATTTCAGCCAATGAGATGCAGCCAAAAAGAAACTGTTGACTAAAACATCAATATCTTCCTGTGAGTTTATGAAAACTATTAACTCATCAGCATCAGCTGACGAATTTAACGAGACATTTCACCCAGGAACAGAAACACAACACAGGACTTTCCTCAGTTCATGGAGCAAAGCAACAAACAGCAGCTTCTCTGCTCTCAGCACATCGACTGGACAACTGAAGCCTGTCACGGTATAAAACCTGGATCACAACCATGAAACCAAAAGCAGAACCAAATATTGCTGTTGAACCTGGTCAAAAGCTTTTCCTGATCTATAGAAATCAGACCAATATCTATGTCTAGTGAGCTGGAGATTTGCAAAACATCTCTGATTAAAGTGACTTTATCACTTATCAGCCTGCCAGGCACACTATACGCCTGGTCTCTGTGAATGACTGCACACATCACTTCTCTATGTCTGCGAGCCAAGACTGTGGGTAAAGACTTGTAGTCTGTGCAGAGCAGAGAGAGACCGGTCACTAGATCCTGTAGATACTGTAGATCTCCTGTCTTTGGAGCAGAGTAAAGACTGGATCAGAGTAAAGACTGGATCAGAGTAACGACTGGATCAGAGTAAAGACTGGATCAGAGTAAAGATTGGATCAGAGTAACGACTGGATCAGAGTAAAGATTGGATCAGAGTAAAGACTGGATCAGAGTAACGATTGGATCAGAGTAACGACTGGATCAGAGTAACGATTGGATCAGAGTAACGATTGGATCAGAGTAACGATTGGATCAGAGTAACGACTGGATCAGAGTAAAGACTGGATCAGAGTAAAGACTGGATCAGAGTAACGATTGGATCAGAGTAACGACTGGATCAGAGTAACGATTGGATCAGAGTAAAGACCGGATCAGAGTAAAGACTGGATCAGAGTAAAGACTGGATCAGAGTAAATACTGGATCAGAGTAAAATTGGATCAGAGTAACGATTGGATCAGAGTAAAGACTGGATCAGAGTAACGATTGGATCAGAGTAACGATTGGATCAGAGTAAATACTGGATCAGAGTAACGATTGGATCAGAGTAAAGATTGGATCAGAGTAAAGACTGGATCAGAGTAAAGACTGGATCAGAGTAAAGATTGGATCAGAGTAACGACTGGATCAGAGTAAAGACTGGATCAGAGTAACGACTGGATCAGAGTAACGACTGGATCAGAGTAACGACTGGATCAGAGTAACGATTGGATCAGAGTAACGACTGGATCAGAGTAAAGACTGGATCAGAGTGCCTCTGGCCGTCTGCAGCTCATGACATCCAACATATCCTCACTGGTCATTGACCAGAAGGACTTGTAGAAATCCACAGGAAGACCATCCATGCCGTCTCTCCAGCCTCATCAAGGCAGCATGCAGTTCATGCAGCGTGAGCTGAGCCTCCAGCTTTCCATTGGTTTCAGCTTCACCTGAGGAAGTCTTCATAGAAATCATGGCTCACATCCGGATTCTCCAAAGGTTCAGTCTTAAAAAACCGACAGCAAACCTCATGATCTCATTAGAACCAGAGACAGTCGAAGCACAGTCAGACTTTAGAGAGTGAACAAACTTTCTTTGCCCATTCTGCTTTTCTAGTCCAAAGAGAAAGTGACTGTCCATCCATCCGTGTTACAGTCAGATCTGGTCAAGGCTCCTTTAGCTGCTGTGTCCACAGGTTGGCCAGAACGGCTTTTCAGCTTTAATCTAAAAACCTTTGGTTTCCTGTAGACGCTGCCAAACCCTGCAGCTCTGCTGTGTGAGTCTCCAGGTTCCTCACAGATTTGGTTCAATCTCTCGTAACATTAAATGAACTGTTGACACAACTGCTTCATCCCACCACTGCTGAACACAAGACAAATCTGATTGAAATTGTTTATGACTGGTCCAGAAATGTTCAACAGCTGCTCTGAAAGCTCCATCATTTAGAAGAGCTGCTTTAAAAAGTTGATGCTCCGGATACAAACATGTTCAATAACCACAGAGCAACAAACCAGTGATCAGAAAAACCAACAGGAATTATTTGGCAGTTCTTAAAAATATTCAAATGATGTTTAAAACATGTAAATGATTCAATCTTGCCAAGGAGAAAAGATTGGCTTTAGAATGACTCCATGTCTCTGATTCCTGTGGAAAGCTCTCCACACATCTGAGAGGTCAGAGGTCGCAGTCAGCATGAGGCTCCAAGTGATTGATTTCTATTTTCAGTGCAATTAAAATCCCACAAAAACAAATAATCATCATCAGTCCAGTGTTTCTACTGTTCCCTGAAATATTCAATAGAAGAACTGCTTCAGTTGGAGCTTTGAGAAAAACTAAATTCACATTTTCATATTTGGCTTTAACTTTTAATAAATGACCTTCAATTATTTCTGCTGCTTCACAAGAAACAGGCAAAAAACCCTTAGAAAAGCTGATTCGCACAGCGCCACTGCAGCTGGACCTGCGACTCAGAAACCTTTCAGTCGTCTCATTATCAGCTTTGCTGATCAACATTTGATCAGTTTTGTTCAAATTGATATCAGACTCTAAACTTTCTGCTGCTTTGCTCTGTTGGTTCTGAGAGATTCAGTGCTGCTGGCAGCAGCTTCACAACGTTTCAACCAATCCTCATCAAGCATCCAGTCGCCCTCACAAAGCCCTTCAGTTCTAACCCTAACCCTGACCTTTACCCTGACCTTTACCCTGTCCTTTACCCTGACCTTTACCCTGACCTTTACCCTGACCTTTACCCTGTCCTTTACCCTGACAGATGGATCATGTTTAATCTCTGATCAGTGATTCAACTTCATTAGAACAATTTAGAAAGGATCAGGCTGTTCGTCTGCAGCTGCAACAGAAAGACCCCAGAAACTCCAGAACCATTAAGACCCGGACCGACTACCATGAGACCAGCGGCACCGCGACCCGGTTCACCATGACCCAGCGGCACCGCGACCCGGTTCACCGCGACCCGGCGGCACCGCGACCCGGTTCACCACGACCCGGTTCACCGCGACCCAGCGGCACCGCGACCCGGTTCCGCGGTACCATCACCATCACCAACATTCGCCAACTGTGTATTCTTAAGCTTTTCTGGCAACAATCGACTCATCTGACCTTCTGCACCACAACCAGAACATTGGATTTTCTCTGAAGAGGCAAAAACCATTTAATCTCTACGACGGCTAATTTTTCTGATATCCCACCACTGCTGTACTGACACAAACTGACATTTCATGAATCTCCACTGTTTCCAAAAAAAGAAAATCCTTTTTAAAACAACCATCATTCAAAAAAACAGTATTGAAATGTCTATATGCACTTTTAAGTCTTAAATTATATATAAACACATTTCCTGTAATCATACAATGACCAGAAAAGCCCAAAACATTAAAACCTGTCTAATGTTCCCAAAGTAAATGAGCCCAGGAATATTCTCTAATCTCTCCATTTTTAAAACGCCATACATCAGCTAAATCATAAGTTTCAATAAAATGTTTCAATATTCTCCCTGAATGTAAATGTGGCTCCAAATGTCTGAATCATCTATTGTACAATTAAAATCAGTTCCTCAAATGAACTAATCTGTGATGGTGTATTTGCTAACTTTTCTAAAAAAAAACACAACGTTCACTTGAATTCATAGGAAAATATACATTCAGTAAAATCAACTTTATATTTTCATATTTAACAAAAACCTTTAACAATCTTCCAGATACAACATCTTTAATTTCAATAGAAACTGGAAGAAAATTCCTTTAGAAGTTAAGTTTTGTGACTCAGAACCAGATTTCATCCCGATCTAAATAAATATCAATGCATTGATATTTATCAATGCATTGATAAATATCAATGCATTGATATTTATCTATGCATTGACCAAAAACCAAAAACATCCCGTTTTCCTGCTGTCACGTCCAAAACCCTTGTCATCTGTTCAGACTGTAACCGTTAATATTCTGGAGGAATCAGAAGATTCCTTTAGAATCACTTTCTCTGACCTTTTCACTGATTCTGTTTCGGTTTCACTCCTTCACGCCCTTTACGTTTTCTTTTGAAAACACTTTCATCATCCCTGATCAGATTTCCTTCACTGTGAACTGAGTCCATCCATCCATCCATTTTCTGACCCTTCTCCCTGACGGGGTCGGGAGTTGCTGGTTCCTCTCCAGCTGCGTTCCGGGCGAGAGGCGGGGTCACCTGGACAGGTCACCAGTCTGTCGCAGGTGAACTGAGTCATCAACATCCATTTCATCTTGTAATAGACCTTTTTCACGCTTCCGGGTTTTAAAGCTTATGTTGGGTTGGACAACTTCCGGTGGCTATAGCGTTAGCATGACAAGGCTAGGAAAATGGCTCAGTCTCAGCGCAGTTGTTTTTGTTCAGTCCCTGGTTGTTCATGTGGGGAAAGAAAACAGCCACATCTGTCCTATCATGCGTTCCCGATGGACCCGGACCACCGGAGGCAGTGGATCCAGGCGATCGGAAGAGATGAAGGTCCCGACTTTTGCATAAAGACGGGGAGCACTTTCGTATGTTGCCGCCACTTCACACCGGAGGATTTTGTTAGCGGATCCACCAGCAGCCGCCTTAGAAGTGGAGCTGCTCCTTCCCTGTTTGCCTGGAATAACTTCACTGCACCGGCAATGAGAGAGTCTGCTTTGGAGAGGGATAAGAAACGGCAGTTTGTCCTCTCAGCAAGCTAGCAGGCTAAAGATGCTACTGCGGACCATGATTATATGGCACATCCACCCGCAGGTAAACGTCTAATTAAGATAGTACATTGTATATATTTCGATGTAAGATAAGTTTCAGTCAAATATAACTGTTACTATCATATTATTATTATTATTATGACCACATAATAATGAAATTATGAGATTATGTGGTTATGTATTTTGTGGAGAGATTATGCTGTTTTTCACAAACTGTACTGGCAAATACATTTCAGAATGTAATCAGAATATAATTAAAAAGTTTCAATTATGTTTGTCTCCAATATTCCACGTAATTTAGAAAACTAAGTTAAGCTTCATTACGATGTTTGTGTAGTTCATATACTGTAGCTAGCGGTTAGCTCGCTAAGCTACGTGTTTTCTTAACCTGATAGCAGTGGATCTATTTTTCGTGGAAGAACTTTTATCCTTTCCACGTTTGTTGGTGGATGAATTAGCCGCTGCGATTTCCTCCGCATCAGCGAAAGAAATGCTGGCAAATTAAGTAAGGACGATGAAAAGGACCGGAGGAGGAGAGCCATTTTTCAGAATACTTGAATTACAGTCACCAAAACAGGAAGTGCCGCAGCCCTTTCAGAAACAGCTTCCGGTCGCCGTGAAACAGGTCGTTTGACTCTTTACTCCCTTCAACAGACGAAACGAAACCCTCAAAGTCACTTTGTGAAGCATCTCCATCCTTCCATCCCTCCATCCTTCCATCTCTCCATCCTTCCATCCTTCCATCCCTCCATCCTCCATCCTCCATCCCTCCATCCCTCCATCCCTCCATCCTCCATCCCTCCATCCTTCCATCCCTCCATCCCTCCATCTCTCCATCCTCCATCCCTCCATCTCTCCATCCCTCCATCCTTCCATCCCTCCATCCTTCCATCCCTCCATCCCTCCATCCCTCCATCCTTCCTCCATCCCTCCATCCCTCCATCTGACAGTCGCCTTGTGCTTGGTTCCTTCTTGCTCATAGTTGAGTGTTTTCTGTTGCTTTAATTGCTCTGTTTGATGCAGCAGATGGTTTCTGACATGGGCAGCAGGGCAACCGCCCAGGGCGTTATGCTGCTGGGGGCGGCACCAGAACTCTGTGGATTGTGGCTCAGAGATGGAAGCAAAGCAGAACAAAGAGTTTGAATTGATAATGATATTGGTTAAATATATTTCTGCTCTAAGTATTTAATATCTGCATGTTTTTATGGGAATGTGATTTTTTTCAGGTATTTTAAGAAGCAGTTTTGTTCATATTTCATCTTTTATAGTGTCATGTAGCGCGGGGCGCCGGTCCGGTCTCAGGTTGGGTTGGACTCCTCTTCCTCAGTGGGACGTCTTCCCACCTCCTTCCTGTTGGATTTTTCAAAATAAATGCCACTAGTAGCAGAAATGTGAACTTCAGGATGTTTCTGAGTAGCTCAGCTCTTGTTGGTCCTTTCTTCAGGGAAACAGTTTTCTGTTCAATGTGTTTATGTTGTGTTCAGTTTCAAAGCTTTAATCATTTCTCTCATTTTGCCAAATAATATCAAACTCTGCAGGTCATCCTTGAAATTCTGATGCACAGAATCACAAATCCAAATCTAAACCGTGTCACAGAGTAAACACAATGAAAACATGTTTTATCTGCAGCATTGTTCATTACTGATGTCTTAAAATGAAACACATTCGATACATTTAATAATACTGCCAGTGATCAGGTGATCAGGGTCGCCACCTTTCACAAATCAAAATAAGGGGCGACCATGAAAATGAAGCTCTAATCAGAGCAACAAACAGAAAACTCGACTCCAGGACTCAGTAACTGATCATAACAGCTGATTTAATATTCAAAATGTGTCCAAAGACAGGCCAAAATCTGAAAGTTATGTCAACATTCTGGTATTTTAAATAGTACTACTAAAATATTTATACACATCAGGAGTCGGGTTTGGTTCCTATAGTCGGTGTTTCTATGGAGACGCTAAAGAATGAAACACAAACAGGCAATATTTCCTCCTGAGTCTCCAGAGACTCAGATCCTGATGCAGCAGCTCAAACTGCAGCAGCTCAAACTGCAGCAGCTCAAACTGCAGCAGCTCAAACTGCAGCACCATCATGTTTTATTACTGGTCATTTTTCAGGGTTAGGGTTACATTCTGAGGTTAAAAAAAACTGACCACTGAATATTAAAGACATTTATTTAGTATAATTTCTGCAGTTTCCCTGTTGGCCTTGTGTTGGGCTGCAGGTCTGCTGCATTTTTGATTAACATGTTTTTTCTTAGCCAAACTGGAAAAGCACATTAATAAAATAAGTGTTTAATCAAACATGAACTGACCTCTGAACACTTATTCATAAAATGTATCAACATTTCAACATAAAACTCACAGAAACTCCAAACAAACTGTTTAAAGTAGGAAATGTTTAGAACCGTTAACCTCGTCTGTTCTTTAAATTGTCATATTTCTTTGGCTATTATATAATAAATTATCATCCAAACATCCTGAGTCAATAATCAAACCTCAATATTCAACTAAAATCACTGAAACAGAATCAATAATAAAATGTTCTGCATCATTTCAGCCTCAGGAGATGATTGAGGACGAAGAGACTCTGATTTCTGGGTCTGATGGGTCTGATGGGTCTGTAGGTTCTGATGGGTCTGACGGGTCTGTAGGTTCTGATGGTTCTGATGGTTCTGACGGGTCTGCGGTTCCTCCTGATCCATTCAGTCTGGTATCGATCACGTCTCACAGCAGCTCTCTGCGCCACCATGGACTTTTTAAATACTTCAGCATGGAAAGTGCGTCTCTCTCGTCTCTGCAGGACATTTTACTTCCAGGACGTTTCTGAAGACGCGGCTTGATGGCAGCGTCCGTCTCTAGGCAACTGTCGGTCCGCAGCGTTCAGGGGTCCTTCAGCTCCCGCCACGCCAATTTAGCTGTCCTTCATATTTCCTGTTTTATTTTGTTCATTATTATTATTGATTAGCGTGTTTATTGGACATTTATAGAAACATGGAACAAATCGCGTCCCGTATCGTATCAAACCCGTATCAATACGGGAGGGGTGGCGACCCTATAGGTCAGGGGTCAAACTCCCGTCCTGGAGGCCACTGGCTGCCCTGCAACCTTTAGCTGAGCCTCTGCTGCACCTGAATACAATAATGAGCCATGAAGGTTCTGGATCCAAACCAGGAGGAAATGAAGCCGTTTCATTGCAGCATTTTGTTCCTGTGGCTCATCTAAAACCTGCAGGACTGGAGTTTGACAGCTGTGCTAAAGGTGAAACATCCAGGAAGTACTTTTACTTACGTAAAAATTGTTAATGTGGTACTTTTACTTTTACTAGCATTGAGTACTTTCCCCAAGTAAAAGATGCAATAACCTGCAGGCCCACTTTTCTCCACGTTCATCTCAGTTTCTCCTTCTTAGCATTAGCTGACGTATCTAAGTGCTAAGAGCTAACTTCCTGTAACTGATGAGGAGCAGTGGCCTTCAAAATAAAGGTTGCATCTCTGTCAGTGGGAGCCAGTCACATCAGATGATGACTGCTAGCAGCTGCTGATCATTTACCAATTAGCAGCTAACCGCTAGCAGCTGCTGATCATTTACCAATTAGCAGCTAACCGCTAGCAGCTGCTGATCATTTACCAATTAGCAGCTAACCGCTAGCAGCTGCAGCACACAGTCTGGATCTTCCCCAGGAATCCATGCTGTTTTCTACTGCATGGGCCCCGTTATCGGGTCCAGAACGGGCCCCATCTGCTCTGGCCAGTCTGATCTGAGCAAACTAGATCTACAGTTCAGTAGAAAACACAGCAGAGGTCAGAAGTCAGAGAGGAAGTTGCTTCACTGAGAGCAAGAAGTGAATAAATTCTTTGGCCCACGAAGCATAAAATCCAGCATCTGTAGGTGTGTGTGTGTGTGAAGCTGTTGTCTCCTGGTAATCTTGTCTCTTCTCTCCTCCCATCAGCCATCTGTGCAGGCGGCTGCGGTGGGCACCGCGGCGTGTGCGAGGCGCCTGGACGCTGCCGGTGTAACGTGGGCTGGGAGGGGCGGCGCTGCGACAGCTGCAAGCGGCATCCCGGCTGCCAGCACGGCACCTGCCAGCAGCCCTGGGAGTGCAGCTGCAATGAGGGCTGGGGAGGCCTGTACTGCAACCAAGGTGGGTCCGACCCGGTCCGGTTTCTTCTAAAATGGCTAAAGACGAGACACCAGACCGACCTCTGACCTCTGACTGACAGACATAGCATTCACAAAAGAATCCTGGAAAGGTTCTGATCCAGATGGTCCGTTTTTCCGGTCTGACCCGGTCCATACAGAATCAGCACCAGAACCGCCTGCTGGTCCAGAGGGAGGAGATGGTTTACTGAGAATCGACCCAATTAGAAACAGAACCAAGGATTCAATGACAACGGAACAGTTAGCCCTATAATCCTGTGGGATGCGGCTAAAGCATAAATGAGGGGTAAAATAATTGCAAAATGTGCGAATTTGAAGAAGATTAGAATGAAGAAGTTAACAGACTTACAGGAAAACCTGAAAAGATTGGAGCAGCAGCATTCGATTAATAAGAGCCCATCCTTACTGGAAGACATGAGGCCTAATAAACAGGAGATCCATAAAATATTAAGTGAAGAAATCGAAAAAGAACTTAAATATATGAGACAAAGATATTATGATGCAGGACATAGAGCTGCTAAGGTGTCGTGGAGGCTTAGGAAGCAACAGGCGGAAAACACGGTTTATAAGATTCGGAACCCAGGGACTAACAATATATCGAATAAACTTAATGAAATTCAGAAGATATTTGAAGGGTATTATGCATCCCTGTATGCACAGCCAGACAAAATAGATAATCAAATAATTCAAAAATTTCTTAACTCATTGGATCTCCCATCATTAGGAAAAGACCAAAATGACGAGTTGATGGCAGAAATATCAGTCGGGGAAGTTGATTGGGGGATATCGAATCTCAAGACCAGCAAATCACCAGGCTGTGGTGGGTTAGGGTTGGGGTTAGGGTTGGGGTTAGGGTTGGGGTTATTCCCCCTGAATGGTTTCAGGCTATGAAGGAATCTGTTACCCCACTATTGAAGGCCTCCTTTAATTACACTCTGGGAGGGGATTCTCTCCCACCATCATGGCGAGAGGCGTTTATATCAGTCATACCAAAGGTAGGAAAGGACAGAACGGACCCGAAAGGATATAGACCAATTAGTGTGTTAAATATAGACTATAAACTATATGCTGCAATATTAGCTAAGAGATTAAGTACCCTGATGCCTTCTTTGATAAATGAGGATCAGACAGGTTTTATCGGTAATAGACAAACACATGATTGTATAAGGAGGGCCATTCATGTTATTGACCATATAACCAAAGAAAAATCAAGTGCAGTCCTTTTTAGCTTAGATGCCGAGAAGGCGTATGATACTGTGGGGTGGGAATTTTTGTTTGAGGTAATGAAGAGATTCGGATTTGGTGAGAGATTCATTCACTGCATAAAAACTATATATTCTTCGCCAAAAGCAAGAATCAAAATTAACGGAAGTCTCTCGAATCAAATAATACTACAACGAGGATGTAGACAGGGTTGCCCCTTAAGTCCATTACTTTTGAATCTTTTTATTGAACCACTGGCTCAGGTTGTTAGGGAGGAGTCTGGTTTGGAGGGGGTGACGATAGGGAGTGTGGAGAGCAAGATATGCCTATATGCGGATGATCTTTTAGTAATAAGTAAAAACCCTGAATCTGGTACTCCAGTGCTCATGGATATTCTGGAATCATACGGCAAACTTTCCGGATATAAACTCAACATACAAAAAACTAAAATTTTGACTTTCAATTTTAGCCCATCGAAACGGTTAATAAATAGTTACCAATTTAATTGGAATCAATTACAAGTGGAATACTTGGGGATCCTTTTAACAAAAGATTTAGCTCAATTATATGACGTTAATTAAAAATGCATAAATAAGAAAATATATGGGCTGAACAATGGCGCAGTGGGTAGCGCTGTTGCCTTGCAGCAAGAAGGTCCTGGGTTCGATTCCCGGCCCGGGGTCTTTCTGCACGGAGTTTGCATGTTCTCCCTGTGCGTGCGTGGGTTCTCTCCAGGTTCTCCGGCTTCCTCCCACAGTCCAAACACATGACTGTCAGGTTAATTGGCCTTCCCAAATTCTCCCTAGGTGTGAGTGTGTGTGTGTGTGGTTGTTTGTCCTGTTTGTCTCTCTGTGTTGCCCTGTGACAGACTGGCGACCTGTCCAGGGTGACCCCGCCTCTCACCCGGAACGCAGCTGGAGATGGGCACCAGCAACTCCCGACCCCGTTAGGGAGAAGGGTCAGAAAATGGATGGATGAAGAAAATATATGAGGACCTGGCCAGGTGGAGCCTGCTTCCCGTTGATATTGGTAACAGAATCCAAGCAATAAAGATAAATGTCCTTCCGAGACTACTGTACATATTTCAAGCACTCCCTGTGGAGGTCCCAGTAAAACAATTTAGGGAATGGGATAAACATCTCTCAAGGTTTATTTGGAACAATAAAAGGCCAAGAGTGAGATAGTTGACCCTGCAGCTCCCTGGGGATGGGGGGGTATGGGTTTGCCTCACCTGGCGGATTATTACATGTCGGCCCAGTGTGGACCCTTGGTACGCTGGTGTAGCCCGGCCTATGAGGCTAAATGGAAACACATTGAACTCTCCTTGCTGAACTTTCCTATGCAGTCAGTATTGGGCTGTCTAGACGGATTGTCCCAGGTATATCAGTTGCAAAATCTGTGCCTGAGCTTCTCCCTGAAGCTATGGGCAGGGTTGGTCAGAAAGTTTAATCTTCACAGACAGTTAGGGGTGTTGAGTTGGCCTGCGTACCACCCGCATTTCCTCCTGGCATCGATAGATCATAAATATAGAAGGTGGGCAAGACAGGGAGTCACCGCATTCTGCACCATGGTTAAAGACTAAAGGGGTATTAATGAAACATGAGGAGTTATGCCAGATCTGTGAGGTGGGTAAGGAGGACTTTTATCGCTACTTACAGGTCCGTAGTTTCCCAAGAAAGGAAATGAGAATTTCTGACTTAGAGACAATTCCAGGCATAATACAACTTTTTATTGATCATATGCTGGTAAAAATATAAGAGGAATTATTGACAAATGTTATAGAAATTTAAGACCCATGAATAAAAACTCATCTGACTACATAAAAGAGCGATGCGCTCTGCACCACCTGAGCGGGAAAATGGGGTTCTTTGGCTGTTCACTTGTTTTTGGTTTTCTGGTTCCTGATACTGGACTTAATACTTTGAAATAGTTTTGGAAATGTAATATTTTTGATCAGTATTGTTGAATGTCACCTGCCCTCTTGTTTTGTTGTGTTCTGTATTTGTATACCTGCTTGTTTAAAACTAAATAAAAATAAAGTTTAAAAAAAAGAAAAAAAGAAACAGAACCAGGAACGAACCAAACAGGAAGTCCTGTGTCTCAACTTCCTGTTTGCTTTTACATCCCTTTGTGACTGTGAGCGTGACTGAAACTGACCAAAGTCAATCAATCAATCAGTCAGTCAGTCAGTCAGTCTCTATTTGCATAGCACATTTCAGCAGGTTGATGTTTCCATAGCAACTCTAAGCAGCTGGTTTTAGTCTGGGAGCTCAGTGACGGACTGAGAGCCGGGTTGGTCTCTGTCTTCCTGGTTTTAGTCAGAACTGCAGCTGCAGCAACAGCAGCATCAGCAGCTGCAGCAACAGCAGCATCAGCAGCTGCAGCAACAGCAGCATCAGCAGCTGCTGCACCTGCAGTCAGTAAAATAATATTTAACAGTGAGTCTCTCTGTCCCCTAAATTATACATGAGGCAAATAAATCTCAACACTGCATGTTTCAAATGATGTCAAGGAAAAAGGAAATTCAGCTTCATTCAAAGTCAAATGCATCAAAAGAAACAATCCTGGGAGTCTGGCGCTGTTTTTGCTGGTTCAGATATTTCTGACTGAGTTCTGCTGAATGTCAGGAGGAAGCAGACGAGTTTCAGTTTCATCAGTTTTTCTCTCTCATGTTAATGTAAAATCTGTAGTTTTTAAGCTACATGCTGCAGCTCTCAGCAGCTGCTTGGTGTCAAAGTTCACCGTCTGGAGGCTGAACGGCTCCGTCGGTGAAACATTCCCAGCAGCAGCGGCGGTCCAACAGCCGGACCAGAACCAGCGTCTCACTCCGCAGCTTGAATTATTATTTGGGTTTTTGTTTGGCTTTCTGGCCGTGATGCTAATCGCTGGTAGCCGTGCTGCTCTGCCTGGTGTCTGTTTGCCTTTTTCCTGCATTGAGCCTCCATGTAGCCAAAGTCCATCAAGTGTTTGTTTTTTAAATGTCATATATTAGATTCATTGTGTTGATGCATTTTGAAGTTCTTCACCACTGAGGTAATTTTCCACCGCAACACGCGAACATCTCCATTCACGCTGAGCGCTAAAGCTCCTCACAACAGGATTTGTTGCTGCGCAGCGAGAAGGAAGGAGGAGACGAGCTGCAGACTGAGAAGGAGGGACAGGTGATCGGACTTAGTGATTGGCAGCAAGAGACGGTGATTGGCCGATAATGATCAGTGGCCGATTGATCAGCACACCTCTAATACAGACGCTGTGCAGAATCCTGCAGCTCCCAGCTCCTGGTAGAGCTCAGGAAGAGAGAGACCACCTGCAGAGGCGAGAAGGGAATTATTATTATCATTTATATATGTGCAGTGAGTACATCCTCACATTCATGCAGATATGTAAGTATATCATTTCATGAGACAATACAGAGAAAATGACACTTTGACACAATAAAGTCGTCTGTGTGCAGCTTGTATAACAATGTCAATTATTCTATATACAACCATTAATGTCTAAACCACCAGCAACAAAAGAGACGACACCCTGAAGGTCCAAACTGAGCACTGCTCGTCATTTTCCCTACAACATGTCACGTTGTCACTCCTGACTGTTACTCGGCCTCAGGTATGCATAGGCAGCAGCTGTGTTCAGTTTTGCAGTGCAGCTCTCTCTCTCTCTCCTCCTGATCACTGAAGGTCCAACATGGCGCCTCGTGGCAGACGAGTTGCTGTGCCACATGAAGACGGCCGAGGCTGCAGGAGGATTGCTAACGGAGCTGCAGAGCAGACCGAGCCTCATCCAGACAGGCTGAGAGCTCAGAGTCACATCCAGATGCTGTCTTTGAAGGACAGGTGCAGGGCTTCTGTCAGCATTGCTGCAGAGACTGTAGAGGTCAGGGGTCAGACCATACGGCTCACACTGCATCAGATTGGTCTGATGGCTGTCACCCCAGAAGGAAGCCTCTGCTGAACTCTGCACACAGGAAAAGCCTGCAAGCCGTTTGCTGAAGACATGTCAGCAATGGACATGGATCCTGGTAGCAGGTCCAGTCGTCTGAACAGGACAAGATCCATTAGTTTGGTTCAGAGGGTCTCCAGCTTGTGTGGCAGCTGAGGAGCACAAAGATACGTGTGATGCAGCACGGTGGTGGGAATGTCATGGTCTGGGCCACAAGTTTTGAGCGCGAGAAGAAAGTTTTGAGAAAGCAGAGTGAATATTTGACAAGGAGCAGAAGTTTGGAGGGACGAGCATCACAAGTTCGAGAAGAAAGACATGAAGTTCTGCCTTCAGACTGAAACTGCTCTGGAAATATGGCAGGAAAATTACTCCATACTCCAACTGAAGCCGTGTGCTGACTCTATATCTATAACTCTAGATCTGTGACTAGATCTATAACTCTATATCTGTGACTCTGGATCCATAATGAGATCTGTAACTCTAGATCTATAACTCTAGATCTGTAACTCTAGATCTGTGACTAGATCTGTAACTCTAGTTCGTTCCTGTCTAATAACTTCACTTTCTGTTCAGAAAGTTTTGTCTTATCCACATTTCTCTGTTCTCAGCGTCTGTCCAGTGAGGTCAAAGGTCACCTGGTGACATCATAACGTAGAGCTGTGTCATCTGCGTCGTCATGGTAACTGATCTTATTTCCTGTTGTGACCTGTGCCAGTGGGATCTTATAGATATTGAACCAGAGGGTCCTAGAATGGAGCCTTGGGGAACCCCACATGTGACCTTTGACCTCTTGATGATGATAATAATAATAAAGCATTTTATTTGCCAGCGCCTTTCACACCCCAAAGACCCTTTACAACATTAAAAACTCAAACAGTAAAATGGCCACAAAGTCACTGCCAGTTAGTGAGCAGGAACCTGAATAGACGAGCTCCGGGCCGAAGTTCCCGAAGTTCCCGAAGTTCCCGAAGTTCTCGATGTTCCCGATGTTCCGGTTCAGCTGAGACGGACTAGAGGCTCTGAGGGTGATGAAGAGGATGAACGGAGGGAAGGTGAATAGTGGAGATGAGCCGACCTGGTTATATTATCAATATTATTATTATTATCGATATTAATAATATTATCAATATGAGAGAACAGAGAACCGACCACGTTTCCTATTGAAACAGAGAAATCCCAGTTCCATCAGACTGGAACCAGTCTTGAACTGGAACCAGTCTAGAACTGGTTGAAGCCTTTGACTAGGCCGTCTCAGTGCTGTGGTAACCATGGAAACCGGACAGCAGCTGCTTAGCCGCTCAAACAGATTTTCCAGTGACGTTGCTACGAACGGGAGGTCAGAGGTCGATTTAAATCAGCTGATGAGCCACCAGGTTGTTATTCAGGTCAGACGGACGAAGGCTGGACTGTGAAGGAAAGTTTGGCTCGGATGTCCAGGCAGCAGGAACAGGAGCTTCATGGCTTCAGCGTCTGGGTTCAGGATAGATCCTGGATTTGGTGTCGATGTTCAGATTCATCCTCTAATTTTGAATTTTCTCTGTGTGGAAGTTGGGACATAGTTTCAGTCTCTGGACGGTTTGGGATTCTGTCAACTGTTGTAAATAAAGTTCCAGCATTGTTCATGTTTTTCTTCACTATTTCTGCGATGATTGCTTCCCTTGCGTGTTCTGTTGCAGTGGTCGCTATGGAGTCTCTTTATAAACGTGAAGTTGAGTTTTGCTCCATTTTCGACCATCAGCCTGGGATCGGAGCCGAGGCCCCCTGGGGTCTGTGCTTTTCCTCTGTTTTTCTGTTTGCCACTTCCTGTTTACTGCAGCCATGCAAGCATCAACAGCTGATGACATCACGCTGTGCGTCGCCTGGCAGATGGAAACACGTCTAACTGGATTCTTTTTTTGCAACATTTGAAAAGTTTCATTGTCCAGTGAGGTTCTGCTCCAGCTGATCTGCTGCAGAGTCCCAGCTCCAGGAATTAGACCGGGCCGCTTCAGAGTCCTCCAGAGTTTTAGTTTACTCTGAGTTTTAATGGTTAAATGCAAAAATATACAGAAAAATTACTTCTTCATAATAGAGTGATAATAATAAAGTAATAAAAAGTAATTAAATGTAGCTAATCATTACTAAACTTAGACCAATAATCATGCAGGACTGCGTGTTGGTAAAACAGCTGCAAAAATGTGATATCCTTTGTTTACAAGAAACTTTTTATGGAAACAGGATTTGGGAAGTTTGAACTGTATTAATGAATTAATGAACTGGTGAATCTACTGTGGATCTTTCTGTGGGTTAATGAGAGTCTGAGGCACAAAAAGCTGGATCCAGTTCTGAATGTCAGCAGAACTGCTGTTGACTGGTGTATTGTTGTACATTTAAAAGGTGAAAACAAAGAATTTGTCTTTGTTAATGTTTACACACCGTGTGAGTCCTCAGAATGAAGACATCTATAGAAATAGACTTGCTTTCTTGAACTCTTATGATCATTATTTTACCTCTGTGTATGAATGCAGATATATCTGATGAATATTCTTCATTTGACAAACAGTTTTGTGACAATAACAGTTTCAGCTCCTGCTACCTGCAGAAAGCTGTACATATATAAGAAGCTGCTGATGCCCATGCTGCTGTAGAATCAATAAAAATCTTATATGAATATTTTATGTCGGATCATGTTCCATTTTCAATGATGCTGGGCTTTAAAAATCTTCCAGAGTTCATACGGGAGGCAAATAGTGCCCCTACAGTTATATTTAAATGGTCCACACTCTCTAAAGATGACTTGACTTATTAGCATATCATATGAAAACTGATCTTCTTTTCAGTAAATTAAGTTTCCCTCTTCAATCTATTATGTGCTCAGATGTTAATTGCAGTGATATTTCTCACTGTATTGACCTCCATACTATGTATGTCATTGTGGATCCTTTGTATCAGAGCACAAGACCAAGAATAACATCTGGGCAGGTTGGAATGAATATGTGTCAGGATATCCTGCAGAGGCTAAACAGGCATTAGATGTGGGTACAAGCAGGTAAACCAAGATATGGGATTATCCTAGATTGTAAAAAACTCACCATTGCAAAGTATAAATATGCCATTCGATTCATTTCCAAATGTGAGCAGAATATGAGAGCAGAGTCCATGGCTGAAAAACTGCTTTGTAAAAACGCCATTGGCTTTAGGAATGATGTCAGAGCCTGAAGCTGGTCTGCTGCTTGCGACTAGAGGGGTTTACTCATTTTAAGGACCTTTTCATAGACAGGAATTTGACATCCTTCGAGGAACTTAGCAATAGATATGGTTTACCTAAATTCCAGGTTTTTAGATATTTGCAAACCAGAAACTTAATTCAGTCTCAGTTTCTCTGCCAGAGGATATACTGTTAGAAACCATCCTATCATTGAACCCGACTCATAAAGGCCTGGTTTTGTGGCTTTATAATAAAATGTTGAGTATGAAAGAGACCTCCTGACCTAACCTCAAAACATCATAGGAAGATGACTCGGATATGACTACACTGGATGACACATGGGTCTCTGCACTAAAACTGGTGAATACAACATCTCTGTCTCACTCAGTTCAAAATAATACATAAAGCCCATCTTTCCAAAAGCAAACCATCTCGTTTCTATCCAGGAGTCACCTCATTCTGCAACAAATGCAAAACTGCTGTCGCCAAGCTGGTTCATATGTACTGGTCCGGTCCCGCTCATGGGTCAGTTCTGGACAGATGTCTTCTGTCCGATGTCTGGTTTGGCCGGAGTGGACGGTAACACCGGGCCGTCTCTTGGCCCTTTTTGGTTTCAGTGGTAAGGGGTTGACTTTACCAGCTTCTAAACGAAGGGCACTGGCATTTTGCTCACTGTTAGTGAGGCGCACAGTTCTGACCAGGCGGAAGGTGCTGCTCCTCCCACTCATAAGCAGTGGTTATGTGACCTTGTGTCATGTTTGAAACTGGAAAGAATTAGATGCTCTTCAACGCTCAACTGGTAAATTTGAAGAAACTTGGGGGCCTTTTCTTGACTTATTTCAAAACATGCAAAGATGTTCCAGATGAATTCAGTTAATTCATTTGATTAAAATATGTTCCATTTCTGTCAGAGATAGGAATGTAGAGTGTAGACCTTCTGGGCAGTGACTGGGTGGGCTAAATGGGATTACTTTGTAGGGATTAATTTTCGGATAAACACTTCTTTGTATTCACAAACTGTATGTATGAAAGGAAAAACCTCAATAAAAAGACAGTGATTAATATTATTATCAGTCGATGCAGGCAGCAAACTGCCATCAGAGCCAAGAGATTCACAAAAATCACCTGAAACAGAATGTAAGTCTGCAGCGTTCGTCTTGATGAGCTGAGTCTCCATCTGCTGCCATTCAGTCAAAATCCCAGTTGGAGTCTTTATTGTCCAGTTGCTTGTGTTGCACTGGTGTTTGTCCAGTAATGCAGGTTTACGTCTTACTGGTCCACAGCTACAAACTGTCCAGGATTTTCAACTGTTTTAGGGTCATTTTGATGAGCTGAATCCAAAAATCACATTGGTTTTACTCAATCAGGTCAACTTCCTGATGCAACATGAGCATCAAAATGCATTTGTTGTTAGGGTTGGGGTAGGTTAGGGTTAGGGTAGGTTAGGGTTCGGGTAGGTTAGGGTTAGGGTTACGGTTCGGATCCTGGGATCGAGGAGTGAAGAGCAGGACAGAGATGCTCACTGATTAACCTTATCCAGGTTTATTATTCAATTTACAGAAACCCAGGGCTGTAATATTCAATGAATATAGAAAACCATTGTTTTTCTCTTAAACCATTTTTGGATGAGAAATATTAACAGAAATAAACTGATTATGTCATCAGTTTAGTCAGAAGACCGGATGAGAATGAAAACTGTCGTTTTTAGATTCAGCAGTGCAAAATAGTCCTAATTCAATTGAAAAAACATAGACAACCTCCATAAAACATTCTTTTGTCAGCTGGTGTTAATATTATTATTCATAAACAGTGAGAGAAAAATAAGTATTTGAACTCTGCAGGATCTCCCACTGAGAAATCATGGAGGGTCTGAAGTTTTCATCTTGGCTCCTTCAGGTGAGAGACATAATCTAGAAAATAATCTGGAACTCATTTATTTGTGTTACTGCTGCCAATCAGCAAACCTCAGTACGTCCACCTCCACTTATTACTCTGAATGAGAATCATCTGTTTGAGGTTGAGGCTGCAGAAAGACTCCTGATCTCCCACACAATCAGGAAAACTGCTAACATGGCTCAGACCAAATGACGACAGGCCAGTTGCTATGACATCCTACGTCATGAAAACATTGGAGCGACTGGTCTTGAACATGATGGTGCAGAGCGTAAGGGACCCTCTTCAGTTCGCCTGCCGAGAGAAAGTGAGTGTTGAGGATGCTGTTCTCTACCTGCTGCATCGTTTCCTCTCCTACCTGGATGGAGGGAGCTGCTCTGTGATCAAGCTTTTTTTCTACTCCTCTGGCGCCTTCAATACTGTCCAGCCCCACCTACTACAGGAGAAACTGAACAGCATGGCTGTGGACCCCCATCCAGTGTGCTGGATAACAGACAACTTGACCAACAGACCACAGCTGGTCAGGATGATGAGCTGGAGGTCCACCAGCAACACAGGTGCTCCACAGGGTTCTTTCACCCCTTCTCTTCACCTCTTCACCTCTGACTTTAAATACAGCTCAGTTACCTGCCACATGCAAACAGTTTGGGATGATGCTGCCATTGTGGCGTGTCTAGAAGAGGTGGAGAGGAGAGGATGAGAACAGCAGCCTGGTGCCGCAGGAATAAACTCCAACTGAACATCACTGAAACAAGAGACGGTTCTTGACTTTCACAGGGTGGCGTCTTCCCTCAGCCTGTTATCATCGATGGTACAGAGGTGGAGATGTCAGCACATACAAATACCTGACCAACAACTGGACAATAAGCTGAACTGGTTTTGGCCTCCTTCAATGTGCTCTAAGCTCCTGTACATGTTTCATAAGTCCATCGTATCGACGGTTCTATTCTACACAACTGTTTATTGGGGGGCAACGCAAAGAAGAGAGACACACAGAGACTGAACCGCCTCATGGCAGAGCTAGTTCTGTGTGAGCCTGGAGTCTGTGGAGACGCTGGTGGAACAGAGGACACTGTCTCAGCTCAGTTCTATCCTAGAGGACACTGTCTCAGCTAAGTCCTTGAGGACACTGTCTAAACTCAGTTCAGTCCCTCAGTGAAAGCTTCGTCTCACTGGTTTGTTCAGCTGAGGATTTAAACTCTTTTGTCCTTCAGCCCATCAGGCTCTATGATGCTGCTGCCTCTTGGAGGGGCAAGAGAGGCAGATGGGGTAACTAGTATTTTAACATATTTAAGCACTTTACTAGACTTCTTTTAGTGGTGATGTATTTATTATATTTCTTGTACCTTTTAAAGATGTCTCCAGTTGTATGATCTTAATGCTGTGTGGATGTGAAATAATGTGAGCAACAGACAACCTCAATTTCCCTACAGGATTAATAAAGTTTAACCTAACCTACTCAACGAGCCGTCCAAAGACGCCAGACTAAACTCCGCCAGGCGGGACAGAAGACCAACTGCTGGAACAATTATTAGAAAATGGAAGAAGCTGAAGACAACTCTGTGGTTCGGGCTCCGTGCAGAATCTCACCTTGTATTATATCAGTGATGCTAAGAAAGGGAAGGAGGTTGTTCCCCACAATCTCTCAATGCATGGCCTCCTTAATCCAGTGCAGCTGTCCTGAGAAACATCCCCAAAGCATGATGCTTCCACCCCCGTGCTTCCCAGTAAGGAAGAACAGTGTTTTTGGGATGGCCTCATTATTCTTCGTCCTCCAAACACGGCGAGTGAATTAAGAACTGAAGACGGACCGGGACGTGTTCTGAAAGCAGGGGAACCATCTGTGCCATGCATGATTTTAAACCGCGGCGTCATGGTGTGCTACTCACAGTAACCATGGAAACAGTGGTGTCAGCTCTCTTCAGGTCATTGGGCTGATGCCTTCAGTTGGAGCGTGACAGGATGTTCAGATACTTATTTTCCTCTCTGCACCAGGTGATGAAACTGGGTGTTGTGAATATTTTGGGGGTTCTACTCCCCTTGTTGGCTTGTGTTGCTGTAGATGTAGTGAAACTAGATATTGCCACATATTGTTGATCCTGGCTGTGGATAAAGTCGCAGGTTTTCTGCTGCCTTTGGTTTCCATTCCTTAAACTTGTTCATGTTTTAAAGAGCGAATGGTTTGAGCTCAGCAGCTCCGCCTCAAATCAACGTCATGCTGTAAACGTTCACATGCAGCATCATTTCATCAGCGTTAATAATACAGGACTTTTCCTCTGCAGCTTCGCCTGGTTGCTTCTCATTGACCTCCAGGTTGCTCCGTAGTTCAGCCGTTTCTCTCTGGCCAACGGAGTCGGAGATGGTTGGACTTTCAGCCAAGCAGTTTGGCTGAACAAGCAATCGGACACCAGCCGTGTTCCATCCACTATAAAATTGTGCAAATTGGAATTACGAAAATAAATTGGCTGCAGTACGTGAACTTTTATAAAAAAAACTATTTTATGTTTTTGCTAAACTGTCTCCATGTTGTAACAGGTTATGAAACATCATCTGTGAAAAGATGGATCTCCTCACTTCCTCCCTTAGCTGCTTTTACCATCTGCAGAACAACAGCCAATCAGAGCCTGGAGGCAGGTCTGAGCACTGTCAATCATCCTTATGTACGTGCTGCTCAGTGTGCTCAACAGTTTATCCACCGTCATCATTGCACGTGCCAACTGGCTTGGCATTTATCAAGGCTGAGAGAAAGGTGGGGGAGGTGCTCACACGAGGGTGATTGAGAGCGCTAAGACCTGCCTCCTGGCTCTGATTGGTTGTTTCTGACTGACTGGTGCATTCATTCTTCCTGTCACAACATAGATTTAGTAGATATGAAAAAAACATCTCAGTGATTCTTGAAAAGAAGAACAAAATGGGTTTAGAAGCTCCTCTTAAAGGTACAGCTCAATTCCTTAGCTATGGAACATTTTTAGTAAATAAATGATCTTGTCCATCCATCCATCCATCCATCCATTTTCCGTCACCCTTCTCCCTAATGGGGTCGGGAGTTGCTGGTGCCTATCTCCAGCTGCGTTCCGGGCGAGAGGCGGGGTCACCCTGGACAGGTCGCCAGTCTGTCGCAGACTTGTATGATCTTGTATGAAACCATATTAATTGAAAAGGAAAAATAAATCATCTTACATACTTCCCCCTCTTTAAATGAAATGTCCTCATTTCAAAATGAAGTTGTTGCATAAAAAAATAAGTCATTTCACCAAAGTACAATCTGTCCAGACTGTCTCATCAGTAACTCATATCACCTGGGTGTTGCAAAACAAAGGACACAAACACACAATTAGACCCCATAAAGAACAACTGTCAACATTTTTGTTTTGAAATGAGCCAGTTTTACAACCTCTAATATGAAAAACAACTCTCGGTCATTTTTTCTCATAACAGCAGTCGTTGCTGCGTCCGAACAGTACGCCCACACCTGGTGAGGGTGGCAACCTGCGGGGGTTGTGCAGGCTGAGGGGAAACGAGTCCAGTTGGTGAAGATAGCAACGACCCAGACAAAGCGGTATATGTCTGCGGTGTATCCCTGTTTAGTGGGAATACAGACTGGGTGACATCTAGTGGTAATGCGTCTGTGAAGCTGCGGTAAGGTTTTAAACCATCGTAGTGAATGACTTTGATTGCAGCCTGAGGATATTTCACATCACCAGCTTGTAAAGGAGCCCCTGTTCATCCACAGATACAACCTTAAATGCTCCAGTCCAGTTTTGGGAAAGCTTTTGTCTGTGTGGTGGGGTCATCTATCCACACCAGATCCCCACAATCATAAGGCCTAAACCTTGTGTCTTTGTTGCAATATTACTTTAGTTTTTGTCTTTGTTCTTCGCGATGGAGATGAACCGTCTCAAAAGCAGCATCCATCCATATAGCCAGTTCTGAACCATAGTTTTATGGGGAATCAGAAACCTTTGGCGATGAAACATGGATATTAGCAGGTAGTCGGGGTTCTCTACCATGAGCAAGGAAATACGGTGAGTACCCTGTGCTCGAGTGAGGAGTAGGGTTGAAAGAAAGTACCACAGCAGGGAGGCAGTGATCCCATTCGCCTCCATAGTCCTGAATGAGTCGAGCCAACTGCTCTTTCAGAGTCCGGTTAAACCGTTCAATAATACCATTCCCTTTTGGGTGATATGGGGAGGTTCTTTGTCATCTGCAGTCTCTGACAAATGGTTTGAATAATTTCAGACTCATATTGTCGTCCCTGATCTGACAACAGTTCCTCAGTAACACCATGTTCAGGAATATATTGTTCAGAGTAACTGTGCCACTGTGGTAGCCTTTTGGTCAGACATAGCATAGGTGTTCACATACTTGGTAAAATGGTCCTGTACCACAAGCACATATCCATTACCAAGAGAGGTAACCGGAAGTTCAGAAATGTGCGTACAGACCAACTGAAATGGTCCGTCAGTCTGAATAGATTGCAGAGGCGCTCTGTGCTTTGGTACAACTTTTCGAAAAGCTTCACACGTCTTACACAGATTACAGACGTTTTCAATATCAGATCTCATTCCTGGCCAATAACACACTGTCAATGCTTTCTTAAATGTACGCTCAGCACTAGCTAGCATTAGCAGCTAGCTAGCACTAGCTGGTAATGACCAGAACAAGGATTACCATGAAGAAAATTCATTGTTTCTGTGACAAGTACAGATAGAATTAACACTTGATAAACCTCGGGTTTCCCTGGTGCACTTTGACCTTTGCGATAAAGCAAGTTGTTACAAAGTAATAACTTCCATCTTCCTTAAGCTGAGTAAAGGACGATGATCAGTAATGATTGTAAAAGGATTGCAACTCAGATAATGTTTAGTGTCTAATTGACCACACAATAACATAGTTATTTGTCATATGTAGACCACTTTCCCTCTGTTTTTGAAAGTACATGACTTGCAAAAGACACAACCCTTTCTTGTCCCTGTTGTGTCTGAGACAGTACAACTTCAACTGCAAAATCAGATGCGTCTGTACTCAAAATGAAGGTTTGCTCAAAGTTGGGAAATGCCACTATTGGAGGAGAAGTCAGTGCATCCTTAAGTGCTTGAAAAGCAGCAGAACAGTCATCTGTGCATTCAAACACCACTTGTTTTTGAGTAAGCCTATGCAGAGGCTGAGCAATAAAGACATATTTAGGTACAAATTGTCTGTAATATGAACACAGTCCCAAAAACACACGCACCTCTGTCAGTGAGCATGGAACAGGCCAGTTACTGATGCATTCACTGTTTACTGGGTCCAACGCCAGTCCATCCTGAGACACAATGTGTCCCATGTACTTTACAGCAGGTTTGCAAAAGTCACATTTCTTAGGGTTTCATTTTAAACCTGCCTGTTGAAAACCACTGAGAATGTCTGTGAGATTGCCCATGCAAATGATCTCATCCAAATAAATGAGACAGGTTGTCCAGTGAAGTTCTCTCAGAACAAGCTCCATGAGCCTTTGGAAGGTCGGAGGTGAGTTTTTAAGCCCCATTGGCATGACCTTAAATTGGTACAAGCCATCACTTGTTGTAAACGCATTCTTTTGTCTGTCTGCTGGATCCATTTGTACTTGCCAGGACCCGGTAGACATGTCCATGGTAGCAAAGTACTGAGATCCAGAGAGCGTGTCTAGACTGTCATCAATTCTTGGTGAAGGGTGAGCGTCAGTTTACGAAAATCTACACAAAACCTGCTAGAGCCATCCTTCTTTTTCACCATAATGACTGGGCTGGCCCAGGGGCTCGAACTGTCCTCTATCAAATCATGTGATTTAAGGGTTTCAACGTGGCGATGAATCTCTGCCTTCATGGCTGGAGAGGTGCGGTGGGCTCTTTGTGAGATTGGGGTGTCACAGTTTGTAGTGATTTTGTGTGTCACTGTCAGTTCTGCCAAAGTCATGTGGGTGTTGACTAAAAACATCTGCAAAAGAAGTCAAAGTGTCTGTCAGTTGTTTTGTCTGCAAAGGCGTCAGATCTGAGTCTGTACTTTCTGACAGAGGGATTATTCTGGGACTGCAGGTGTCTGAGCATCAATGTTACAGATAGAACTGTCCAAAATGGTGAATTCAGTCTGGCCCTCTGCTAAGACAGGATGAAAGTGCCCCGCCTGTGTACCACCATGTAACATGACGTCACTCTGTGAAACATTAGCTACTTTAACACAAATAGAACCTCGTTGTACCCTGGCCACAGTCCATGCAATACCAGCGGAAGACTGGTTGGTGTAATGTGGTTCAAACACAGAAACAAAGCCTTAGGTAAAAAGCCTCTATGGGTGAATTCAGAGCAGCAGCGATGACCCTCTCAGACATAGCAGGAATGTTAACGTTGGAAGATACCGAAACAGCAGTCAGGCAGGGAACATACATATGGGGACTAACTAGTGGCACAGCTGTACCTGCTGCGTTGCAGGTCATGTTTCAAGTGTCAACTGTAATACAATTTGCCACAATGAAATCCCAACCTAAAACGACGGGCTTTGTACAGTTTCTGACAACTTGAAGTGTGTGTGTCAGGAGCTTATCTGCAATATTTAGGTTCACATAAATGGAGCCTGCAGCGTCAAGGGGATCACCTGTGACATCAGTGAGAGAAATAAACTGTTTTACAATGGGTTTTCTGTAAAGAGCAGGTGTAGCCATTCTGAAGTCCTCACTAATGACTGAAACATCCGCCCCAGTGTCAAGAAAAGCATGTACTACAGTCTCCTCAATAACAACGGACACATATCTCTTCTCTACATCAGCCAAACCTGTAACATCACCAGTAACTGTGTCATGGTAGGTGTCATCGTCTGTCTGGTCTAGGGAGAAGTCAGTAGCTGGCAATTTGCCCTCATTGTCAGCTACTTGTAGTTTACCTGGGCTTGGTTTGGATGTGAAGGAGAATGGAAACATACTTGCCCCGGGCTGGGAGAGTGAATACGGTGGTCACTTTCATAGCGGTTAGGAGAGCGGCCACGACTACTGTAGCCTCTGGTTGAAGAGCTGTAGCCGTGTGTGCCGCGTTCAGATGATCCAGATCGGGTACATAAACCCCGTTGGTTGTGTTCATCCTTCCCATACGACCTGGAGCCGTGGTGAGGTGTGTTCTGGTCGTTTGACGAGTCTCTCTGTCGTGAAGGAGACCCATAGTATCCGTCTGATGAATACCCTGGCATCCACCTGGAGTGAAGCTCCAATGACGAACTCCACAGTCTCTCCTGTCCTGGCGATGAGCGTCCTCGGGCTGGCGGTCAACTGCCAGCTGCAGCTGTTCAACTCTGTCCGACGGCGTTTCAATGGCCTTTGCCAGAGTCTTTAAATCATCGGCAGTAGCTGAGTGGACTCCTAGAGGAGTGGGCGAAGGAACCTGAGTTGACCAGCCAGGTGAGACAGCAGGGTAAACTGCTGTTGCAGACAAAGACAGCAAAGGAGGTGTGGTAGTGAACTCTACCAGCTTGGTGAGCAGTTTCAATCTGCATAGCAAACTGCAGAGCAGTCTCCAGTGTGTCAACACCCTGCTCATGACATCGCAGCTGAAGGTATGGATCCAGTCCAGCAATAAAGCATAGAAATTTTTCTCCCTGTTTAGCATTGTTACCATAAGTCGGAAAAGCTTCTTCGACCAAACGGCAAATCTCAGTAGCAAACACAGGAAGGGCTTCAAGGCAACTGCGTGCATTGATGTAGCTTTGGAACGTTGACAGATAAGCAGTTTGTCCAAAAACGTTCTTCAGCTCATCTTTCGTGGCTGAATAGTCTGATTTCACTGCATCAGATAGGCTAACCCAGCAGCTAAAAGCAGCCCCTAAACATGCAGGTAGCAGTTTCACCAAACTGTCCTCAGTGGTATTAGGACCAGCAGCAACAGTCTCTTCAAAACCACTGCACCATTTTGAAAACTCCTCTTTTCTGTCCCCCATGAAAATGTGGCTGTTGTCAGGCCTGGCACGACGACTACCGAATGAAAAGGCAACTGATCCCAAAAATTACTTGCCATAGCTGGGAATGCGTCTCCGCAGTAGAAAGAGAGGAGGAGAGACGGGACAACAGAAAAGTGTCATTAAGCATGAGCTAACTGTGGTTAGCATGTGTAGAATATGCTCACCACTCCAGTGGCTGGAAGCGTCCAGAACCTGCCGCCAGTGCAACACCTCGATGCGACGCCGCATCGGCGATGCGACGCCACCGATGTGACGCCCTGATGCAACTCCGCCGATGCAACGCCGCGATGCGGCAACGTAAATCTGTCCCCATACAGTAGGAGGTGGTGGAGAAACAGCAGAACACTGAGAGGGAACAGCGTAACAGAACAGAGCCCGGCTAAAGCCCGCAAAAAAACCACAGAAGAAGAAAATAACAGCTCCTCTTAAAGGTACAGTGCAATTCCTTAGCTATGGAACATCTTGTATGATCTTGTATGAAACCATATTAATTAAAAAGGAAAAATAAATCATCGTACAATAACAAAATGAAAATAAGTTTTAACTAAGAAAAAAACATGGAGGCAGAGGGAAGGAGGTCAGTTTTGCTTGACTTTGACTAACTTAAATATCTGTGCTGTGGAATCAGGTGTGTTTTGGACAGATCATCAGTAAAGCAGGTGTTTAAATTAGCTAATCAACTGCCGCTGTGTTAGCATGGGGCTAACAGCAGCGGCGGCTAATCAACCACAGCGATCATTTATTAATAATCGCAAAATGCACATCAAGCCTAAAAACCCAAAACTGTAACTGAAGGTTCTGCTCTATGTGTGGAATGTTTGAGTGTTTTTGGTCCTGAATCCTGACACATAAAGTTGCGTTGTTGTCAGTTGCTATGGCAACGAGTCTACATGTAGCGTAAAGCCGACAGAGAGCGAGGAGGAAATAAAATGAGTGGCTTTGAGTTATTTTTCCATATAACTAAATGAATCTCACCTACATGTCCAGGTTTCTAGTGGATATGAGCGGCATGTAAAGAACAGTCTGATTAGGGGGGAATTAAATTTGTCTTTCAATCTTTCGTTTCACAAATTACCTCATTTTGTTGGACATCGTCCATATAAAATCCAAACCTGTTTCTCTCCAGAACTGAACTAGTTCATCTGATTCCTCTTCAGTTTGCGTCTCATTCACGGTTCGACTCAAACTCCCGCTGCCACCATGTTTGTTTTCTCCGCGCAGACGAGAAGGACGTCGCTGCAGCTAACAGGAAGGGCGGCGGACCGCTGTCAGTCTCAGACCTCATATGGAAATGGGACCATTGCACTCCAGAAATGAAGGGGGCGCTGTTTCCTATATTATCCATTGTCTCCCGTTTTATTTTCCTTTGAAGTCTGTGATATAGTTTCATCTTTAGGAAGGATTTTCTCTCTCAGCAGGTATTTGATCTTCTCTCTTTTATTTACTTCAGCTCAGCTCACAGTTTTTAACAAATTCTGTTGCATCTTTCTGGCCCTGCTGCTGCCTCTAGTGGCTGGGGGTGGTAACACAACTAATATAATTACATTACTAAATTAGAATAGCACAAAGTCTTCGCCATTACTGGAACCGTAAAAGATAAATTATCTTATAAAACACCATATTTTTCATTTCCTTAAGGATGTAGAACTAATTAAATGACATAAACAATACTTTCATACATTATAAATAATATCGATAAATCTCCATCACTTATAAGAGGAACAACAGAAATAAGGAGACACGAAAAACAACCTGATCAACTATAATAAGATACAATTTGCAAAGTACTGATGAGACATTTAACTCAGCAAAAGTCAATAACAAACTAATGAATTAGGTTCAGCAGAATAACAATTAAACATTTAATCTTCTAACACATCAGAATCAAATCAACTTTGGGACTTTGAAGCGATTATTTAAAGAACCAGGCTGGCTGAGCTCCTCGCATCAGATTTGATTCAAATGACTTTTCTTCTTGTCTTTTAGTGACTTTATTGTAGAACTGTCCTCAGAATTACATGACTTTATTCTTGTAGTTAGAAAACTATCCTAAATGCCAGCATTACTCACCTCAGCTTGTGTCCGGCGCCGTGGATCACCTCTTCTACCGGCTGGAACAGGCAGTCTGTGGATTCATTCGAACGCTGCTGCCACCTGGTGACCGGAGGCTTGTTTAGCCGTCGAGAATAAAGAGGACAGTCATTAAGTCCTGCTTCTGGCGCCCCCCGGTGGGGGCACGGCCCCTGCTGGAGAAAAACTGGGATAATGTCAGATGGTTTCCAGCTGCATGAATGTGTTTCTAAACCCTGCATGATGAGTCAGGCAGTTTGTGAACAGCGCCGCCCTCCTGGACGATCTGCAGCTGGCTCAATCAGAGATCGCTCGTTTCGTCTGAGGATCAGTTTGTCATTTGGAAACTGAACTTTTGGGGAGTTCAGTTTTCCCCAAAACGCTGCAGATGTAGCCGCTCCCCTGGTGGGCGGGGCTTGTTGCTGCAGTGCCTGAGTAAGACGCCGTCGTCTCCTCTGATTGGCTGATAGATTATCGTCATGGCTGAGTTAGGAATATATCTCAGCTTTCCATCTGTTGCTGCTATGATTTTCAGTAATTTGTCCCGTGAGCAAAATTATTTCTGTGTCTGAAAACTTGCTGAGTTCGGTGATCTGCCGTGTTTTGAGTTAAAAAATAATTAACGCTGACAGGGAGTTTAAACATATCACAATATAATTATATTATCGGACGACATAATTAACAATAAGTAAACACATTATTAACATTTTTTTTCTAGTAATTATATTTATTGGTTTTCAATGTTTTTGACAAACAAACAAACAAATACAAGACAAGACAAGAACAAGAGAACAATAAAGCTCTTATAGTTATACACAAAAGAGAAAAATTAAAAAATAAATTAATTAATAGACTGGCGACCTGTCCAGGTGACCCCGCCTCTCGCCCGGAACGCAGCTGGAGATAGGCACCAGCAACTCCCGACCCCATTAGGGAGAAGGGTGACGGAAAATGGATGGATGGATGGATGATAATAATAATAATGGAAGACAGATGGTCTACACCAGAGCATTTCAGATGTTTGCAATTCAGACCTCCTCAAATTACAAATCCTCTCCAAAAAAGTGCAGAAATTTCAAATCCTACATAAGACATATAAGGTTCCCAAACTTTATGAAAGTTATTTTCTTTATCGTGCAATTTGCTCGTTAAATAATCCAGAGATATATAGTCCAGTACTGCATTTAGCCATTGTGATTTACTTGGTGCTTTATCAGAAATCCAATTCAGTATCACACATTTTCTTGCACAAAAAGTCAGCATTCTGTAAAGTTGATGCTGATATTTACCAATAATACCAATACCAATAAAATAATAATATTTTATTATACACCAAAAATGTTGAATTTTCCTACAGGACCAGTAACAATGTGTAAGACTACCAGTATCTGTTTTACATTTTAGACATAGTGGGGAGAGGCTCGCGTTGAACTTAATGTGCGCACGGTGTAGGAGTTTTAATTGTATGGCCTGAACCCGATTATAAATACTTAAAGACTTTGCATTCTTCCAAACCTCGTCCCGTCCCTCCGGATTTATTTCCCACTGCAATTCCCTTTCCCAGACTTCTTTTAAATGTGTTGTATTTGACAAGGGGTTCTCTTTCAGTAAGTTATAAAAGGTTTTAATTGAAACTTTTACCCCAGGGGAGAATAACTGTTTTTCACACACTGAAATTATTATTTTTTCTGTATGAAATCTCTCATTTGTAAATAGCGAAAGAAATCCTGCCTCCCAATGTCATATCTATCCATTAGTTGAGAGAATGATAATAACGTGGCTCCTTCCATCAAATCAGAAAGTGTCTGAATTCCCTTTATTGACCACATTTTAAAGCCAGAGTCTATAGTGCCTGGTAGGATGATCACAGACAGGTGTAAGAGGTGATATAATTAGGAACCTGTCCTCAAGTTTTTGAACCATTTGCCATGTTAATAGTAATGGGATTACTGCAGTACATTTTTATATTATTTTTTTTCAAAATAGTAAATTTTTTAAAGGGATCTCTGTGGCTTGATATAGAGCTTTCTATATCAAGCCACAGAGAGGCAGGACCCCTTGTCCAATCAGCGGCAGCAGCATGTTGCACTGATCTGATACGTTCGTATGTCTGGGAGATCAAGGCCTCCACTTGTGGATGGGAGACACAATGTAGAAAGTTTTAAGCCTGGTTTCCTTCCTGCCCATATGAAAGAACTTAGCCACCCATTTAGAGTCTTAATTGTCTTACAGAGAAAAAGAACTGGAATCATTTGTATGGGATATAAAAGTCTGGGCAGGACATTCATTTTTAGGAGAGACACGCGGCCCAACCAAGAGAGAGGCAGAGTTTTCCATCTTTCAAGGTCCAGCCGAATACGTTGAAATAAGGGAGTGAAATTGACCTGATATGTCGAATGAGGGGGTAATTTTTATTCCCAGGTATGTAAATCCTTCTGGGGACCAAGTGAAAGGAAATGGAGCAGGTATAGATGGTTGATGTTTTAATATGCCTAGTGGCATAACCTCTGATTTGTTCAAATTGATTTTATAACCCGAAAAATCCCCAAACCTGTTAATGGTCTCTATGAGATGTGGAGTAGAGTCCTCAGGCTGGGATAGAAATATGAGCACGTCATCAGCGTATAAAGTAATCTTGTGTTGTCTCTCTCCAATGGTCAGACCGCCTAGCCCCCCATGGGTCCGTACTGCCTCTGCCAGAGGCTCTATAACCAGAGCGAAAAGCAGGGGCGAAAGGGGGCGGCTTTGGCGTGTTCCCCTTTGCACCGGAAAATTTGGCAATCGTAAACCATTAGTAATACCAGCTGAACAAGGCTCACTGTAAAGTATTCTGATCCAGTTGACAAAATCTTCCCCCAAACCAAACTTTCTCATAGTGTAGAAAAGATATGACCACTCAACGCGATCAGATGCCTTTTCGGCGTCTAGAGAGACAACTAGGCCAGGCATTGCACTTTGATTGAAGAACTGGGTCACGTTGAGCAACCTACGCATGTTATTGAAGGAGCTACGTCCCTTAATAAAGCCAGTTTGATCCTCATTGATAAATGTTGGGAGTAGAATCTCCAAACGTTTTGCTAATATTTTTGAGAGGATCTTTAAGTCCACATTTAATAAAGAAATTAGCCTGTATGAGGCACCATCTTCCGGTGGTTTGTTTAAGTATTAAGGATATATTGGCTGCGACAGACTGGCGACCTGTCCAGGGTGACCCCGCCTCTCGCCCGGAACGCAGCTGGAGAGGCACCAGCAACTCCCGACCCCGTTAGGGAGAAGGGTGATGGAAAATGGATGGATGGATGGATATATTGGCTTCCCTCAATGACATGGGCAGATGACCCTTTCAAAAAGAGTCGTTAAACATGTGCAGCAGCGGCTCGACTAGTAGGGTGGCGAACTCTTTGTAAAATCCTACAATAAGAAAGTCAGGCCCTGCTGCTTTACCAGACTGCAGACCTTTAATGGCCTCTGTGACTTCCTTCATAGTTATAGGGCTGTCTAATGTTGACTTTTGGATTTCTGTCAGACAAGGAAGGTTAAAGTTGGGAAAAAAGGTGTTCATTAACTCTGTAGTGTCAATAGAGACCTGGGATTTGTAAAGATTCTCATAAAAGATTTTAAAGATGTTAATACCATTTGAGTCGAAAAGCTGTTTGCCATTCCTGTCATTAATGAATGCAATATTTTGAGAATCCGATTTCTTTTTGATCAGCTATGACAAGTATTTCCCAGGCTTGTCACCGTGTTCGTATAGTTTTTGTTTTGCAAATCTAATTTTTTGCTCTGCTTCATTTGTTAGCAGGCAGTTCAGCTCTGAGCGGAGAGTGTGAATTTCTTTGAGTTTCTCCGGAGTAGGTCTAACCTGAGAGACTTGCTCAGCCTTCTTCAATTTAGATTCCAGAATGAATCTTTGTTCTGCTCGCCTGCGTCTTTCACCATTTGTAAAAGTAGTGATGAGGCCTCTGCAATAAGCTCTGGAGGTCTCCCACAGTAATGATGGATCATCAGTGGATGCTGCATTGACTGAAAGAAAATGTTTGAATTCCTCTGTAAAATAGGTTTTAAATTTTTCATCATATAAAATAGAGTCAAAGTATCACCGTCTTGTTCGACTGGCCACAGTTCCAATGTTACATTTAATGTACACAGGCGCCTGGTCTGATATTATTATGTTGCCGATTGAGCTAAGAATGACTGATGGTAGAAACTGCCTGGGAACAAAACAATAATCAATTCTTGTATAACAAGAATGTACTTTAGAGAAAAATGTGAATTCCTTACCTGCTACATGTTGCGTCCTCCACACATCTACAAATGCCAACTCCTCACAGAGTCGAGACCATTTTGGCTTGAGACGAGATACGACATTTACCAGCTGGGCATTTATCAATGACAATTAATATCTCCGCCCACAATTGTATTCTTAATGTTCAGATCCACCAGTTTTGTAAAAGCAGACATTGGAAATGTACCTGGCTGACCAGGGGGGAATATACATTCATAAAGGCAATCTCCTCCCCAAACAGAAAACCTTTCACAATAATATATCTCCCTCCAGTGTCTTTTATGCAATCTATAAATTTAAATGGTGCATTTTTCCGGATCAGAATGATAACACCTCTACTTCTAGATGTAAAGGAGGAAAAGAAGGCCTGATTAAAAGCACCTTGTTGTAATTTTGCATGTTCTTTAGCATCCAAATGGGTTTCTTGTAAAAAAGCTACTTGAACTTGTTCCCTTTCAAGATATGTTAAGACCTTTCTCCGTTTGAGAGGTGAATGAATGCCATTAACATCCCATGTACAAATATTAAGTACTGACATAATAGCATTTAGTTACACATAAAAGGCGCATGGATTCTGACATAGTTTCTTACTTTGGTGTGCTGACACATTATTAACATGAACTAAATACATTATTGACATGAACTAAACAAACACATTATTAACATGAACTAAATACATTATTTACATGAACTAAACACCAGCTATAAACAATGCTCAGCCTGGAGGCTGCCAGGCTTTGGCTGCACTGAGGGAAACGCTGCACAGGATTTTAATTACATTTTCATTTAATGGCAAAATTGGTTGTTTTGCCATTAAAACAAAAAGCAAATATGACACGTAAAATGCAAATGATGAGCCAGCGTCTGTGGGGCCCAGGGCCCCTCAGTATACCAGAAAAAATACACAAAAAAAGATGAAAGAGGAAAAAAGAAAAGAAAAAAACAGACAAAGTTTTACACACGTTTTACACACAATATGCCTTCCCAGCAAAAGCGCATTATCATATTCAAAAAGTCACCAAACTTCAAAATTGTCCCCCTCGTAAAATTTTCGGATTCTGGTGGAATTGCAAGTGGGCGTGGCCAAACTGCTCTATAGCGCCCCCCTAACGTGAGATAGGAGAAACTGTAGGTCGTAGAGATTTGACACGTGGTACGTATGTAGATCCCCCAATTCAAGAAAAAAATCTCTGAGAGGTATCCCCTGAAATGTACTGGGAGGCGGCCATCTTGGTTCAAAGGTGAAATTTAGCTGATTTTTCATTTTTACTCACATTGAACTTTATTGAACTCCTCCTAAGGACTTTGACATATCTGCTTCATTTTTGATCAGGATGCAGTTAAGGGGCAGGGCAATAAAAGTTATCAAAATGGTGACTTTTCACACATGTTGAGGGGGTGTTACTGGGCACCGAAGTTGGCGTATTCGCCAGAGAAAAAGAAACACTATAACTTTCACAGAAAGCTTGAATTGGCACCAGACTTGGCATGAGTGATCCTGGTTGGATGCTTGACCACATGCAAGGCTTCATCAGACTTCCTATGCCTCAATACAGACCAATCCTGATCACATTCACTGATGACATCACCTAAGCCCCGCCCCCCTCCAACATGCAGTCATCTGTTTTTCCTACTATATGTCTTACTTTCACTCTACGGTTCATATGGGTTTAACCCTTTGCCAGCTGACATAAAATGACATGACGATGAGCTGCCCTCACCCGACGCCGTTTGTGGCTTTAATTTGATTGTTTCTCTTGTTAGTTTCATGTTCTTTCAGTGACCGTTTTGGGTTTTTGGTCATGAACAGATAGGTGCCAATAATTTCATCAACATGTGTTTATAAAATAAATACAAGCAGAATTTAATATTAATCTGAGGGATAAACATGTTTATACTGATCAGGATCCATTTGAAGGGGCAGCAGACAAGCGGCGCAACATGAGGCCCCAGCTGAAGGATTTGCTGCTGGTTCTGACTGGAAACCAGCAGAAATGATCACTTAGAAACCAAACAAACCGCCTGAGGGACGATGATCTGTAAAAACTGGAGCTTTGCTGTTTATTCCAGAACCAGTTCAGAACTATTGGTACCTATAAACTGGTTGTGCTTCATCAATAAGCAGCTGCATGCTAGCTTGGCTTAGCCAAGTTAACTGTTGGCTCATGCTAGCTCAGCATCGGCGTGATTGAAAGCAGAGCAGCTCGTCTGTTTGCTGGGTTTTGCTTTCGGAGTAGAACCAGAACCAGAACCAGGTAACCCGCTGCAGCAGAGAGGCGTTCAGGACAAATTAGGTCATTCAGCTGATCTACGTTTTAAAGTCATAATGTTTTAATGTTTTAACGTTTAGAAGAAAAGAAGGTGGTCAACTGTCAACGTTGATAGTCCTAGTTCAAACCTGAACCGGGTCCAGATTATTGATGATTTTGTTCCTGAGCTGTCTGCCATGCTGCTTCCTGTTTGCTCTGTTTTCACACCAATTACATCATCAAGCGTTAGCGCGGTGCGTCGCTAGTCTGCGTAGCTATGGTAACTGATCGCAGTTCCTGTTTCAGCCTGGATGGAGGAAGATTGTAGAGCAGAACCTGGAGATCCTAATTATTATTTAGAAATTAATCCTCATATTTACTCAGCTTGTCTTTGTTTGCTGATCCGAACCATTAAAATGGGAGCATTAATACTTTTTCACGTCGCTGCTTCCAGTTTTACACACAGAGGAAGAAAAATCCAGTTTTCATTCTGGTTCTTGCCGATCGAAACCCAAATACAGTTTTATGATCGGAACAATAAAAAGCATTTAGGAGGTTTTAGTTCTTGCCACTAGAGGTAATCGCTGCAGAATTCGGTTGTTCACTGCTCCATCCAGGTCTATGGAAGGTTGAGTGGAAGGAAAAATTGTTTGGAAAAGCTGAACAGGAGAGACTGAGTCAGAACATCCAGACCCACTGGGCTCAGACGGGTCCAAAACAGAAGCCACAGCACAGAACCAGAACCAGGCTGCTGCAGGTCCAGAGCAACGTTTCCTTGGTCAGAGATTATCTGGGTCCCAGCTGGTTCTGGTTCTGGTCCACTGGGTTCTGTCCAGTCCACAGTCAGCCCAGCCATCCACCAGAACATTTCAGAGCCCTTCATGTTTTCTTCTGGTCCGATTCACTGAGGCTGGTTTCATTCTCCAGCTGGACTTGGTACCAACCCAGACAGCCAGCGGTACCAGAAGCTGGTCCAGTGACCACGGTGGTACTGGATCCGATCATACAGAAACTGGGCTGGACCAGAACCTCATAGGGAACCCATGGAGTCAGGAGGAAGGTCAGACACCAGAACCCGGTTCTGTCTAAAACCTCAGGCTGAGCTGCATTGATTGAAGAAGTGGGTCGGGTTCTAAGGACGGGAAGCAGAGGACAGCAGGACAGAGGACGTGTTGAGTGGACAGTCTTGGACCAGCCTCAGGTCCGGTTCAGGTTCAGACCCGGTTTAGACTCAGACTTTCTGCTTAGCTGTTCACCAGGAGACGTCTTTTCACTTTCTAACATTTTTCTACATTTTCTGTTCGCTTTAACCAGACTCCAGTCCATCTGCCTAGTCAAAGTCCGGTTTGGCAGATGAGGTGTGAATGCTAATCGATTTTTGAACTCTGGTTCAGTTTGAATGTGAACAGCAAGCAGACCAGAGGCCGCTCCAAAAGCAGGAAGTGAACTACAACACAGGGCATTCTGGGTAAATCCAGCCAAAGCTAATGTGTTAGCCTAGCGCTAGCAGCAGAAATGGCTCCTGGTCTTCAGCCAAAGACTAAAGAGAAATCCTCCAGCACTAAACTCTGACGCCTCCATCTTGTTTCATCTTCCAGCACAGCTGGGTTTATAAATGGTAAAAACTGAGAATCGGAGGTGAATCAAAGTAGATCATCATGTCCCTTCACTCTGATTCTCTCAGTTTAACAGACCATTCATTTACCGAGGAGAACCCAACGGGTCGGTCCTTGTTCTGCTAGCGGCTCTCGGGGAACCAGCTGGACTCCTGAGTTCTGACTATTTACTAGGGATTCTGACACAGAAATGATGTGTCAAACAGAGCAAACAGGAAGCAGCACGGAGTGATTCATTTTGGTACCGGTAACGCAGAACCTACTGGTTCTTACCAAGTCTGGCCATCCACTTCCTGTAAACTCTGTTTGAAATGAAACTCTCGCTCCCAGCTCAGCCTGGACTTTCTGCCCTGGACTCAGATCGAGATAATCCATCCCACCTCACAGGTGTGCCACTCAGGATGCTGATCTGACATCATGATTAGTGCACCGGTGTACCTTATACTGCCCACAATAAAAGGCCACTCTGACATGCGCAGGTTTGTCTCATAGCAAAATGCCGCAGATTCCGCAAGCATTGAGGGAGTGTGCGATTGGGATGCTGACAGCAGGAATGTCAACCAGATCTGTTGCTCGTGCATTGAATGTTCATTTCTCCACCATAAGCCGTCTCCAAAGGCGTTTCAGAGAATATGGCAGTACATCCAACCGGCCTCACATCCACAGACCACGTGTAACCACACCAGCCCAGGACCTCCACATCCTGCAGGTTCTCCTCTGAGACCAGCCACTCAGACAGCTGCTGAAACAATTGGTTTGCATAACCAAAGAATTTCTGCACAAACTGCCAGAAACCGTCTAAGGGAAGCTCAACTGCTTGCTAGTCGTCCTCATCGGGGTCTTAACCTGACTCCAGATCGTCGCCGTAACAGACTCGAGTGGGAAAATGCTGACATTCGATGGCATCTGGCATGTTGGAGAGGTGTTCTCTTCATGGATGAATCTCGGTTTACATTGTTCAGGGCAGATGGCAGTCAGCGTGTGTGGCGTCGTGTGGGTGAGCGCTTTGCTGATGCCAATGTTGTGGATCGAGTGGCCCATGATGGTGGTGGATGATGGTATGGGCAGGCATCTGTTATGGATGAAGAACACTAGTGCATGTTATTGATGGCATTTTGAATGCACAGAGATACCGTGACGAGATCCTGATGGCCCATTGTTGTGCCATACATCCATGAACATCACCTCATGTTTCAGCAAGATAATGCACGGCCCCATGTTGCAAGGATCTGTACACAATTCTTGGAAGCTGAAATGTCCCAGTTCTTGCATGGCCAGCATACTCACCGGACATGTTTGGGATGTGCTTGACCGGCGTATCCGAAAGCGTGTACCAGTTCCTACTAATATCCAGCAACTTTGCACAGCCATTGAAGAGGAGTGGACCAACATTCCACAGGCCACAATTGACAATCTGATAAACTCTATGTGAAGAAGATGCGTTGCACTGCATGAGGCAAATGGTGGTCACACCAGCTACTGACTGGTTCTGAGTCCCCAGACCCTCAATAAAGCAAAAATAAACCTGCGCATGTCAGAGTGGCCTTTTATTGCGGGCAGTATAAGGTACACCGGTGCACTAATCATGATGTCAGATCAGCATCTTGAGTGGCACACCTGTGAGGTGGGATGATTATCTCAGCAAAGCAGAAGTGATCACTATCAAACATTTAGACAGATTTGTGGACAACATTTGAAAGAAATGGTAATATTGTTTATCTGGAATGAATTTTAGATCTTTGAGTCCATCTCATGAAAGATGGGAGCAAAAACAAAAGTGTTGCGTTTATATTTTTGTTGAGTGTATATTAGTTGTTTTGTAATACAGAATAAATAATGGCAAATTAGGTTTACAGATTGTGTAAACATTGTATACAGATCATGTATGTGTGTGAGGGGAACAGTCCGGGGATGGGGGGTACTGTCCTTATAGTTTGTGTCAGGAGGCGTTCAGGAGCGTGACAGCTGTGGGAAAGAAGCTGTTCCGGAGCCTGGTGGTTCTGGTCTGTAGGCTTCTGTAACGGAGATGTGGACTCCCAGGAACTTAAAGTTGTTCACATGCTCCACCGCTATTCCCTTGATGTGGATGGGTGGGTGTAGGTCAGCGTTCCTCCTGAAGTCCATGATGAGCTCTTTGATCTTCTCGGTGTTCAGCTGCAGGTAGTTCTTGTCGCACCACTCAGCCAGACGGTCCACCTCCTCCCTGTAGGCGGCCTCATCGTTGTCTCTGATGAGGCCGATCACCGTGATGTCATCAGCAAACTTGATGATGGCATTAGAGCCATGGACAGGTCTGCAATCGTGAAGAGAGAGTAGAGGAACGGACTCATCACACAGCCTTGTGGCACTCCGATGTTTATGATGATGATGGTGGATGAGAAGTGATTGTCCAGCCGGACGTGTTGGGGTCGACTGGTCAGGAAGTCGAGCAACCAGTTGCACATGAGTAAACTGATGCCGAGGTCTGTGAGTTTGGCAATGAGTTGTGATGGAATGACAGTGTTAAATGCTGAAGTCTAAGAACAGTATTCTGGCATAAGTGTTCTTGCTGTCCAGATGAGAAAGGACAGAGTGCAGCGCTATGGAGACTGCAGTGCTATGGAGACTGCATCCTCTGTGCTCCTATTCTGCCTGTATGCAAATTGGTGGGGATCCAGTGTGGGGGGTAGACAGGATCTGAGGTGTGCTAGGACCAGCCGCTCCAAGCACTTGGTGATGATGGGAGTGAGGGCTACCGGACGATAGTCATTGAGTCTGGTCGGGTTGAAATTCTTAGGAATTGGGACGATGGAGGTAGACTTGAAGCAGGTCGTACCACGGCGCGGGCCAGGGACAGGTTGAAAATGTCCGTCAGCACTCCTGCCAGCTCCCCAGAGCACGCTCTGAGGACACGACCAGGTATGCCATCAGGACCCGCAGCCTTGTTGGATTTAATCCTGCTCAGAGCTGCTCCTACATCAGTGGAGAGGAGAGTCAGTGGCTGTTGATCTGGGGTGATGACTGTCTTAATTGCAGTTGTAGTGTTCCCTCTCTCAAAACGAGCATAGAAGTTGTTAAGCTCGTTGAGGAAGGAGACATCAGTGGAGGCAGGGGGGTGTTGGAGTTCTTGTAATCTGTGAGTATCTGAAGGCCTTGCCACATGCGCTGGGGGTTGGAGTTGGAAAAGTGATCCTCCACCTTTCTTTTGTAGTGGTGTTTGGCCTTCTTGATTCCCCTCTTCAGCTCAGCCCTGGCTGCACTGTAGGTCTGTGCATCCCCTGACCTGAAGGCGATGTTACGGGCCTTCAGCAGGAGACGAACTTCTCGGTTCATCCAGGGTTTCTGGTTGGGGTACATGGTGATGCGTTTGTGGATGGTGGCACAGTCTATGGTGGTGGAGATGTGGTCCAGTACAGATGAGGCGTACTGATCCAAGTCTGTGTGGTGGAAAGTATTCAAATCTGTATTCCTGAACTGGTCCTGTAGCACAGCATCTGAGCCCTCTGGCCACACCTTTACTGTCCTCACAGTGGGTTTCACACGTTGGATGAGTGGTGAATACCGCGGTGTGAGGAACAGGGAGAGATGGTCTGATTGTCCGATGTGGGGGAGGGGTGTCGCCTTGTAAGCTCCAGCCAGATTGGAGTAGACTTGGTCCAGGGTCTTGTCTCCTCTGGTGTGGCAGGAGACGTGTTGGTGAAATCTGGGGAGGACTGTCTTCAAGTTGGAGTGGTTGAAGTCACCCGCAACAATAAAAGCAGCCTCGGGGTATTTAGTTTGGTGTTTGCTAATGGCTGCATAGAGTTCTTTCATGGCTAGCTCGGCATTAGCATCCGGGGGGGGTGTACACAGCAGTGAGGATAATCGAAATGAATTCCCTTGGGAGGTAATAAGGTCTGCATTTGACCATTAAAAACTCCACATTCTATGAGCAGTGACTCTCGGTAATAGCAGAGTCTGTGCATTGTCCGGGCAGCTGTTGTTTAGCCATGTTTCGGTGAAAACCATGACAATAGAGTCCATAATCCGTCTGTCACTAGTGATAGATAGTCGTAACTCGTCCATTTTATTGGCCAGAGTACAGACATTGGCGAGGAAAATGCTGGGTAAAGGGAGCTGGTGTGGTGTTAGCTTTAGCCTAGCTCGTACCCCTCCACGCTTACCCCGCCTTTGTTTGCGTTCTCGTCTCCGCCTACGTGCACTTCCGCCCGGTCGGGAGAAGTGGGCCGCCTCCGGCTTTCGGGAGATCTCAGGGATAAGTCTGAGATCGGCGATAAAAGTGTCAGGATTGTAGCTCCAAAGGTCCAAAAGTTCTTGTCTGCTATAGCACAGCAACGTGGTGCAGTTCTGGAAAAAATGTCCGGTGAGAAATAGATAAAAAACCACTAAATAGCAGGTCCTGGAGAGACTCTGAGCCTCACGATGTTCACGCGCCGCCATCTTGAGTCGTGAGCCCACATACCTCATACTCAACAGGAGAGGCCCCGCCTTCTGCAGCTCTCATCAGTGATTATTAACTTTAGAAAGGGCCACCAAAAGCCCCGTCGCTGCTGCTGATCGACTCCTTGCAGGCGCAGTTCCTCCATTCCTCTGCTTGGATCTCTGAGTAGCTGCCTCTCAAACGGCCAGGATCTCATTGTACTCTCTGTCTCTTTGTCAGTTGCTAATGGGAATGATCGCTTCTCCATCGTCATCATGGCAATCCTCACTACGCCCAGACTGCTGGAAGAACTTTTTGTCTTCCAGCTCAAAACAGAACCACTACATGCTATGTGTTTATTCTTCCCATAGTCCTTTATATACAAATTACGAAGTGGATGCCACTATCCATCCATTTCCTTCGCCAATCCAGGGTCGGGTCGCGGGGGTAGCAGCTTAAGAAGGGAGGCCCAGACTTCCCTCTCCCAGCTTCTTCTTCCAGCTCCTCCAGGGGAATCCCAAGGCATTGCCAGGCCAGTCCCTCCAGCGTGTCCAGATGCCTCAGCCTCAACTGGCTCCTCTCGACGTGAAGGAGCAGCGGCTCTACTCTGAGTCCCTCCCTTAAAGACAGGCTCTCCCTGTCTTTAAGGGAGGGCCCAGCCACTGAACGGAGAAAACCCATTTCGGCCGCTTGTATTCGGAATCTCGTTTATTCTGTCATGACCCAATGCTCATGACCATAGATGAGGGCAGGAACGTAGATGAACCGGTAAATCAAGAGCTTCACTTTTTGACTCAACTCTCTCTTCACCTCTACACACTGGTGCAGCGCCTGCTTCACTACAGACGCTGCACCAATCCGCCTGTCGATCTCCCTCTCCCTTCTTCCCTCATTCGTGAACAAGATCCCGAGATACTTGAACTCCTCCCCTCGACCCGGAGAAGCTCTCTACCCTTTTCCTTGAGACCATGGCCTCGGATTAGGAGGCACTGATCCTCATCCCGGCCGCTTCACACTCTGCTGCGAACCGCTCCAGCAAGAACTGCAGATCACGACCTGATGAAGCCAATAGGATCACATCATGCACAAAAAGTAGAGATGGATCCTAAGGCCACCAAATCAGATCCCCTCAACACCTTGGCTGCTCTAGAGATTCTGTCCATGAAAGTAATGAACAGAATCAGTGACAAAGGGCAGCCCTGGCGGAGTCCAACTCTCACTGGAAACAAGTGGAACATGTTGCTTGTTCGGTATCAGATCCCTGATACCGGTCATACAAGGACCTGACGGCCTGTATCAAAGGCTCTGGTACCCCATACCCCCGGAGGGACACGGTCGAACGCCTTCTCCAAGTCCACAAAACACATGTAGACCACTATCCATCCATTGGGCGTTGGGCGAACTCCCATACACCCTCCAGGGTAAGCACAAACAACAGTCAAAACCCGTCCCCCACCCGAAGGCGGAGGGAGGCTATCCTCTCATTCACCGGGGTAAACCGGGGCGCCGAGATGGGGAGAAACAAGTGTGCCCACTCCTGCCCGACTCCTCTCACTGTGGGCAACTCCTGAATGGAAGTACATCCAGCCCCTCTCAAGGAGACTGGATGCAGAACCAGAGCCATGTGTCGAGGTGAGACCGACTATTTCTAGCCTGAACCTCTTAGCCTCACACACCCCTTTGGCCCCTCCCACAGGTGGTGGGCCCATGGGAGGGGGGACCCATGTCTCCTCTTTGGGCTGGGCCCGGCCGGGCTCCATGGGTAAAAGCCCGGCCACCAGGCGCTCGCCATCATGCCCCTCCTCCAGGCCTGGCTCCAGAGTTTGGGCCCCGGTGACCTTCATCCGGGTGAGGGAACACGAGATCCAGTCCACAATAAGGTGGCAGCCCATGGAGAGATGAATGCCACCAACCGCTCCAATATCCAAACTCTGCTTTCATTCTGGTTCTCACTGCTGTTGCTGCTGCTCCGATCTGCTTCTCTTTCATGGTTACTTGTGCATCTTTACTTCATTTCTTAGCAACAAATGCATCCCACCGTTATTTATTGAAGACATGAGATTTCCAAGAACAAAGGAATCAAACGTTGTTTCATTTATTTTTTACGTTTGGAAGCTCATTTCCTTTCACACACCTGGAACAGCTGGTTTTAACATTTCTGACATTTGGAAAAATATAGTTTACTTATTTTAACTTCAGTTTTTCTTGGCCTATTAAGTCAACTTAAAAACTGCTATGTAGTTTATAATATGCACTTTAAGCACAAGCTGAAAGTGACTGGGGAGGCGGAGTCTTGCTGCTGCAAACCAGACATGTTAAAAAGCGCAGAATAAGCCTTTAAGGTTTAACATATCGATACTCGCGGATGAAAAATCGATACTTTTTGAGGGCGAAAAACATTATCCCTACTTCCCACAGGGCTGAGCCTTCGGCTACCTTGATGTTAGGTTAGCTGAGGAAAATATGTTAGCATAACTTTAATATAAAGTTTGAAGGTCAACCAGAACCTGAACCATGAAAAAAATAAAATCTGGTTCCAGTAAACGGGAACCAGGCGAAGTTCTTCAGCAGACGTGTAAAACTGGACCGGGATTGTTCTGTTCAGCCCCGCCCCCTTGCAGGAGTGGAGCTGTCCTCCGACAACCAAACTGTTATTCTGGCAGACCTCCAGGAGTTACCAAAGACAGTTTTAGTCATGTTTTCCTTATAAGCCAACACTGAGGCAAAGGTCGTAGGTCACATCTGTGAGGTTGTTAGCGGGAAATAATGAGAAATGAACAATAAAGACCAAGAGGAGAAATGCTGAGGGACAAAGTCTGGTAGGATGTGAGAGTGAACGCGCTGAGACGCATTTTGCACGTACAAGATGGGTGAGAAATGACTTAAATTAAACTGGCTTGTGAAAATCTGCCTTCAGGAAAACGTTTAGAAATAAACGGTAGCTTAAAACGGCGTTTAAATGAACTGCAGTTACTGGCTGCCATAGAGCCGCTGTTGGAATCTACAGCATCACTACCTGCACTTATTGATCTGGAAATGATTAGTATTGTTTTAATTTAACTGACTTGTGTTTATTTGACACTTAGTCGTTAGCATTAGCATGGAGTCGTTAGCCAGATTCCTTCCAGATAATACCATAGTTAGTAAAACTAATATAATATGTTAAAACGGCTTTCATGACAAAGGGATTCCTCAGTATAGTTTCCTGTATTCACTGGTGTTTAGTAATTTGGCTAATTAACGGCTGCAGGGCTCGATTTGACTATCAGTGTCGTTATGATAAAAAACGGGACGTTTGCTTCCGGTTACCTTCCTGCTGAATAACGAGCTACTTCCTGTCCATCAGTTTCACTCAGCTGGACGTGAGGTGCTGCAGGCCAGGATCCATCACTGCCTTATGCAGACTCCTTATTGTTTATGGAAATGTAATAAATGACTTTGTTCCCTCTACGCCTTCTGGGTGACGGCTGTCGGTTTGCATGTTACCCGCTGACAGCTTGGGCCGTGATTATCTCTAGTTTTCCTCAAAATCTGTGTGACTGCAGCGTGTTTTCTATGATAGATGCTGTCAATATTGTTGGAGTCCTGTACTTGCAACGCTGATTGGTCAGTTGCTGAGAAACGTCCTGCAATGATTGGTCTACCTCAGCATTTAGTCATTTTTGACGTATCAGATGAATAAAACTGGGTCCATACAAACAACTAATACTTATTTCTACCCTGTTTTTGCAGCAAAGGATTATGGGAAGTTTAACTGAAGCAGAGGCAGGGTTTCCCCCGTAAAACTCAAGTTCACCTCTCTGCAGCTAACAGGAAGGGGGACAGACCGCTGTCAGTCTCAGACCTTTTATGGAAATGGGACCATTGCCCTCCAGAAATGAAGGGGGCGCTGTTTCCTATATTGTTCATTGTCTCACGTTTTTATTTTCTTTTGAAATCTGTGATATATTTTCTCCTTCAGGAAGGATTTTAACTCTCCTGTTAGCTGCAGCGACGTCCTTCTCGTAAAACTTGCTGGGCCCAGTGGTCGGGGTGTCGAAGTGTTTTTGCATTTAAAAGTGTAAAGAGGAAATGTAAAAATATTACTGTGTAATTGTTACTGGGTTTCTGAAAATTCTTAATAAATATTAGTTTTTGCACTTCTGTTAAATCCCAACCAAGTCATGAAGCAGTGGATCTAAACATGACATGATTCTGGGCCCCAGAATCTATGCTAACATCTTCACACAGCAGAGATGTAGAAACTTAACATTTGTTTATCGAGAATGAAAAATTTAACTTATCTTGACAAATTAATGGTTTCAGCATAAATAAAAAGATTTTAAATTAACATTTAAATTTAAGATTTAAAGCAAATTTACTTTGTAAAAGTTCAAAGAATAATATTCATAGTTAGATTGTTTTGTTACCATAGCAACCATCTGATGCTATGAGCTTAGTTTTTGAGTTTGAGCCGTTTGTTCACAAATACAAATAAACTGTAATTATAACTGATAGTTTTTATGTTGGCCAGTTAATCTACTTTAATCTCCCAGATTAAATCCAACAGAAGCTGCTAGAGGTTCTGATGTTTTAGCAGGAAGAGGGGCCCAAAGGTCAGATTCTGCCCCGGGCCTCATGCAGCCTTGGACCGGCCCTGCAGGATGAGTTCAACCTGCTGCTCTGCAGAGATGCTGGACACAGATGGACAAACGGGAGATTTCATTCGTCAGGCTTTAGTAGAAACAAACCTTTTCTGTTTTCTGACTGTTGGCTTTTTCATAAACTCTAAATAATTATTCTTATCAATCATGGGGAACCAATATGTAGTTTTATACTTTTACCTTTTTGTCTTTCTTTGGGTTTGTTGTTTTATTTGTATTTCCTCTAATTCATGCAAAGCACTGATGCTGAAAATGTGCTGTACAAAGAAAAGTCCGTTATCAATCAATCAATCAATCAATCAATCAAATTTGATCTGTACAGCACATTTCAGCAGCAAGGTGTTTCAAACAGCTTCACATCATAAAAACACAAAGTCACGCAGCATAAAATCAACAATAAAACATGACATTAAGTCGAGAGCCGTCGATAAACTGATTATTGATTATTGATTACGTTTCAATAATAAAACCAACCAGCTGGTTTCAGTCTGGACTTTAATGATCTCAGGGTTTCGGCTGTTTTTCAGTTTTCTGGAAGTTTGTTCCAGATCTGCAGTACATAGAAGCTGAAAGCTGCTCCTCCTCGTTTGGTTCTGGTTCTGATGCAGAGCAGAACCAGAACCAGAACCTGATGGTCTGGAAGGTTGCTATGACGACAGCAGATCTTTAATGTGTTGCTGAGCCGCTCAGTGATTCATAAACTAACAGTTTTTAAACTAACCAGTGAGGGACTGTAGAACCAGCCGGGTCCATGTGCTCCAGCCTCCTGGTTCTGGTTCTGGTTCTGGTTCTGGTCAGAACTCCAGCAGCTGCTGCAGGATTGATGTGTTGGACAGACGCTGCTGCAGGAATCGATGCCACTGAAGATGAACCAGTTTCTCTCTGAAACATCAGAGACAAACTGGTGAGATGCTTTGCAGGTGACAGAAGGCCGACTTTGTGAGGGTCAGAGGTCAGGGGTCATCACTACGAACAGGTTTCAGGCTGATTGCTGGTTTTAGTTGGAATAACTGAAGCTCTGCATTGACGCTAGATCTATAACTCTAGATCTGCAACTCTAGATCTATAACTAGATCTATAGCTCTAGATCTATAGCTCTAGATTTATAACTAGATCTATAACTCTAGATTGTTCCTCTTTAGGTCCAATAACAACATTTCTCTGCGCTCAGAATCTGTTCACTGACTGGACGGGGTCAAAGGTCACCCGGTGACATCATAACGTAGATCTGTATTATAGTTCTGGTGGCTGATATTGTTTCCTGTTATAACCTGAGCAGGTAGATATAGAGTCAGAGGGTCCTTGGGTTGAACCTTGGGGAGCCCCACATGTGACCTTTGACCTCTTTGATGAGACGATTCCAGTTGAAACAGAGAAATCCCAGTTTATGTAAGTTTGAAACCAGTTGAGTTCTGGACAGAGAGTCCGACCCAACTCTCCAGTCGGTCTGAGGTCCAACAGAACCAGAATCAGAACCAGCTCTGTGGTTCTCCCACAGTCCGTATTCATATGGATGTCATTGAATACTTTGACTAGGCCAGTCTCTGTGCTGTGGTAACCATGGAAACCAGACTGGAAGGAGTCGAAGCGGCTGGTTTAGTTAGGAAGTTATTGAACTGTTGAAGCTTTTCCAGTAACTTTACTGATGAACGGGAGGTCAGAGGTCAGAGGTCAGAGGTTGGCCTGTAGTTCTGCTAGTGATTTTATCAGTGATTTGATAAAAGCTGTTTTCACAGCCTGATGAGAGCAAAGAGTTTCTATTTGGACCAGATCAGCAGGCAGGACTTGTTCTAGAGTTATAGATCTAGAACACAGGTGTCAAACTCAAGGCCCGGGGGCCAAATGTGGCCCGCTGTAGCTTTCTTTGTGGCCCCCAAGACTCCAAATCACATAAATAATTCCCTTCATTTTTTCACAAATCTACAAAATTCACACAAAATCAACAAATTTCCACATTTTTTTTCTGATGTCACTGAAAATTGTGACATTTTATCACCCAAAAACATTGAGTGATAAAATGTCACATTTAACATCATACATTAGTGCAAACATAAAAATTCCTACCAAACATTTCTAAATTAGTTCTCGAAAAAACAAACAGTAAAATCAATCAATCAATCAAATTTTATTTGTATAGCACATTTCAGCTACAAGGCTTTTCAAAGTGCTTTACATCATAAACACAAAACACAAAGTCATGCAACATAGAATAAAGTATCAGCCTGTTAAATTCCCTGTTAAAAGGTGTAAAACCTTTTAACAGGGAATTTAAGCGCCTGTTACCGCCGGACTCTGCTGTCCGTTTAGCCACGGGTATTCGCCGTTGCCCACAACAGGAAAAACAAAAAACAATCACAAAATCCTGAAGGAACAGCTATTTATTGACATTTAACAGTTTAATTGGTTTTATGAATGCGTTGTGCCACAACTGGCCCTTTTAAGAACATTCGGACTTTTGATGTGGCCCAAAATGAAAACGAGTTTGACACCCTGATCCAGAACGTCCAGACAGCAGCAGCTGGAGCTTCACTCACTCATCGTTTCTTCCTGGGTTTCAGGATTAAGTAGCAGAAATTTTTTCTGTATTTTTTTGTGGTTGGATGTGCAGATGAATCGTCTGATTTTCTGAATTTTCTCCAATAAGAAGCTGAAACTGTTGCAGTAGATTGAAGCTCAGGAGGTTCAGTCACTGCAGGGTTTGTGATTCTGTCGACTGTCGCAGGTCAAACTGCAGCTTTGTTCATGATTTTGTTTATGACGTCTGCAGATAAAGCTTCTCTTGCATGTTTTAGTGTTGAGTGATAGTTACCTAGTCTTTCTTTATAGATTTTATAATAAACGTAAAGTTGAGTTTCACCTCCATTGCCTTCCCCCTCTGATACATAAGTGGGTCCTTTTGACCTGGTGAGGCCATTTTTTTGGAATTTCTTTAGAATGAAAAGTTTTCATCACTTCATATTCAAGGTATTGCTAAAAAAATATGTTACTGGTATCATGCAGTTCTAATAGTTAATTTACCTTTTCTACATTTTGAGAAGTGGCATGTTTCATATCACCACCCCATTCTTCCGTCAGAGTCAGAAATGATCCGCATTCATTCCTATGGAGTTTAATGGGAATCTGTTTGTTACCAGCTGTGAACCAAACACACCGAGTCCTAAGAGTTACGCCTGAATAATAATATTTTACAAAACAAGGACTCTGACACACAAGTACTATCTTTATTTTTCACCTCACAAATGTCTCTGTGTGTGTGTCTGTGTGTGTCTGTGTGTGTGTGTCTGTGTGTGTGTCTGTGTGTGTCTCTGTGTGTGTGTTGTGTGTGTCTGTGTGTGTGTCTCTGTGTGTGTCTCTGTGTGTGTCTCTGTGTGTGTGTCTGTGTGTGTGTCTGTGTGTGTCTCTGTGTGTGTCTCTGTGTGTGTCCGACACCCTGGATTAGAAAACCAAAAGAGAAAATCTGTTGAATGAAAGCAAAACCTGTTGATCAATGTGTTAAAGGTTCTTTCTTTTATCATTTAAATAAATAAAATAAAAATTCATAGCTACATAAATAAATTAATAAATGTAAACGAGCCAGAAAAGTGTAGAGAGCTTCTCCAGTTCGGGGGGTGTCCTGCCCCAAGTGGAGGAGTTCAAGTATCGCAGGATCTTGTTCACAAATGAGGGAAGAAGGGAGCAGGAGATCGACAGGCGGATTGGTGCAGCGTCTGCAGTGAAGCGGCGCTGTACCGGTCCATCCTGGTGAACAGACAGCTGAGTCAAAAAGCGAAGCTCTCGATTTACTGGTCGATCTACATTCCTACCCTCATCTATGGTCATGAGCTTTGGGTCATGACTGAACGAACGAGATCTCGGATACAAGCGGCTGAAATGGGTTTTCCCCGTAGGGTGGCTGGGTCCTTTAGAGAGAGAAGCTCAGTCATCCAGGAGGGACTCAGAGTAGAGCTGCTGCTTCTTCACATCGAGAGGAACCAGTTGAGGCTCAGGCATCTGGTCAGGATGGACACCTCCATGGTGAGGAGTTCAGGTCCCACCAGGAGGAGGGGAAGACCAGCCACCAGAGGAGCTGGAAGAAGGAGCTGGAAGAAGTGGCTGGGAGAGGGAAGTCTGGGCCTCCATTCTTAGGCTGCTGACCCCACGACCCGACCTGGATAAGCGGCAGACAATGGATGGATGGATGGATGGATGGATGGATGGATGGATGGATGGATGGATGGATGGATGGATGTACACACATACATACACTCACATGCTTGATACACGTAGCAGAATGGAATACAGACAGTAATGTTAGCTAGCTAGTTTCAAGAAACGTGTTCTTTCACTCCTCCCATGCACACATGCGCATATAATGGATGTTGACATTGTCCATTATTGATATTTTATCATTGCTGTTTTAAAATATTCTACAAATTGCCACAAATGTTCCACAAATTTTTCTAAAAACATTTTAAAAAGTGAAAAATTAAAATATTTCAAACATGAAATAACTCTTGTGTGAAATAAAACACAGTAGAAAGTATTATAAAAAAGTATTTTGAAACAAAATGATAAAAGTAGCAAAAAATAACATTGATTGTAACCCGGGTCAAAAAGTCCCACTCACACAAGACTGAATAGTCAGAGGGTTACACAAACTTCACCATGTTGTTCCCGCTGCAATGCATTCTGGGTACATTATGTCTAATGATCCAACTGCGCTCGCTCCATCCAGCTAAATCAGCGATGAGGAACGTCTGTAAGCCTTTTTAAATGAACGTACAAATCACTAGCTGTGATGATGACGAAGAGACCAAACAGAGGAAGACGACGGTCATAGGAGCTGCTGCCTTCAGTTTCATAAATGACATAATGAATGACTCGTTCGACCACAATTGGTCGGACTGTGTGATCCGATAAGAGGTTCTATGGACCCTTTGCAGCTACTAATCATTCCAGGCGCCATGAAGCAGGTTGGACGTGAGGAGAACTGAAAGTTTTCCAAACTTGTTTTTCATCAGTTTCTTCATGGCTTCTCCTTGTTGGATCTGATTTGTGAACGTCGCTCACCTGGTTGGGCTCATAGAGGCGGGATTTACAGAAGCTCATTAGAAACCGAGCCGAACCTCCTCCCTCCTGACGAGTTCATCAAATTATCCACTTCCCTGAATTCACACCATGATTTATATCACTGCGTCATAACAGCGTTTCCCCGGAAACCAGGCAGCCTTAAAACGTACAGAAGACGAGATGCTGACCGGTTTCCATACAGGCTCCATGACGGCGCTCCGTCTCCATGGTTACTAATGCTTACACACTACCGTCATCATCAGCTTTATTAAAGACACAAATAGGTCCATAGAAAGATAATTTAAGAAAACTTAAAAAAAAGAAACAATCACATAAAAAGATAATAATCACACATACAAGTCAGTGATTTACAGCAAGCCAAGACCGCCAGTGAGTCCACGTTCTGGACTTAGACCGGACCGAGCTTTGTGAAATATCCGTTAGTAGAAACACGTAACCTCCACATGAACCTGTACAGGAGGTTTCATAAGATAGCATGAAAAGTGGAGACCCCAACAAATACCTGACTAGCACTAGTCCATCTCAGCATCCTTAGCAGGATCTTCATTCGGTCCTCGTATGCCACTTTGAGTTTCTGTAAACTTCTTTAACAAACATAGTTCCTCCAGCATGTCCTGGGTCTTTCTCTGGGCCTCCTCTCAGAGGCCCAGAGTGGGACCTGAACTCCTCACCATGGAGGTGTCCATCCTGACCAGATGCCTGAGCCTCAACTGGTTCCTCTCGATGTGAAGAAGCAGCAGCTCTACTCTGAGTCCCTCCTGGATGACTGAGCTTCTCTCTCTAAAGGACCCAGCCACCCTGCGGGGAAAACCCATTTCAGCCGCTTGTATCCATGATCTCGTTCGTTCAATCATGACCCAAAGCTCATGACCATAGATGAGGATAGGAACGTAGATCGACCAGTAAATCGAGAGCTTCGCTTTTTGACTCAGCTGTCTGTTCACCAGGATGGACCTGTCACGCCATGGCGCCGCTTCACTGCAGACGCTGCACCTATCCGCCTGTCGATCTCCTGCTCCCTTCTTCCCTCATTCGTGAACAAGATCCTGTGATACTTGAACTTCTCCACTTGGGGCAGGACACCGGTCATCCAGGGACCTGACAGCCCATATCAAAGGCCCCGGTACCCCATACTCCTGGAGAACCCCCCCAGGGCTCCCTGAGGGTCACAGTCAAACACCTTCTCCAAGTCCACAAAACACATGTAAACTGGTTGGGTGAACTCCCAGAACCCTCCAGGATCCTGCTGAGGGTGTAGAGCGGGTCCAGTGTTCCACGACCAGAACCAGAACCAGACTGCTCTTCCTGAATCTGAGGTTCAACTATCCAACAGACCCTCCTCTCCAGGACCCCTGAATAGACCTTGTCAGAGAGGCTTGTGACCCCTCTATAATTGCAGCACAGCCTCTGGTCCCCCTTTTTAAACAGGGGCACACCACCCCAGTCTGCCAATCCAGGGGAACTGCCCTACAACATCCAGAGCTTTAAGAAACTCCGGGCGAATCTGATCCCTCAGGGCCCTGCCATCGAGGAGCTTTTAAACCACCTCATCCCCAGAGATTAGAGAGCCCGACCCAGAGTCCCCAGGCTCAGCTTCCTCAATGGAAGGCATGTTGGTAGGATTGAGCAGGTCTTCAGAGTATTCTGCCCACCGGCCCACAACGTCCCGAGTCGAGGTCAGCAGCCCACCATCCCCACTGTAAACAGTGTTGGTGCTGCACTGCTTCCCCCTCCTGAGACGCTGGATGATGGACCAGAATCGCCTCAAAGCCATAAGGAAGTCTTTCTCCATGGCCTCTCCAAACTCCTCCATGTCTGAGTTTTTACCTCAGCAACCACCCGAGCTGCATCCCGCTTCGCCTACCGGTACCATCAGCTGCTTCTGGAGTCCCAGAGGCCAAAAAGACCCGATTGGACTCCTTCTTCAGCCTGACAGCATCCCTCACCGAACGTGTCCACCAATGGGTTCGAGGGTTGCCGCTGCAACAGAAACCAACAACCTTGCAGCAACAGCTCCGGTAAGCCGCCTCAACAATGGAGGCACAGAACATGGTCCACTCGGACTCAATGTCCCCCACATTCCCCAAAAACGTGTTCAAAGTTCTGCCAGAGATGGGAATTAAAGCTCTGCCTCACAGGGGACTCCGCCAGATGTTCCCAGCAGACCCTCACAAGACCTTTGGGCCTGCCAGGTCTGACCGGCATCCTCCCCCACCACCAGAGCCAAACTCACCACCAGGTGGTGGTCAGTGAACAGTTCAGCACCTCTTCCACCGAATGTCCAAGACATACGGCCGCAGATCCAATGAAACGATGACAGAGTCTATCATCGAACTGCGGCCAAGGGTGTCCTGGTGCCAAGTGCACATATGGACACCCTTATGCCTGAACATGGTGTTCATTATGGACAATCCATGATGAGCACAGAAGTCCAGCAACAGAACACCACTTGAGTTCAGATCGGAGGGAGCGTTCCTCCCAACCACTTCTCTCCAGGTCTCACTGTTATTGCCCATGTGAACGATGAAGTCCCCCAGCAGAATGAGGGAATCCCCAGGAGGGGCACTCTCTAGTACCCCCTCTAAGGACTCCAAGAGTAATCTGGGTAATCTGAACTGTTGTTCGGCCCGTAAGCACAAACAACAGTCAGTGAGCTCGGCCGGGCTCCATGGGTTAACGCCTGACCGCCAGGCGCTCACCATCGTGACTCCCCCTCCAGGCCTGGCTCCAGAGTGGGGCCCCGGTGACCCACGTCTGGGTGAGGGAACACTGAGTCCATTGTTAGTAGTTATCATAAGGGCTCTTCGGGCTGCACTTTGTCTGGTCCCTCACCTCTGACCTGTCTGCATTGGGTGACCCTACCGAGGGCATAAAGCCCCAGACAGCAGAGCTCCAAGAATCACTTGGTCACTAAAACCCCTCCACCACGATATGGTGGCAGCCCAAGGAGAGGTCTGGGAACACCTTGGGATTCCCCCGGAAGAGCTGGAACAAGTAGTTGGGAAGAGGGAAGTCTGTGCAGCGAACCCCGCGTCAGCCTGTGACCATAATGTGAAATCAACTGGCTAAAAGCGACGTTAGGCTACAGAGGTCTGTGTTTGTGACTAACTTTAAAGGAGCTTGTTGGTGGTTTTGACATCCGTCATGGCGGAGCGGGTGGGGCTCTGGGGAGTGTGACGTCACATGCAAAGGGTCAATAGCTCTGTGTCCAGTTCGATATCAGCTGTTTAGGGTCCGGTTTCGGACATTGGTCAGACATGCTACTGCCACCAGTACTGAATGTGCATTCAGTACTGGTGGTACTGGTGGTAGCCAGTAGCATTAGCTCCATTAGCATTAAAAGAGCTTCCAGCGCTGTCTGTCTGATGTTTCTACCAGCAGCAGCTGGGTTTAGGTGCTTTGTAAATGGAAACTGTTGACCTGCCATTTCTGAAGATAATGATCACCTGCATGATCTGTTGAAGCCTCCATAGGGCTCTTAGTGAAGTTTGGTTTCGGGGCCCTCTATTCCTGTTAACAACGTGGACTGGCTGCAATCAGCAGTCAGATGATTAATTAATTTGATCAGTTTAGATAAACAGCTTGAACATTTTGCAAAGTATGACAGCAGCAGCAGAGGTAGTAGTAGTAGTAATAGTAATAGTAGTAGTATAGTAGTAGTAGTATAGTAATAGTAGTAGTAGTAATAGTAATAGTATAGTAGTAGTAATAGTAGTAGTAATAGTAATAGTAGTATAGTAATAGTAATAGTAGTAGTAATAGTAGTAATAGTAGTAGTAATAGTAGTAGTAATATAAAACACAAAGAAACAAAATGCCTCTCACAACCTGCCACATATTCCACATATCATCTTTATATTGAGATATTAAATTCAACAGTGTGTCTTTGGGAACTGCAGATAACATGTTGTTGTACCGTCATCATGTTCAGATCCTGATGAACATAATGAAGGAACTCAGATTCATTTGCCCTTTAATACAAATGTGATCATTTCCAGAGGGAGGAAATGACAGCATCTGCTGCAGCCATTGGTTTCTAGTTGCTCCATGAGGCTTTTTCCAAAACAATGATTTACATCTTTCCGCATTGAGCAAACTTAAGTTTATAAATGTTTGTTTGTTTTTGGTATCATTATATTTTTCAGGGTATTGTTCAAACACAAACAGCTTTGGATCAAAAATTATTTGGAAATTATTTTTTCAGTTACATCTTTTACTTGTTTCCAAAACATTATAATGTTCCTACAGTAACATGCAGTGAGCCGGATCTGAGCTCTCATCATGTTGGACATGCAGACATCTCCTTTTATTCCCACTGAGCTCCTCTGCTGTTAAACCTGCATGAAGCATCTGAACTGGATCATTTCAGAGCTTGTTGAGCTGTGGGTTAGTTTACACGCTGTTTGCCAATCTTCCTCAGAATACTAGCAGTAAATCCAAGCCTGAAGTCTGTCATCAGATCCTTCAGACGTTTGTAACGTCATGGAGTGATAAAACTGATTGATACCTTTCTTCAAACTGTCCTTTAACATTTTTCTAAAGTTGGGTTTGACTCATTATTTTGACTCGTTCTTAGGAAGATTCTGAGTTGAAGCTATTTAAAGACGTGTTTCTTATCAAAGTGGAATTTATGTTGCAGATCCTTAAAGCTCATTAATATTTTCTGAATCTGGTTCATAAAGGTTCTGAATGGTTTGTCTTTCCATGATATAAATGCTGAATCAGCTGGTTTCCCCACACTGGACTGAACAATTTGGCTCATTTAATTTATTTACATCTCTCCATACTCTTATATTTTTAAGGAATGGATTTTTAGTTTCTTTCAGAAGCTTTGAAAATTAATTTGAATATAAATCTGAAGGGAGAGTCCATTTTAAATCATGTTGCTGCATGTCAGTCCCATATGGAGGACGATTACTGTAATAACATCATAAACATCAACAATAACAATAACAGTGAAAATCTGGGCCCTTCAAGCCTCCATGGTCATAAAGAGGGACAGTAAAGACAAACGGAGTCTGAACTTCCTTTTCCATCAAAAACACAACATCTTCCTCTTTATTTGTGAAAAGAATTCAGGAGCAACATTCTGAAATATATATAGTAACTTTGGCAATATATTCATTTTTATTATATTTATTCTTCCAATCATAGATATTGGTCGTGGCATCCATCGCTCAAATGAATTATCCACTTCATTTAATATGAGACTAATTGGTCGCAGCTTCCTGTTTAAGATCTGAAGAGATGTGTAAATATTTAAATTCAGTAATTAAAGCTGTAATATATCTGACGTTGGGCTAACGCTTTCATTTGTATTTGATAACAGAATTGAATATTTGTTTTTGTTTATTTTATATCCAGATATCTCACAAAATAATTAAATTATTTTCAAAATAATTTGCATTGATCAACGTAATTTTGATGTGAACGAGATCATATCATCTGCGAACAAGGAGATCCTGTGTTCTGTCGGTCCAGCAGTGATTCCAGTGAGACCAGGCTGTGAGTGTGTTGCAGTAGCAAATGGCTCTATTAGTGAACAGCAGAGGCCACAATGGGCAGCCCTGTCTGCAGCCTCTATTGAGCTTCATTGGCTTAGATATGTTTCTGTTAGTTATTATTTCAGCTGAGGAATTATTCTATAATATTTTGACCCATTTTACAAAATTGTTTCCACAGTCGAATTTTTCCATAACCTGAAAAAGATATTCTCAGTGAATCCTATCAAACACCTTTTCGACGTCTAATGATAAAAGAGCAGAGTCTGAGGTACCTTTATTATAATGAATTATGTTTAATATGCGCCTCACGTTATGAAAAGTTTGCCTCCACAAATCGTTTTGAAAACATTACATTACCAAGAATCATGAAAACAAACCTTTATCTTGTTTTTTAATCCTCGTCTTTCTTTTTTCTCGCCTGGAAGGATAAGTCCTTTTTTGCGACATTGTTTTGATGACTCATCCTCCTCCGGTGCTCTGGAGGTTTGGATGCGCACTGCAGCTCATATTGCCAGTGAAGGGTGACCAACTGTGGCTGCTGGGGGCCCCCAAGAGCAGTTTTTTTTCTTTTTGTCCATATAAGAAAGATTTCCACATGCATTATCAAATCTATTGTATGGCAAAAAAACTCACAATTTTACATTGAAATTGTGTGTTTTTGTTAATATAATCATGTAAAAATCATAACAAAAAGAAAAAAAAATTAGTTCCCCCTTGAGGTCCTGGGGCCCTAAGAGGCGGCTCAGGCCCCGGCCCTTGGGATGGCCTTGATCACCTGTTTGAGCCTTCATCAATTTTGCTTGTACAAATGACAACGTCTTCTGAAGAGAAATGTTGAGGGCACAAAAGTACATCATTTGGAAGTTGTGTTTGGCTCCGGCTCTCTCTCACTGCACTCTTCTTTTTTCAAAATGGGAAGCGATCCAGACTCACCTCACTGTTTTTATACATTACAGCCAACAGTAACACAGTGTGGCATTAAGATTCCAGTACAGAATGAACCAAACTCCATCATCAACCAATCAGGTGAAAAAATAGCCACTCTATGGTTGAGAATAGAACAAAAGATGTACATTTTTTAAAAGTACTGATGAGTTTTGGCGTATCACAAACAGGAACGAGTCTGCCTGACGGGAATAGAGACGACAATTGATGCAGACAGAAGAATTTGTGGTGGAAGGAAGAAAAGGGGGAAAACACTGAAAGACAAGATGAGGTGGACATTTCCTGCAAGGGTTGGCCTAATGCAGCGTCCAACCGAGGAACAACACGAACTTTCCCAAGTCTCACCACAGACACAGAGCCTCGTGCTGGTCAGGGTGTTGAGATGGAAACGCACACACTGCTCATAATCTTTGTTCACAAAAATATATAATTCTCACTGCATGCTCATCACAAGCCACTGACAGCGCAACTATAGGTTCTATTTGTGGTTCACGTTGAGCTTGCACAAGCAGATCTGACACGGTGGCTTTTAGGCGACCCATGCGCTAGCCATAGCCTCTTTTGATAGCCGAATATTGCTCAGCATCCCCCTTTGAATGTGACCCTACTTACTGAGAAACTGTAACATGTTTAATTTATTTTTCATCAACTGTCCTAGAACCAGGGGTTTAAATTAGCACCCAAATGCGGGTAAAAGTATGAAGTGGCGTGTAAAGTGGAGCAATGTTATCGCCACTGTGTGTGGCGATAACATTGCCGATAACATTTTCTCTTTACAATTTGAAGAGAAAAAAAGCTCCAGGTTAGGCTAACAGTTAGCTCGGTTAAGCAACAGTTAGCTCAGGTTAAGCTAACATTAGCTCAGTTAAGCTAACAGTTAGCTCGGTTAAGCTAACAGTAGCTCCAGGTTAAGCTAACAGTTAGCTGCAGGTTAAGCTAACAGTTAGCTGCAGGTTAAGCTAACAGTTAGCTCCAGGTTAAGCTAACAGTTAGCTGCTGGTTAAGCTAACAGTTAGCTCCAGGTTAAGCTAACAGTTAGCTGCAGGTTAAGCTAACAGTTAGCTCCAGGTTAAGCTAACAGTTAGCTCCAGGTTAAGCTAACAGTTAGCTCCAGGTTAAGCTAACAGTTAGCTCCAGGTTAAGCCAACAGTTAGCTCCAGGTTAAGCTAACAGTTAGCTCCAGGTTAGGCTAACAGTTAGTTCCAGGTTAGGCTAACAGTTAGCTGCAGGTTAAGCTAACAGTTAGCTCCAGGTAGTCAGAAAAACTCTGGACTAACACAAGAATGATGATGATGATGATGAAGGCCATGGATTAATAATGAACACATTCTGAGATATTTTAGTAATCATTGTTCATTTCTATAGAAAAAGTAATAAGGGAAAACAAATAAAACAGAAAACAGCTATTGATACATTTTAAAGCTATTTTAAAAATGACTAGACATCTTTAATAAATACTGTCAGGGAGAGTTGATGCCAAAATGTGTTCAATATATGATGCAACAATGTTCAGGTTGTCTAGTTAAAGTTTGTTAATAATTACTTCAGATGAACTTATTGCACTACAACCCTGTTAAGGTGTCCAGGCTTTATGTTAAATTAACCTCTATATGTACATCTGTATGGTAAACTTATTGTCACTAAATTGGTTTTCATAGAGTTAAAAATAAATCATATATTTTCTATAATTTGCTTGTATTTGTGGGGTTTGTAATTGAAAGGGAAAAAAAATAGTGGCTGGTAAAAAATGTTCTCTACCAGGAACTGAGGCTGGTGGAGAACATTTCTAATTTCCACCCTGCTGAGCACTGCACATAGAACTGCACATGGAACTGCACATGGAACTGCACATGGAACTGCACATGGAACTGCACATGGAACTGCACATAGAACTGCACATGGAACTGCACATGGAACTGCACATGGAACTGCACATGGAACTGCACATAGAACTGCACATGGAACTGCACATGGAACTGCACATGGAACCCATCATACCCAGCAGGTTCTGGTTGTTTCAGCTTCTCATGTTTAATTTTTTGAACTTCTCCCTTCCTTTCTGTCTCGGCGCCAGACCTGAACTTCTGCACCAACCACCGGCCGTGCCAGAACCAGGCGTCCTGCACCAACACCGGCCAGGGCAGCTACACCTGCAGCTGCCGGCCCGGATTCTCCGGAGTCAACTGTGAGATCGAGACCAACGAGTGCGACAGCACCCCCTGCAGGAACGGAGGGAGCTGCACGGTATGTCACCAGAACAACTGAACCACATCAGAACCTGTCGTGGAAAAAAAAACTTATTTCCAAGCTCTGTTCAGGTAAAATCACTCAATCAGGTTTATTCATGAATTGTGCAGCATGCAGAGAGCTGATAGGACGATCAATAATCAATAATCCAGCCAGTCTGGATGTAAAGCTCTGCCTGGCAGAGACAACACATGACTTTTCTACAAAGATAAAGGATCCAAAGCATGAGAAACGGTCTGGTTCTGATGCAGAGTGGGAAACAGCTTTAACAGGTGGGACCATAAGAACTAGAATAAACACACAGCAAAACAACTAGCAGATGTGACCTCATTGTAATTTTTCAACCACATTTTCACCCTTTTGATTATAAGCACATATGATAATATTTAATATTAATCAACATTTCCCTCCTCGGTCAAAAGACATAACAGCACATTATCCTGGGAAACGTAACAAAAGAAGCATGTACACACAAGATATGAAAAACCTGCCAGCAGTAACATCGTCTACTCCATAACAATATCACTGTGAGAGGAAGGAAAAGATATCCTGCAACCCCTCGGTCCTCTCTATGTTTGTCCAGGAAAAGCATGGAGGCATCATACTAATGAGTGAAGACATAAAAAACCCAATAAACAATAAAAAAAGTAATAGCTAATCAAGGAAAAAAAAAAAACAGGTAAAAAGAAAAAACAAAAATGAAAAAAACAGGAACAAAGTAACATATTTCCAAATGAAACTAAATGATAAATCAAACCATAAAATGCATATGTAGAACATGCAGAAAGGACAGAGACATGTTTTTGGGAAATAGACATTTCTGTAATTGGCAAAGCTGTATAGGAAAACTAAGCCATAATACCAGCCTGAAAATATTAATGATTAACACTACCTGAAGTCACAAAAGCATTACACATTATCCACATCATCACTGTAGGACAAAAGTCCAAGTCAGAGTTAAACTATCCACTGCAATGTCTGTACTTGGAGCAAGATGGAGGCGTGAACACTGGCATGATGAATTCTCTCGTCTTTTACCTGTTTTCTCTCTCAGGAACTCTTTTGATATTGATTTTAATCTTCATTCCACACTTTGCCCATTCGCCAGTGGACCAGCAATAGTGCTTTGGTTGGGGAGCCTTTTGACATACAAAAGCAACTAATGTTTATGTGCATCTCTTCCCTCTTCCTGAATGTTGGGTGTCAGCGGTTACTTGCCTCTGACACTTAACACTAATTGTAATGAAGGTATTTCAGGGATCCAGGAATTTAAATGTGGCCATCTGCCGTGTCAGAGGTTACTAGCACTTAACACCAGCAGCAGTAAAGAAATCCATCCTCATTCAGAAAGTGTCGCCTTGTCCTCCTCTGTCTGTTGTTCTGTCGACTGCTGGACAACCTCCTTCGACCCGGGATGGGTGTCATCTTGAGGGTCCGGTACAGTGGCCGGCGTGAATTCACGCCCTCTCCGCAACCTCAGCAGCCGTAGGTGTTGAGCAGTACTTGAAATGGTCCCCGCCAGCTTTTGGAGTCCAATGCGTCCTCCGGACGTCTTTCACCACGACCCAGTCGCCTGGTTTGATGGTATGGAGTGGTATCTCGGCAGGATGTGGCAATGCATCTTTCAGCGTCTGAAAAACTTGAGAAAGTATAATTAACAAGTTTTGACAGTAAGACAACATTGCATCATCACAGACAGAAGTGGAAGGAAGGACCTTTGTCTAAGGCCCTAAACTCAAGTTAGGAGGATTAGTAGGGCTTTAATCCATGACAGGCCCGTTTCCTCTCAGCATTCAGCTAGTTTGGTCTTCAAAATGCCATCAACACGGTCTACTGCGCTCTGTGGGTGATATCCGCACTGAGTTTTTAAAGTCACACGCATGAAGATGCCTCAGCATCTTCATGCAATGAAAGATGCTGAGCAATGAAAAAGAGCTTTTTCATTGCTCTTTAGTTGGACTTCATAACAGAAGGTCAGACATACTGAATATCAGGGAGAAGCTGGAGCTAGCCTTCAGTGCAGCATTATAGATAGTGGGGCAGTCACAAAAGCCTTGACACAACTGGGTAAAAGTCCATTTAATCAGACCGACATCATATTTGGTTGTAGCCCAAAAATCACCAGGAACTTTAGATAGTGCTGTTGGTAATGGAGACGGATCTGTTTGAGATAAAAAGCTAAAATCTAAATCTGGGTCTGTGGTAGGAATCAATTCCACAGCTTTTTGACAGTGTACAATGCTGACATTACATTACATTTGGGTCAGCAGGTGAAATGATTGATCAGTTTAACTTTTACATGCAGGAATAAATGTCCCTACGTCACTCCGCGGTAATTTGTGATTTTGCCAAAGGAATGTTTGGGTAAGAGTCAGGAACACTAAAAATTGTGTCTGCTCAGCCGAGAGAGAGAGACAGCCAAACCTGCTGTGTGTGTGTGTGTGTGTGTGTGTGTGTGTGTGTGTGTGTGTGTGTGTGTGTGTCCAAAACAAAGCAGATGTTGGCAGTTCTCAGAAGGGGCACAGAACCATCACGTCTCATAATCACAATCAGCTCCCAAGGAAACATTTGAAATGCAGCTTAATTCATCATGCTGTTTAACATCATAAAAAGGAGATTAAAGTTTTCACTTCTGCAAGAAGTTGTTGTGAAAGAGTAGAATTTAGAAGCTTCCATTTATAGACATAGTTCAGAGCAGATGAGTCAAATTGCACAGCTGTGTGAGTCCAATCAGAATGTGATACAACTTTTACACCCTCCGATGTTGAGATAAGATCTATTCCTAATCGGCACATCACATCTCACCCTGTAAGATTTACTGGCCACAAATCTGACAACAGAAATGAATGTTTGAGAGAGAATCCTTGAGGAGTTTTACATGCAATAGGGGTTGTAATTTTCCCCTTTACTACCTGACCGGAGGAAGACACTGAATAGACATAGTTACCACTGAGCTTTAGTGGAATATTAAATTAGTTTTTTCTCACAATTGAAGATGTTGCTCCGGAGTCAACCATAAAGGACACTTTTTTTTCTGAAATAGTCTAATCAAAAGTAGGGAAGGCGTTGTATGCATCAGATGCAAAATGAGCATAAGTTTGTTTTTTTTAATCCACATTTCTCTTCTAAATCAGAAATTACATTTAAATTTTTGTCAAGTGCGTCACTGTCAGCAACCAGCTCTTCTTTGCCAGAAACAGGAAACTCCTTCAAATCCTCACACTCAACAAGCAGCTCTTCTTTCAAAGAGCAGAAACATTGTCATTCACACAGTTTGCTTGTATAGGTGTGTGTGCGGTTGAGCGCACTTCCTGAGCCGATCCTTCCTCGCACACCCCTTCTAGTCACTCTGCCATGTTCCTGTAATTCCTAGGGCAGCGCCGTTGGTAATGACCAGGTTCTCCACAATTGTGACAAAATCAGCATCTTTGTTGTGAGGAGTGTAGCCTCCTCTGCCTTGGCCTCTGGGTTGTCTTTTCCTCTCCTCGATTGATCATACTACATTGTAACAGTAGCCAGATGAAGTTCTTTCTCCACTTTATCCTTTTGCTGTCTGGTGCGGTTATTTACTTGCTGCTGTTCATGTCTGGCATAACGTCTGACATCTTCTAAACGGGGTTGCTCAGCCCAACCCACATAGCTGTTTCAGTTCCTTTGAGATGTCTTGGAGTAATCCTTTAATAACGGGATAACAGGTTATGCTTTCCCAAGGGCCAGGTGGAGCTTGACCGTTGAAGGTGTCCGGTCTGGCATGACCTCTGTATGTTGTAACAGTGTCCATAAGGTGATGAATGAAGTCATCAGTTCTCTCATCTGGTTGTTGTTCGCATGTTTAGATGGAGGTCATGTTCATTCGGACTGGAACGTAATCGTGTGAGATCACGTCCCGATGAAGCCAATAGGATCACATCATCCACAAAAAGCAGACATGCAATCCTAACCAAAACGGATCCCCTCAACACCTCGGCTGCACCTAGAAATTCTGTCCATAAAAGTAATGAACAGAATCGGTGACCAAGGGCAGCCCTGGCGGAGTCCAACCCTCACTGGGAACGAGCCCGACTTATTGCCGGCAATGCGGACCAGACTCTGACACTTTGATAACACTAGTAAAATAGTTTATTAATAACAGAATAACCTCGATGTCCACTGACAAAACTCGGACTATGCTACATAAAAAGTATAAGCCCGACCTAAACAAGGTTGACCCACTTAAATGAACTCAACGTAACTGAACATGAGTAACCTGGACAAAATCATAGCAAAGCATTATGACACAAAACCAACAAAGCAAATTTAGACACTCGCCAGAATGGAAATGTCTGGAGCAAACTAGTAGATAACTTGGGATGTTGGAGAACGTGACATCAGGACGTCTGATACCCAGGATATTCGTCTCCTTTTCTTTAGCTCTGATAGCTTAGCTCCAATAGCTTAGCTCTGTTAGCTTAGCTCTGATAGCTTTGCTCCGTTAGATTAGCTCCATAGCTTAGCTCCGTTAGCTTAGCTCTGATAGCTTAGCTCCAATAGCTTAGCTCTGATAGCTTAGCTCCGATAGCTTAGCTCTGATAGCTTAGCTCTGATAGCTTAGCTCCGATAGCTTAGCTCCGATCTTTTTGAATTTAAATGACTCTAAATTCATTTCCATCAAAAGCTGCTGTAAATTTTCACCTGTACAAAAAATGTTTGTATTATCTGCAAATAAAACAAAATTAAGTGTTTTGGAAACCTTATATATGTCATTTATGTATAAGATGAACAACTGTGGTCCCAATACTGAGCCCTGGGGAACACCACAAACAACGTCCAGGCATGGGGACTGGACATCACACAGTCGCACAAACTGTTGCCTGTTGCTGGGAAAACTTTTCATCCAGTCACAGCGCTCCAGTTTCTGGATGAGTATTTCATGATCAATTGTATCAAATGTTTTTTTTTTTTATTATTTAACTGTTTATTGGTATTTTTCACGTGTTTACATACACAGTGTACATGAACACATCGCATTCAACATAAAAATAAAACTTTCTCTTGGGAGCTATTCCTCTATATGACATTTGGAAAAACATTAGTTTTGGGAGACACATTTCCCCTTTGACTTTCGGTTGTTGAAGAGTTTCATATTTAACTCCAGGTTTTTTGCCACCTCAAATGAATCTTGATATTATGTTGTCCCAGATATCAAATTGAGTTTGAGGGATCTGTATCGGTAATGACCGGAACAAATATAAAAGTTTTGCTTGCACATTCATTTGAACAGTTTCAATTCTTGAGTTCAGATCCAAGAGGAAAGGAGTCCATCTATCGATATCAAATACTGTTGTTAGTGTATAAATCACTGAGCGGTTTAGCGCCACAACACAGTAAAGATCTGCTGTTGTATCAACCTGCCAGACTCTCAGGTTCTGGTTCTGGTTCTGCTCTGCATCCTCAGAACCAAAAGAGGAGAAGCAGCTTTCAGCTTCTATGCACCAAAAATTTGGAACAAACTTCCTGAAAACTGTAAAACAGCAGAAACCCTGACTTCCTTTAAATCTCAACTAAAAACACAGCTGTTTAGAGTTTCATTTGAAACGTAGTATGGAACAATGTGTTGTTTATTCTATGTTGCACGACTTTGTGTTTTTGTGTTTGTTAGAATGTGAAGCACTTTGAAATGCCTTGCTGCTGAAATATGCTATACAAATAAAATTGATTTGATCTTTTTGTATCTTGGCTTATTTTATCGTAATTTGCTTTGAATAGTGTAGATAACCCTTTAGTAATTTTAATTCCTAGATATTTAATTTCCTTCATGTTCCATTTGATGGGAAATGATTGCTGAATTTATTTTGATGGCTTGTAATTGAGTGTTAGAATTTGTGTTTTGCGTACGTTAATTTTATATCCTGAAAGATAACCAAAGAGTTCCTACTTTCCAAACAGGTTCATCAACAATGGTAGCGACTCATTTGGCTGTTTAAAGAAAGTTATTACATAAAAGCCCTATTTTGTGTTCCTCTCCATTTACTATAACTCCCTTAATTTTATCATCTTGTCATTCTGCCAGAGGCTCTTTAGAGGCCGAACAGTGTAGGTGATGGACGAACCCTGTCTGGTTGATCTCTATATGTTGAATTTGTCAGTCAGTCTTCTGTTTCTTTTGATTCTCGCTGTGGGTGATGATATAATGCTGTTATACACCGTTTTGATTCATTACTGAATCCAAATTGTTCCAACGTTTTATATAGAAACATCCAATTTACTAAATCAAAAGCTTTTTCTGCGTTGACACTAGTATGGTGTTGTGTTTTTTCTTGATCTGCTCTTTGCAGCACTCCTCGAATAGTATCGTGTGTTTGACGTCCTCTCATAAATCCTCTATCATCTCTGTTACAAAAGTATTTCATCTATTAGAGATAATGTTTGTGAATATCTTATAGTCTACATTTAATAATGAGATTGGCCTGTAATTGCTACAGTGTTCCTCATCTTTTCCTTGTTTTGGGATGACAGAATGATGGCTTCACTCCATGATGGAGGCATTTTGCTGTTATTGAGTGTCTAATTGAAAGAGGATGTTGGCGTCAACTCTTCTTTAAATATCTTGTACCACTCTTCAGGGTATCCATCACTGCCTGGCAATTTATTATTTTTAGTGTATTTAGTGCCTCTTTCACTTCTTCTATTGTGATTGCTGCTGTCAGTGTCTCATTTTGTAGTTTGCTGTAGTTTGTTGGTGGATCTAATGCGTTTAAAAAGGTTCTCATTTCCTCGTCTTGTGCAAATTCAGGTTGTGTATACAGTTTCTCATAGTATTCTAGAAAAATGCTCTGCATTTCCTCTGGATTATCTGTTTGTAGCATATCTGTAAAAACCAACAGTACACTATACTCTAAATATAAATAATTTGTGACCAATAAGGTCAATGGGCTAGTTTTCTAGTTCTATCAGAAGATGGATACGACTCATGAAAGAGCAGACAGACTTGAAGATTGCAGTTGCGAGTGCCTTGTATTTACAGTGAGAAAAATTATATACATATTTACAACATCAGTGAAAAACATCCAAATGACCATATACAATGCACAGAGAAAACCCCCCAAAACAATCAATCAATCAATCAATCCTACAATTACAGAATTGAACTCACAGCCTTCAGTTCATTTACCTCAAGTTGGGGTTGGTTAGAGGTCCCAAGCAAGAAAATTGTAAAAAACTTGGTGCCGCGCAGGTCATGGACTGACAAAAGTCCGATCAGAGTGGGGACAATTGTTCACTGGCTGCAAGGAGGCTCCTACCAGGAGATCCTGGCCGGAGGTCAGAAGTCTTCACGCACCAAAGTGCAGTCTCTTTGTTTGAGCTCTAAGCCTGGACTTTCAGCTCGCCATCAAAACCTGGCCTCAATAATAAAACAGAACCATTTTCTCAATATATATAATCAAAATATTCTAGTGTACACACAAATTCAATAAATGAAACTCTTTATAAATAATTCCAAATTCATCTTCAGTCAATATATTCAATAAATATAAAGTTCATATATAAATTACATCCATGAAAAATCCAATAATTATGCACCATATAAATAGGTTGACATGAAATGTAAAAATTCTAAACAAGTGCTCAATAAATATTAAAGGCATCTTTTGTTCACCAATTAATTGTTTAAGTTCGTACAGGCATCTGGATTTACAGCTTCACAAACAGTGATATCAATGCGCTAACGCTAAGTTACCAACAGAAACACTCCTCAGTTTACATCTCACAGCCGGTTTTTCATCGCACCGCGGCTCACAGTAGGTGGCTCCGATTGTTCAACATATTTATCTGAGCATCAGACAACAATAAGTAAAAGAATGACAAACTTCACTGACCTGCAGCTCTGCTCTTCCCAACGCGACCTAATCTTCCAGACTTCCCGCTAAAGCTAATATACCGAGCAGATAAGCCGCGGTGGTACATGTGACCCTGATACTCCACAGCGATTGGCTGTGTCGTAGTCTCGCGAGAACCCCTGTCATTATATTAAAACTATCGCGAGATTTGATAGAAAAAGCCTAAAGAGTGAAAAAAAAGGGAAGATAAGGGAAAGGGAGTTAAAATTTACACCTGGGTTACATGTTAATTCACCTGTGTATTAGTTTCTAATTTTATCTATTGCATTGTCTGCTGTTTGCTAACGTTTAGCTAACAGTGCAGTTGCCCTTGAACCTGCTTCATAGTAATTGTTTCAGAAATGTGTTTTTTTTTCAGTCTCTCCTAGTAATATGTCATTTGTTTTGGTTTTGACTATCTTGGATTCTTGGTATACCTTTGGGACTGGCTGTGTTTGTCATCTACCTTGGTTAAAAAATAATCTATTCTTGAATGAACTCCATGCGCAGCCAAGTAATGCGTAAAGTCTTTTCCTAAGGCTTCTCCATACATCTGTCATTCCCATCTCTTCTAATGAGATGTTTATAAATTTAGCTAAATGAATTTTAGTTCTTTTGCAACTCGTGTCCAAATTATGGTTCAGAACTACATTTAAATCACCTCCTTCTGTTATTAAGTCAAATAGACTCTTGAAAAGGCTTTTATCACTCTACAGGGGGGTGTAAATAATATTTACCAAGGTTATTAATTCATTTTCTATCCTTCCTTTTAATATTATGTATCTTCCTTCCTTATCTTGTACTTCCTTTTTGTAATCGAATTTATATTGTAACTCCTCTTCTACGCCCCTCTTTATATGAACTGTGGCACAGATTCCTGCAGCCATACTTTTTTTAATTTTTCATGTTCTGATTTGGATAAATGAGTCTCTAAGAATATTATTTGTGCTTTTTTCTTCTTTAGTTTTGTCATCGCCTTTTCTTTTTTACTCAATGCATTGAGACCATTCACATTCAGCGACATTATCTTGATATCAATCATAGCTATGATTTACCAGTCCCTGAAAATATGCTCCCAAGTAACTCCAAACAAACCAGCATGAACTTTTGCTAACCAAATGTAAACCTAAAATCCGACGATCTTTCATACATGGTGTCTCCCTCTTCCCTAAGTCCCTGATGGTGGGTGGAGAGGAGATCCTCCTAGATCCAGTCCTGCTCCCATCCTGTGGGATGCCACTCCATCTGGACATGTCCAACATAACAGTCTCATCCTCTCCCAGTCAGTTTTAATTGAATCCTGTAAAGTAAGAAACCAGAGTGACTTCGGGTACTTTCTCTCCTGATCTCTTCTTCTGCCAGTCATTTTATCCCTAACATGGGAATGGCGAAACACCATGTTTAATAACTTAGTCTGTTTCTTTTTTTTTGTATCCTTACCTCTTTTCCTGCAGTCGATTTGTTCTGTAAGCAAAACATTTGAAGGTTTCCTTTGGAAGTTTTGTAGTTTTTCTCTCACTCGGTGAGCCGCGTCTTGTTCCCGTTTTGTCCCCTTCACTCGCGGTCACCATGTGTTTTTTAATAAGTGCCCCAACAGCAGATTTCTTTGAATATAATGCACTGGTCACCTCTTCTATTAAATGAAGAAATGCCCTCTCTGTGGATCTTTGCAGTTGGTGTTTACTAACAAATCTATTCAATCTAACAACAAATATTTTTTCCAAAATTTTGGAGAATTGTGGAAGTCATGAAACAGGCCTGTAATTTGTGAAATGATGTCTGTTCCCAGATTTATATAGTGGGATGACTTTTGCAATTTTCCTGTTTTGTGGAAATATACATGTTTAAATTGTATATGTTAGTGGCTGAATAATTTCCACAATCACCTTCTTTATTATCACATGTCAATCATGGTATCATGTCAAAACCATTGCAGTCAGTTGACCTTTTATTTTTACATTTATTTACTATCTATACTATCTTTTCTTTCCACTGCTGTGACAACATGGAATCTGGATTTCTACTAAGTCAAGAATTAATTATCTGAGGCCCCCAGGATGATATTTAATTACTATTGGAACCGGCCCGCGGGCCACAGCCGCCAGCTGGCGTTTTGCACGCACCAGCACTACATTCCCCACAATGCAGCAGTAGCCTGCAAAGTCACTGCAGCACAAGCGGCTTCATTGTTCATCAGCAAGCAGAGAGGAGATCAACTTTAAGGTACCCCGTCCTCAAAAATGGCTGAACGTTTCGTGACGCTGAGAACTGAGGGTTTCAGGCCAGGAGGGAGGCAGAGTTCATGTTCATGGAGGTAAAAGGCAAACCTGTGTGCAGTGACGTCACGGCGTTGCTGACGTCACCGCGTTACTGACGTCACCGCGTTGCTGACGTCACGGCGTTACTGACGTCACGGCGTTGCTGACGTCGGACCATTTCTTTCAGTAACGAGTAATCTAACGCGTTGCTATTTCAAATCCAGTAGTCAGACTACAGTTACTTATTGAAATCACTTTGCATTACTGTATGTTACTATTTTCTTTTGTAATTAAGTTTTATTTCCTCTCCGCGCCTTGGGGAGAATCAGCTGTGACAGAAACATAAACAATGGAGGGAGATGCGTTTTGTTGCTGGAAAAACAGGAACTATTTTGATTTCGCTCGCCAAGTCTGATTATTATAAGCAGCTTTGGGCTTGTTTTTTAAAAGTGGCTTGTAGATTTAATGAGTTGCGGTTTTTGGGCTTAATATGCAGACATAAACCCCAGAATTTGTCTGGTATTTTAGTTAGACTCTCCCTGTCCATCATTTCCCAAATGATCCGTCCCCTGTGTCTTTGCTAATGTGAGCTTAATATGACCTGTGAATGACGTCACGCTGCGCTTTGCGCTCCAGAAAATAGCAAACATGGAAACTAATAAGAACAGCGCAATAAACATGAAACCAGCCACGAATGAACGTGTCCATAAAGTTGTGCATCTAAACGCCATTATAATTATTAATATTAAGATAAGTGTCACAAATCTATGCAGCGAGACATTTGAGTTGTAGAGCAGCAAAGGGAGCTCTGTGCGCCGCGCTCTGACCGCAAACACAGGGCCGTAACACACAGCCTGGAGGCTGGGGGCTAAAATCCTATTTAGAGTTTTCCAGACAATAGAAACACAAAAACACACACAAATTACTGAAGTTTTTTGTTCTGTTGTAACCATTAAACAATCTCTCCTTCAGTTCAACCCTATAACTGGAGACACATTGTTGATGTTAACATTATCAAATAACTTGCAATTAAGTTTTGGCAAAGATCAATGTGATTTTCACAGGTGGTGGAGCGTTGTTGTTATTACTTTCAATAATAGCTAAGTTACTTTCCAAATCAAGTAATCAGTAATCTAAGTTACTTTTTCAAGGTGTAATTAGTAATCTGATTAAAGTTACTTTTTCAAAGTAACTATGCCATGACTGCCTGTGTGTTTCTGTGTGGAGAAAGTTTGGCTGTAATGAAAGAATATAATGTATCAAGCTTCTCAGAAACACAAAGACGAGAATATCCATCCATCCATCCATCCATCCATCCATCCATCCATCCATCCATCCATCCATCCATCCATCCATCCATCCATCCATCCATCCATCCATCCATCCATCCATCATCCATCCATCCATCCATCATCATCCACCACCATCCATCCATCCATCCATCCATCCATCCATCCATCCATCCATCCATTTTCCGTCACCCTTCTCCCTAACGGGGTCGGGAGTTGCTGGTTCCTCTCCAGCTGCGTTCCGGGCGAGAGGCGGGGTCACCTGGACAGGTCGCCAGTCTGTCGCAGGGCAACACAGAGAGACAAACAGGACAAACAACCAGACACACACACACTCACTCACACCTAGGGAGAATTTGGGAAGGCCAATCAACCTGACAGTCATGTTTTTGGACTGTGGGAGGAAGCCGGAGAACCCGGAGAGAACCCAGCATGCACAGGGAGAACATGCAAACTCCGTGCAGAAAGACCCCGGGCCGGGAATCGAACCCAGGACCTTCTTGCTGCAAGGCAACAGTGCTACCCACTGTGCAGCCCCAAGACGAGAATATGAACATCAATAATGCAGTTTCAGTTTATACTTTAATTTATGTATTTATCTTGATATTAAGAGACATTTAGTTTTTCAAAACAAACTTTTTGCTGTTTGCCTGTTGAAAATGTTTTCCCTTGAGGTTACTGACAGTCATAAAATATTGCTTTGTTCTTTTAATGTACAGAATATGCTATTTTTCTTTTTTCTTTTTCTATTTTTTTCTCCGAAGAGTTTTTGTGGCACTAGTGGCTCGCATTCTTTGACAGTAGACAGACAGGAAAGACGGCATTATTATTGTCTTTTAAAAACATTTCAAGCTGAATAAAAACTAACTTTGATAAAAAAAGGGAGTTTGGAAATGGGATTAAAATGTTCTAGTACTCTTGAGTCTAGATTGTGTTTTTTAAGAAGTGGTTTAACCACAGCATGTTTAAGACCTGATGGGACACAACCTGACTGCAGTGAGTCTTTTATCACCATTAGGATATAAAGGCCAGAAGTGAAAAAAATGTATTTTATCAGACAGTAGAAAAACAATCCAAAGAATAATCTGAGAGCTGCATAAATTACTGAGGTCGGTTCATCTAGAGAAACTGGCTGAAGATGCTCCAGAGTAGCTGTGCATTCTGGCATTTCATGGGAATCTAAATCCTCCAGGGTATTTGAACCTCTCAGAGCTACAATTTTTTTCAGTGAAAAACTTAGAAAAAGCCTCACAAAGGTCAGCAGGCTACAGGGCTGGATGTAACGGAGGGATTAACAATCCTATCCAGGACACTAATAAGGACTTGAGGCCTGTGGCCATTCGAAGCGACGAGATTTATCAAATATTTAGATTTTAATTTGACATTATTCTGACAATTAAATAAACTGTCTTTCAAAATTTCAAACACAACTGCAATTTATCCTTTTTCCACCTGCTCTCAGTAGCCTGCATTCTCGCCGGAGTGGTTTCGATAAGCCACGGCTCTAAAAGTTTTTTGTAGTTTTTATGGTTTGCAAGGGAGCTGCTGTATTTAGAGCATTTGAGCATGTGTTGTTAAAATTTAGACTTAGAGCTTCAGTATCAAGATTGCTGTCTGCAGGGAACGTAATATTAGCAAGGACTGCTTTAGTTGAAGAAGAGATTCACAATTCATAGTACGAGAAAGTCAGGGTTTAGTATTGTTTGTATCCACAGAAGATGAAATATTAATAGAAAATAAAACATGCAAATGATCAGAAATACATGTCTGAAGGAATTCTATGATATCCAATCAAACCCCCTGTGATAACACCAAATCCAGAGTCTGTCCCTTTAAATCCATTGGCCCAACCACTGATGCTGATGTTCATCTGTCAATCTTGATCTCATCGACGTTTTCAGCAGTTTCACACGTGAAAACGTTTTCTCACAGATATACATGCTGCCAAAAAGTGTGGACATCTTCATTGTGTGTCATCTGATGTTAGGGAACGTGTCATTTGGGAGGCATAGAAGTCGCCCTCCTGCATCTTCAGAACATCACAGTTCTGTAACTCGGCCAACTCAAAGTGATAAGAAGGCTGGGCTTCATCAGTGTCGTAACTAAGGAACACTTTATTGCAAAAGTCCAACTTTATTATCAATTATAAATACACATATATGAAAATACTCTCTGCTATTGTTCAGAGGGCCGGACCCAATGTGGGGGCCACTGGTCCAAGGTAATCCATGCCATGACAAGTCATGAATACAGTCCTGGTTGAACCTTGGCGGATTAGTTCAGTTAATTTCACTTCAGAAACTTGGAGCTCAAAAGTGGAAAATTAATATATAGATGATTGTTGACAGTGAAAACTGGATTTAAAAATTGTAGCCAGGCCTCCAGTAAACCAGGGAGTTTATAAAAGCCGTTCTGAGGCAGAAGTTCAGGAAATGGGAACAACTGACCTTCTTGTCGCCGAGTTTCTGTGATGAATAAAAAATCCAAATCCCGAGAAGTAAAGCGTCGCGAAGCATGAAGGTCTTGTTAGCTAAAGCACTGAAGGCCAAGCAGATGGTTGATGGTGCAGCAGCACAAGTTGAAAACGAAACAAATTTCAACCGCTTGAGGTTTGCAGAACCCAGATTCTGCTTTTGATCCCGACCCCGTCAATAGAACCGCACCAGAACCACATCAGAACCACCATAGAACCACATCAGAACCACATCAGAACCACATCAGAACCGCACCAGAACCCAACATCAGAACCACCATAGAACCACATCAGAACCGCACGGACCAATCGGATTGCCTTTATTGTCATTAGCAGGACAATGAGATTTCGTGTCAGTCTTGCCCGTCCAGAGAGGACAACAACAGAGACTGGGCCTTGCCTGAGGGGGGCGCTGCTTCTTCAGTAGTTACAAATGACAACATTTGGTGGGACTGGATGAGGAGAAGAAAACAAATCTTACATTGCATCATAGTAAATTAAATATAAACATCTCTGCATACATAAAGCATCACATAGGCCTGTCGCGATAAACGATAAATCAATTAATCGAACGATAAATTAAAACTATCGACCTCATTTTAATTATCGGCTATATCGTTTCTTCCTGCCTTTTTCTCTTACTGTTGATGACACTGAATGAAAAAAGGCTCAACTCCGTTTCTCTCCACTTCCTCCCTTCCTTACTTCCTTAGTGTAATGCCCAACGCGCTGCACCATCTGATGTCGCGGATTGTCGGCCCATTATCAAAACCTGAGACACATTAGCCGACAGAAATCCTCGGTATAACGGTTCGATAGAAACCGTGTTGTGTCCAACAATGGACACAAAATAATAAGTCCAGTTCACTAACTTTGAAACCAGGCATTAATCAATTCCTTACTATAATCTACCTGCAATGCATGTGGCTAGTGTCAGTCCTGACTGAATGAAAATCATTATAACTATTTATGTCACGTTAACGAAGAACAGCTGAAAAGTTACCGGGTTTTCTGGTAGAAATTTCGCTCCAACTCCTCCCCTAGTTATTTATATTTTCTTTGCATGAACTGTTGAATAAACATTCATGTTGTTTCCGATGTCTGCTGGACTTCGGGTTGCACCGTGTCAGCTGTTCGGGATTCCCTCCGTGTTTCCCCTCAGAAAGCAGGAGGGGAATCCGCTCTTTCTGATTGGCTACCGGTCACATTCAACAGGCTGCGTCACTCTCCCAGTCTGGATAAATCCTTGATTTAGATCGGAGCGGCACAACGATCTACCGTAACACACAACACTAGTGACAATCTCAGAATGAAGAACGTTCTAAGATCTCAGAATGAAGAACGTTCTAAGATTGTAGTTCATGGTAAAAAATCCTGTAGTTTGAACTATTGCATCAGGCAGTCGGATGTCTCTCTATTTAAATCTAATGATTACTGAAGGCCAATATACTATACAGACTTCATAATCTGCACTCTTTTGGTTGAATGCAGTATTTATTTCCACTTTGGCTTTATGTTGGTTAGTTTTTATTCAAGTACATTTATTGTTAATGGAGACTAAGAATCTATTTTATTTATTTTGTGTATCAGTCCCAGTGTTAAGTGACTTTTGAAAGTAAAGTGTATCTATCTTTGGCAGGAAATCACATGTATTATTACGTAATTTCCATTAAATCAATGTAAAAAGGTCTTCAAACAATATTATCGTTTATCGCAATAATTTTTGAGACAATTTATCGGCCAGTAAAATCTGTTATTGTGACAGGCCTACACACACATAGTGTAAGATGGGGGCCAGCGAAGGTGGTGGGTTAAAAAGGGGGTTAGGGGTTTCAGTGCGTTTATAGCCATGAAGAGTGTGTGTGCGTGTGTGTGAGAGAGAGAACGTGTGCATGGTGAGCATAAAGACCCACACATCCTCCGGCATACTGTGTGCAGTCTGTGAACTATGCTGACTGTGCAGACTGTCCGCGGATGGGTGGGACTTCAAGTGCATTGACTGTTTAATGTTCTTATGACTAATTCCTTTATTTTCCTCAATCCTAATGGACACCAGCAAGTTTGATTTGGGGGCCTTGCTCTGTTTCTTCTCCGTCCGTGAAGCTGCAACACAGCTGTGATTACAGGACAGAGAGTCAGCGGGGCATCCGGCTTTAACTGTCATCAAATGGGTCCGTTTATAATAAGTTTACTTTATGTTCCAAAAGCAGAACTGTGGTCAGTGTAATCAGTTGACTCCTATATGTGCAGCTGTTCAAAATGAGCATTTTCTCAGTAAATGCTGTTGTACAGTAAGTCAGACTCATCTCATCGGACCACCTCTCTGCTCCGCTGCTGATAGAGGGCCAGGATGAGGTTCTGTTTTTCGTTCTTTTAATTCTGCATAAGAGACTTTGCCTGTAAAATAATGTGAAATATTTTTGCTCAAGTTTCTGATGTCATTCAGACTAGTTGATGTCAACTTTAAAAAAATATAAAGTTGTACTCTAACCTTACCAGCCCGGTGTTGCATAAAAACCAGTTTGATGTGAACACTGTTTCCACCAGTGCAACACCGAATAAAGTCACTGGTCATAAAATATTTCCGACCTGTCCGGCGGACTGAAGTACGCTTGAGTGTGTGGGAGCCGTAAGACGGCGATCCCTGCACCTGATACGTGGTGAAGAGTTTCAGCACCATCAGCTCCCTCTGATGGTGAACAGAGCTTCTGGTTTACTTATCATCCAGAAGAGTTTAAGAAAGTGGGCTATCCAAAGCCACATAGAGATGGCAAAAGTTGTTCTACATCGTGTCCAAATTATCATGGAAGTGACATTTTCTCAGATTTTCTTACATGGTCAATGCAAATGAGGGTCAGTTTCATTTTCAAGTCATGAACTGTTTGCATATAAATCAGATTTTATTGAAGAAATCTCAATATGAGAGCAGGATTTATTTCAAAAATAAAAAACTCAATAATGCATTATTCCAAATTATTATGGCAGCAGATTTTCTAAACATTTTATGGATTATAAAGAACTGCAAACGGTCATTCTGTGAATGTGCAGCATTAAGTACTAAAATCAAAAGCTGTTTCAATCAGAAACATCTAAACAGTCAGAGTTACATGTTAATATTGGAGCTTCTTTAATATCACTGCTCAATTCTTGATCCATTGAACTGGTGAGTTTGTGGAAAGTTTCTGCTTGAATTTCTCTGCAGGATGTCAGAAAACCTTCCAGAGCTGCTGCTTCATATGAACTGCATCCCACCCTCAGATCTTCTGCTGGAGGAAACTCCAAAGTTCTCAATAGGGTCAGGGGTCAGAGGTCAGAGGAGGATGGTGAGACACCATGAGTTCCTCCCCTTTATGCCCATAGCAGCCACCTCTCTGCTCCGCTGCAGCATGAGATGGAGCTTCTGAAGATCCGGCTCTTCTTTCTGAACTATGACAGAAAGTGATCAGTCATACAGTTTGTTTACTTTGCTGAGGTCATTTTCACACCTTCAGGGCTCTGAACGGCCGACCAGCTCTTTCTCTCCCCACGATTTGGGCCCACAGCATGACTCCACCACCTCCTTGCTGACATCACAGCCATGTTGGGACGTGGTGGCCGTCCACCACCGATGCACTACTCCATCCACCTGGATGGAGCAACACTTGTTGCTCAACATTCATCAGTGAATAAGACTGTTTGAAAAAGAGTCTTCATGTCCAGCTGGGCCCACGCAGCTGTTTCTGTCCACTGGTCAGTGGGGGCCCAATAGTAGGTTCATGCATAACAGCAAGGAGGATCCGATACCTGGAGGGTTTTGGGACTCCAGAGGCACTGTTTGCTGCTTTTTAAATGCATCTTAGCAGCTGCTCTCTTAATTCAATGAATTTATCGAACAAAAACCTTCTTCATTAAGCCTTCATCTGCATCAGCCACAAATCTTTTCACAGTTTGACAACGCTTCAGTTTCCGTTAAATATCTAATGTTTTCATACCTTGTCATACGACACTACACTATCTGATGATCTTCGTCAGCAGAGATCCTTTCTCTTTCCTATATTGCTTGGAACCTGTGGCCTGCTTAATAATGTGGAACATCCTCCTTAAGTAGATTTCATTTTATTGAGCTCAACAGACAAATTAAACATCCGAGGTGAGTGATATTAGTTCTAGTGATCCAAAGAGCCCTGAGACACAAACCATCTATGAGTTTAATGGAACAAAAAAATAAAGTCTTTATTACACTTCAATCCAATTTACATAATAACTTGGAACAGCGTGTATAGGTCTTGTCATGATAAATTTTGCCAAGCGATTAATTGTCTCAGAAATTATTGCGATAACCATTAATATTGTTTGAAGACCACATTAAACTGATGTAATTGTAATGACGTATTAATGCAAGTAATAAGAACATTTAACACTGCAACTGATAAACAAAATGAGCAAAACAACCAAAAACAAAACTAAAGTCGATTCTTAGTCTCCATAAACAAAAAATGCACTTGATTAAAAACTACACAACATAAAACCAAAGTGGAAAAAATACTGCATTCACCCAAAACAGAACCTATTATGCAATCTGTGTACTATCTTGAGCTTCAGTAGTCATTCATTTAAATAGAGAAGATCGGCACATCCATCTACCTGATGCAATAATTCACTCCTTCCTTAAGCCCAGTTCCCACAACATGATTTTTTAAACCGATGTTCCCCATTACGACAATGTTTGAACAACCAATGTTCTCAGATTGTTGCTTGCTATAATCGTAGCTCCGATTTAGATCGGAGCGGTAACATGTTGTCCCAATGTCCAACATGTTCAACGTGTTGGATTGTCTTGGCTAGTTTATCACTGCAGCGTATGGTTTTCCCAGACTGGGAGCGAGATCGCAGCTTGTTGAATGTGACAGGTAGCCAATCAAAAAGCATGAATTCCCCTCTGTACTTTCTGAGGGGTAACTTGGAGAGGAATCCCAAACAGCTGACAGCGCAACCCAAAGTCCAATGGGCATCGGAGATGATATGTGGAAACAAACGGGCGGACTGGGGTGGCCCGTAGATCAATAACTATTCACTGCTGGTGACAGTGAATAGTTATGGCATGTCGGACATTAAGTGTGTGAATCTTTTTTCCAACAACATTGAATGCAACACAATGTCCCCTGACACATCCTGCTGAGTGGCAGGAAGTGCGAGAGAAATTGGAAGGACTGTGCGAGGCAGCAGCAATGATATGGACATGTGTTACTGGACTGGATATTAGAGACTTACCGTGCGGCATTGCTGTCCATTGGTCAGGAATATCAGTGGTCAGGAAAATACCACAATCAAAGAATCTGAAAAAAGGACGCAATATTTAGTGGTTAATTCAACCCTATGGCAGCCATAGATAACCAGGTTCAAGGGTTTCATATTTAACAGGTGAGAAAAAAGTTTTAATGTATTGAAAAAGTGAGCAGTGAGTTAGTTATGCTAGGCTGTCGCTAGCCTGCTATTGACTTTAGTTATGTAGGCTAACTGTCGCTAGCCTGCTATTGACTTTAGTTATGGTAGGCTAACTGTCGCTAGCCTGCTATTGACTCTAGTTATGTTAGGCTGACTGTCGCTAGCCTGCTATTGACTTTAGTTATGGTAGGCTAACTGTCGCTAGCCTGCTATTGACTTTGCTAACCTGAACATGCTGGGTAGTTCGGTGTGCACTAAAACAGAACAACCTGCTCACCCAGTTGTCCACCGCTGTGTTCAGCTGAAAATGATTAATAATCACAATATAGACATCCTAAAGTTAGACCTCTCAGGTTCTGGTTCTGGTTCTGCTCTGCATCCCCAGAACCAGAACCAAAAGAGGAGAAGCAGCTTTCAGCATCTATGCACCAAAAACATGGAACAAACTTCCAGAAAACCGTAAAACAGCTGAAACCCTGACTTCCTTTAAATCTTGACTATAAACACACGTGTTTAGAATTGTATTTGAAACGTAATTAATTAAAAATTTAATGATGGAACAATGTATTGTTTATTCTATGTTGCATGTCTGTGTTTTTGTGTTTTATGATGTAAAGCACTGTGAAATGCCTTGCTGCTGAAATGTGCTATGCAAATAAAATGTGATTGATTGATTGATCAACCTGATGACATATTGTCGCAGCCTGGATGTCCTGTTTTGGTGTTTTTGCTGCTTTTTGTGTGGGAAATGTTTGTTTGTGGTGTTTTTCCCTGATAGACTTGAACGTAATCTCTGCTTTATTTGCTCGTTGAGCTGTTGTCTGTTGGTTGCCATGGCGACGGGTCTGTGCAGGGTAAAGCCAACACAGAATGAGAAAAAGCAGAATAGAAATGATTTTGCCTAGTTTTGTTCTCCACCTGTATATCAGCTTTATTGTACAATACTAGCATATGCTGCTGTAACCAAAGAATAGAATTCACTCGGGTTCAGATAGCAGTTTACTATCAACCAGTTAGATTTATTACAGATTACTGGACTGAAACACATTCAACCTCGTCTTAACTCCTTCTGAGTTTACCTCACAAGCAAACAAAATAAACTACATTCACTCCAAACATGAGTGAAACACTCTCATTGTCCTTGGTAAAAGAAAATAAAAGAAGCTGGCCAGCAAAACAAAACAAAAGTTCATATAGAGCTCTATATGTGTGTGATGCATACGCCAAGATGGATGCCAGAGGTGGTCCTGACTGGGATGGCGACCCAGAATGAAGATGGCACACGGGAACTTCGGCCTCCCTCTCTTCCTCCACAGAAACACGAACACCTTTCTAATGTTCCTCCCACCAATATCGGCCACAATAATGCTAGCAGGAAAACATGAGGCATAAAGAAGTCACGCGATGTGCAGAAGCTGGGCAGAGACTGGCATGTCTCAGTTCTGCAGCAGCTCTGGAACTTCTAAGCCCGGGAGTTGCCCTAGCAACTGCAGTCAGAATGCTGCCGTAAAGTACTGCCGTACTCCGCTCTTAAAGGGGCACTACCCATAAAGTAAAAGCAATACAAAAAAACAAATAACACACACAAATAACAAATGACACACACTACCCAAATATAGCGGGGTTACATCCTCCCCCACTTAAAATGTGACGTCCTCGTCACTACCAGCAGTCAGGGACTGAATCAACCCTGCAAGATGTTGTTGCAAAGACACCAAAAAACTACAAACCAGTGTCTGCTGTATTGGAGAACATAAGCGGTGGTGTTGGTAGTGAACTTTAGAGCCAACTTGGTAGTCACGGAGGTAGGCTGGTTGAACTCGCCTTCTTTGAGGACTTGAACATGGTAAAACTGGACTAACTCCAGCCACTGACTCTGTCAAGTCTGTTTGTTCTGAAATGAACTCAGAAGCATTGGGATTCAGGGTATTTTGTGATGGTGGAACACTCTGCAAAGAAGGTCCTGAGTCCTCCCACTGTGGTTCTTGATCTACATTCTTTCCCACTGGAGATATGTTGGTCACAAGGTCCTCCTCAATCGTCACTGAAGGCTGCACCAGGGGAGTCGGGGCCACCTCATCTACATCATCCGGTCTCCGAGCTGCTGGTAAAAATCCGCAAGGGAGAAGCATGTCTCGATGCAGAACCCTCTCTCTACCCTCTCCATCCTTTGGCTTGACAACATATACTGGGATACTCTCATCAGGCTGTTTAACAACAGTATGAACAATTGGTTCCCATTTGTCAGAAATCTTGTGTTTTTTTCTTAGACTCAGATTCCTTATAAGAACTCTGTCACCTACTTCCAAAGGCATTGCAGTCACTTTAGCATCCCAGCGCTTTTTGTTCAGCAACATTCTCTTCTCTGCATTTTTGGAGGCCAACTCATATGCATGTTTAAGCCTTTTCTTCAAGTCTCTCACATACTGTGAATGCGTTTTGTGGTTGTAACCTTGAGGGCTGATGCCAAAGCAAATGTCGATGGGGAGACGCGGCTCTCTGCCAAACATTAAAAGAAAGGGAGCTTCCCCAGTCACATCATTTCTGGTACAATTATAGGCGTGCACCAGAGGCCTAACATATTTTCTCCATTCTTCTTTTGTCCTCCAGTGTCCCCAAAAGATCGAGCAGAGTTCTGTTAAATCTTTCTACTGGATTGCCCCTTGGATGGTAGGGCGTAGTTCGAGATTTGGAAATTCCGGCAAGTTTGCAGAGTTCAGCCACGACTTCCAACTCAAAACAGGCTCCTTGATCACTGTGAAGCCGGCGGGGAAAACCATAGTGACTGATGAAGTTCTCCCACAACACTGCAGCAACAGTTTTTGCAGTCTGATCTCTGGTTGGATATGCCTGAGCAGATTTGGTGTAGTGATCTGTTATCACCAAAATATTTTGAGTGTCTTTGGAGTCTGGTTCTAAAGATAAAAAAATCCATGCAAACAAGTTCAAGAGGACCACTGACTTTGATGTTTACTAGTTTAGATGCTCTCTGTACCCTTGCCTTTCTTCTCACACACCTTTCACAGATTTGACACTTTGCCTCAATATATTTAGCCATTTTTGGCCAGAAAAATCTTGCTCTAGCAAGCTCAAGAGTTCTTTCTATGCCCATATGCCCTGTTTCTGTATGGACACCTTCAAAAGCTCTTTCTCTGTGGCTGCTAGGCAGCACAAGCTGATTAAAAGTTTCACCTCTTTGGTTGCAAACTTTACGGTACAGTACTCCTTCTATCAGAACTAGTTTTGACCTCTCCCGCAGAAGTAAAGCTACTTCTGACTCTTCAACCATGTTCAGTGTCGTAGTATCGGGCTCATTTTCTAGAAAATGGATAACCCTCGCCAAAGAATGATCCTTTCTCTGCAAATAATACCAGTCCTCTGTAGACATTTCAGGTAATGCAGATAGACCTGGCTCTAAAACTGGGTTTTCCAGGTCCCCTGGGACAGCATCTTCATCACACAAAAGTGTTTCAACTGCAGGTATTTCTCTAGACATTCCCTGCCTGTCCTCTGCGTTTGCAACATCAGTAACCCCAAGACACATGTACAAACTGTTCACTACTTCTCTGTCCAAAACCTTAAACTCATCAGAGGATGGGCTGGCACGATCCAATAGAGTAGTTATTCTCCTGTCTATTTCTTGAGACTCATCATCATCTTGAGGTGGCTCGTGGGGCCTCCTCGAAAGCCCATCAGCATCAACATTATGTTGACCGGACTTGTAATGAATGTCAAAGTTGTACAATGACAAGGCTGCAAGCCACCTATGGCTTGTGGCATCAAGCTTTGCACTTGTCAACACGTATGTTAGAGGATTGTTGTCTGTCAGTACCTTGAAACTAGCCCCATACAAATAGTCATGGAACTTCTCACTGACTGCCCATTTAAGTGCGAGAAACTCCAATTTGTGCACAGGATAATTTCTTTCACTCTTAGAGAGACCACGACTTGCATAAGCTATCACTCTGGTTTGGCCGTCTTGAACCTGATAAAGAGCTGCACCTAAACCAGTCATGCTAGCATCTGTATGGAGCAGATATGGGAGCTGCCAGTTGGAAAAAGCAAGCACAGGAGCTGATGTTAACTTTTCAGTGATGAGTTCAAATGCAGTTTGACACATAGGGGTCCATTTGTCCCCAAGTGGATGGGACTGTTTGCGAGGCCAATGGCTAGAATTTTTATGCCTAGTGCTCCAGTCTCCTTTCAACAAATCATTCAGAGGTCTAACCACTTTGGCATAATCCCTAACAAAACGTCGGTAATAGCCAGTGAAACCTAAGAATGACCGCAGCTCTTTAACTGTTTGAGGTCGAGGCCATTCTTTCACAGCAGCCACTTTATCTGGATCAGGTTCGATCCCCTGTGCAGATATCACATGCCCCAAATACTTCACAGAAGTCTGAAAGAATTTACATTTGGAAGGGGCCAAAATCAGCAATGCGTTTGAGGACCTTCATTAATCTCTCCTCATGTTCTTCGAGTGAGCTTGAGAATATGATAAGATCATCTAAGAAGGCAACAACCTCCTGGAGGTTAATTCCTTCCATCACCTTCTCCATAGTTCGTTGAAATGTGGCTGGGGAGTTAGTCAAACCTTGTGGCATTCTGCGGAACTGCCAGGTGCCAAAGGGCGTAGTAAACGCCGTTTTTGGTCGATCTGCAGGTTCAACATCCAGCTGATAATACCCACTTTTAAGATCCAGCACAGTTAACCACTTTGACCCTGACAACAGGGAAAATGTCTCCTCTATCCGAGGTAATGGGTAAGCGTCTTTTTTCGTTAAATTGTTCAGTCTGCGGTAATCTACCACCATTCGTAACTCTCCATTCTTCTTACGGACTAGAACAACGGGAGAGGCATAGGGACTACGAGATTCTTCTATCACACCCACAGCCAGAAGATCTTGAAGATGCCGCTTCAAATCATCGAAGTCGGCAGGTGAAACACGTCTCGTTCTCTCTTTGAACGGCACATGAGGTTCTAGTTCAATACGGTGATAGACACCTACAGCACTACCAACATCTAGATCATGCCTAGAAGAAGCACTAGCAACTTCAGTGTTGATTCTACATTGCATGTGTTCTTTTAATTGGGGTGATATAGGGCTGTCACCAAAGTCAAGGTTGAGAGTTTCAGTTATTGGCGCCACGTTCACATCACTAGCTACCAAAAAGGAATGTGCTTGGGGAACTTCAGCATCTGATAAAATGTCTAGCTTACTGGATGTGATAGGCACAGCCCAGTCGATGGGAGAGCACTCAGCAATGAGAGTTTTTGGATACAGAGTTATGTCATGTTCTGAAATATTTTTGACAGCTAGGTGGAACTTGCTGTGGGATTCAGACTTTACATCCACAATCTGGTCGTAAACTATTAAGCCTCCTGGGATAGGGGCTTCCTCTGCACCCCCTACAAGAGCTCGAAACTCCCCACTTCCCTGCTTAGAATGGCAGATACCTTTTAAAGTGTACAACTCACCACTCTTTAAGTGTACAGGTACTTTACTGCTGAGTGTGACACGGAGAACTTTTACACTCTTTGTTTGAAAATCTGTCAACTCACAACACTTGGCATAAGCCATTACCCAATTGGCCTGAATGGGCAAAGTTTCTAAAAATTTTGTCCCACCCATCTTCCTGCAATCTCGTGTCATTAGACGCAAGACATTTGTACCAACAAGAAGAGGGTACTCGCTGTTGTAAGTCTGGTCTGGACTGACCAAACCTTGACCTGTCCCACATGCATCTTTTGTGGGATGCATGTGGGACAGGTGAACCTCCACCTCTACATATCCCACATAAGGGACCTCTTGCCCCGCTGCTCCTTCAATATTGAGTGCCCCTTTGATAGAGAATAACTGTCGGTGGGAAAGGTAATGGGAGTAAAATGACTGAGATATTATGGTCACCTGTGACCCAGTGTCAATAATACATTTGCACTGAGCTCCATCTAACCATGCCTCACTATCACAGGGCTTTCCTACCAATCCAATGGGGATCTGAGAGACTTCTGTTACGTGAGATGGGTCAGTAATACTCTGATTCAAAACAAAGGAACTAGTTTGACCTTGGGCCCCTGCCTGTTCCGTAACAGGAGCCCTTACTTGTTTAAAGCCAAGCTTGGTGCAGAGGTTTTGTGTTGCGGGTTTAGTGCAAGTTGATTGTGCCTGGTTTGATGTCTTGCACACAGTTTCTTTTGCACCAGGACGGCATTGGTTGGATTGGTGCATTGCGGCAACAAATGAGTGTCGTCTCCACAGTTATAACAAAACTTCCCAACTTGTATGAGATTTGCTGGTGGAGTGGCTGGGGCTGCCAAAGTGGCAGGACTGCCCTTGGTTCTTTGGTGTGGCTTCCGTATTGATTTCTCCTCTTTGGAAAGATGGGGGTGCTTAACGGGCACATTCCTTTGAAGTTCAGCTTCCAACTGTCTGATCTTTTCTTCCAGTTGCTCTCTAGAATAGACATCTGGTCCTAGGGGGTTGCTGGAGGGCTCTGAGGCATCACTAGTGAAATGAGTCCTGGTATGGACTTTGGTCGAGCTTGCCCCCATGTGTCTCTTTCTCCTCATTTCCTTTAAATGGCTCTCTTTTTCGTATGTTCTTATTTTGTACAGTAGTTCTGAAAACATCAAAATGGTATGTGAGCTATAGCCTGACTCTTTCAGACGCAGCGTAGTTATTAAGGACTCATCCCAACAGCCTCGGAGGAACTGCTTTAATAACTGGGAATCAAAGTCCTGCTTAGCCACACCGCCGCTTTCTACAACTTCCTGCAGCAGGGTTTGAAGTCGACGGAGGTAGTCAGACGCCGTCTCTCCACTGTTCTGATGTGTCTCTAGAAACTGAATATACAGCTCTTCCCCTCCTGTAACATTACCATATGCTTTCTCTAATTCTTGAAGATAAGCACTTGGTGTGGCCTGGGCTCCAATGAAAAGAGCCACATTTAAGCCAGGGGTAAGTAAGCTGTCGAGTATCATACGGCGCTGCTGCCCTTCTGATAGGCTAATGTCATTTATCACCTGCTTCGCTCGGAGCCTCCATATGCTAAAATCCACTTCTGTTGGAGGTTTTGGAGAGTTACCAGAGAAAAGCCGTAACTCTCTTGGAGGAGGCTGGTGCACTGGTGAGTCATGTTTCACAATATGTTCTACGATGACTTTTTGGACATCAGCAGGCAGAGGGCTGATTAATACAGTCTCGTTTGTTGACTGGGTACGATGTGATGTATGGTTCTCATCATCTGCTACAGCTGGTCTTGAATGAGTGACTGGCTGGGTTTTGAGTGCAGATGCTGGAGTTGATGATACAATGTTCCTTTCTTCATGTTTTCCACAAATACGACTGGCAGCTACCTGACTTATTGTAGCAGGGTCCATTTTGTATGTTAATGCCAACTCGTGCACTTGTTCCTGAAAACTTGTTGTCATGTTACCAATGGCACGTGCCAGAGGTACTACCTCCTGACTGAATGACTCATTTTCACATTTAGGGGAGCAGTAGTCATCAATCTGTACAACCTCCCATAATGAGTCAACAACTGAGTACTCACAGTCCAGCAACATAGGAGTAATACCTTCACTGAACTGGCAAAGAATAGAATCAGGGAGACTGTCAATGAATTGCACTTTGATAACATCATCAAGTGCTGAAAAGACCCCTTTTACCTCATCCAGTTTAGTTGTAGGTTGGACTCCTTTAAGAATTACAGTGCACTCCGGGTCAAAACCATATATTTCACAAAACTCCATTTTTTATTTATTTTTTGTATTTATTTATATATATATTTTTATTTATTTATTTATTTTGACTCAGATGTTAACCTGTGAAGCTACGGTTTGTTCATCAATATTAGAGACGAGATGAATGCCTTTCAAGTCCCTGTTCGGGCGCCAATTTTTCTACTACTATGGATGTAACCAAAGAATAGAATTCACTCGGGTTCAGATAGCAGTTTACTATCAACCAGTTAGATTTATTACAGATTACTGGACTGAAACACATTCAACCTCGTCTTAACTCCTTCTGAGTTTACCTCACAAGCAAACAAAATAAACTACATTCACTCCAAACATGAGTGAAACACTCTCATTGTCCTTGGTAAAAGAAAATAAAAGAAGCTGGCCAGCAAAACAAAAAAAAAGTTCATATAGAGCTCTATATGTGTGTGATGCATACGCCAAGATGGATGCCAGAGGTGGTCCTGACTGGGATGGCGACCCAGAATGAAGATGGCACACGGGAACTTCGGCCTCCCTCTCTTCCTCCACAGAAACACGAACACCTTTCTAATGTTCCTCCCACCAATATCAGCCACAATAATGCTAGCAGGAAAACATGAGGCATAAAGAAGTCACGCGATGTGCAGAAGCTGGGCAGAGACTGGCATGTCTCAGTTCTGCAGCAGCTCTGGAACTTCTAAGCCCGGGAGTTGCCCTAGCAACTGCGCTGAGCTCCATTTTAAAACAGCATTTAAGATTCTTTATCAAGAATCTACTTCATAAATTAACATGCACCTTAGGTAGGTAATAATGATTTTCATTCAGTCAGGACTTTACTCTGACACTAGCCACATGCATTGCAGGTAGATTCCAGTAAAACATTGATTACTGCTGGTTTTAAAACCAGCAGTAATCTGGTTTTACTGCTGGTAAAACCAGATTACCAGCAGTAATCTGATTACCAGATTACTGGTAATCAGATTACTGCTGATTACCAGTAATCTGGACTTGTAGCCATTATTTTGTGCCCATTCTTCTCAGTGTAATTTTAAACATTAAAACAGTAAATACTAATTAAACAATGAAGCTTAAACACACAAATGGTAAAGACAAAAAAAACAGAATAAGTCACCTCCACATCATAGTGCAGCAAATAAAGCCCCGTCCTCCACTCTTTTTTCCACCTCGTTTTCTTTTTGTTACATCTTTTATTGCTTGAAATAAGCTCAAAAACTATCGCTATTGCTTCTACATCATCAGCCGTGTCTGTTTACTCTGAATTCACGTGGGATGCAGTGGCTTATATCGTGGCTTTTACGAGATTTTCTGTCTGCAATCTGATTATCAGTGAGGGAAATCAATTTGTGTGTGTTGCTCTTGGCCTGAAGCTGGACAAGCCGATAAATTCAAATGAGGTTGATAACTTTCATTTATCGTGCAATTAATTGACTTATTGTTTATTGTGACAGGCCAAATTGTCTAGTTTGGGTTGTTTCCATAATTTCCATCTGGCCCAAAATCTCATTGGTTCCTCTCAATGGTGAATCCAATAATCCAGATTAGATCAATTCGTCCCGCCGGACTGATCTGGCAACATCTCCAAAGTCGATTCCATCCCACCATGGAGCTCCAGGTGGGATGGAGCTCCATGGCTGGCTGGCGACTCTCTGCAAGAGTCTCATCCAGTTCGTGTCTCTGCTAGCATAGCATGTTGGTCTGAGGCTCCAACCATCCATCCATCCATCCATCCGTTTTCCGTCACCCTTCTCCCTAACGGGGTCGGGAGTTGCTGGTTCCTCTCCAGCTGCGTTCCGGGCGAGAGGCGGGGTCACCTGGACAGGTCGCCAGTCTGTTGCCGGGCAACACAGAGAGACAAACAGGACAAACAACCACACACACACTCACACCTAGGGAGAATCTGGGAAGGCCAATTAACCTGACAGTCATGTTTTTGGACTGTGGGAGGAAGCCGGAGAACCTGGAGAGAACCCAGCATGCACAGGGAGAACATGCAAACTCCGTGCAGAAAGACCCGGGCCGGGAATCGAACCCAGGACCTTCTTGCTGCAAGGCAACAGCGCTACCCACTGCGCCACTGTGCAGCCCAGGCTCCAACCAGTCGACCTAAACCTTCACACAAACCGGCAGCCTGTCGATGGCCAGAACAGCTGCAGTAACCTTCCAGACTTCCCAATATTCCAGGTAACTGCCAGCTCCAAACAGCAGAAAATCCGTCATGAAAAATCCAAATGAGAATGAATCTTTAACACCTTCAAGGGACAAAATGGACAGACGCACAGTCTTCATTTTCCACAGGAATCCATGATGAATCTGAACGTGTGTACCCCTTTGGGGCAGGAGAGCTCTCCTGAGCCCAGTGTTCTCATCAAGACACTGGATCAATTCCACTGAGACACCAGCTGACCAGATCCATGATTTACAGTCAGGAGGTTTGAAAACAGCAGAGGACAGAGAATAACAAAAAGCAGGACAGACATTGGATAGGGAGAAAAACATGCCTGACACGATGTCAGAACCACCACAAAACCACACCAAAACTACACCAGAACCACCACCAAACAGCACCAGAACCACCACCAGAACCACCACCAAACAGCACCAGAACCACCACCAAACAGCACCAGAACCACCACCTGAACCACCACCAGAACCACCACCTGAACCACCACCAAACAGCACCAGAACCACCACCTGAACCACCACCTGAACCGTAGGCGGAAATCCCAGGGAGGTCGGGGGTTAGTACCCACCCAAGCTTGGAAAAGTGTAGATTTGTCCCCACCAAATACATCATAAGAGCAACCCTTGTATTTAAGCAATATAAGCATCAAAAGGCAAAAGAGACAACGAAGTAAATCTGCCATTCATCTAAGAATAAAATAAGGATAAATGTTTAGACCCCCTATTGTTAGAACAATGGTTCAGTCTGCTGAGTCGGAGGAGCAACAGCAGCTAAGGAACCACCCAAACTCAGAGAGAGGAGCTGGCTGCTAGCTGTTAGCTGGCTGCTAGCTGTTAGCTGGCTGCTAGCTGTTTGCTAGTTTTTAGCTAGCTGCTAGCTGTTAGCTAGCTGTTAGCTGTTAGTGGCTCTGCAGCACCAACAGAAAAACACATCTAGTCAGTAAATACTTGCAGCAAAACACATGCAACACATTTAATTTACTTTCACTGCTCAATAGGAAGAAACACATTCACAGTGAAAATCAGACTGCAGTTTATTGTCATTTCTTTAAATCATGAAAAAATGCTGTTATGCCTTAGAAATCAAAACTAGCAAAAATGGCTACATTGCTTTGATGGACTTAAAAGGAATCCAAGATTAGTTGTAACAATCGACTTTGTAAAAGCAATACAGTAATAATACTGTAGGCTGTTTAATTTTCATAAATTTTAATGAAATATTGTTTCACAACATGACAAACATAGCGATGTTATTCACAGTGCAATGCATTCTGGGTAAATGACATCCAATGGTCCAACTACGTTAGCCCCTTCCAGCCAACACAGTGATGAGTCCTTTAAAATGAACCGTTGAACTCGATCTAACGTAGAAATCACAAGATTTCTCGTGAAAGTGGTGATGATGAGGAGGAAGAGGACTGAGTTGGTGTTTAGCTGCTGCTGCCTTCAGCTTCATAAATGAGTCAATGAATAACACGAACCTCTAGTGGGACTGTGTGATCCGATAAGTACTTGTCTAGTTCTGTGTACGGTCCGGTCCGGGCCGGCAGTAGAGCTCTGTTAGTATTTAGAGCGCTTCCAGCGTTTCTCCCAGCGTTTCTCACTCTGGCGGCAGCTGGGTATTGGTGCTTTGTGGATAAAAACTGTCGACACGCCATTTAGTTTTAGCTTTTAAGGCAGCAATCACCTGTTAGAGCCGTTGTCAGTTTTGCACGTACAAAACGTAAGAGAGAGAAATGTTGAGGACACAAATATTTCGGAAGTTGTGTTTGGCTCCGGCTCTCTCCCACTGTTCTCTTTTTCATGTGGGAAGCGATCCAGACTCATCTCACTGCTTGTTTTTCTATTACAACCAATGTCACAATGTGGATTTGCCCAAAACTGCAACAGTCTAACGCAATATGGTAAACAACCACTCAGGTGAAGTTACCCTTCCTGTGTAGATTCCAGTACAGAACTGACCAAAGCAGGTCATCAACCCATCAGGGGAAAAATGGCCACCTCCATGGGTAAAATACAAAAGTTACACATTTTTTAACGAAATGTGAGTTTTGGCAGATCACAAACAGCAATTTTTAGTTAGCAGGAAAATTACAACATATTTCGGTCAATATGTTTTAAGCTTTTTTATCGAACATAGAAAATATCTGAATCATATTTACGTCTCTAACTCTTAATGAAAGAACCTGAAACAGGAGAAAGGGGCAGAGGCTGCAACTGGCTGACAGCTCAGTGTGTGGGAGCCGAGAGCAGAGCAGCTGGCGGTAAAAACAGAAAGTATGTTTCTACTTCTCGCCTTTAAAATCACAAAATAAAATCTGAATATTTCTCTATAGAAACCCAGGCACTTTGAGCGCTTAGTTTAAGTTATGATGCTTCATTCATAATTTCTGCCTGTTGAAGGATCAGGACACGAAAAACCAGAAAAGCTTTTAAAATGAAGAAACTGAATTATAATTGACATAATGCATAATTTGTATTGAGAGTCTCTACAATAAATGAATATGTATGACAAATTTTATTAAGTGGAGTTATTTATTTCCACTTGATAAATAATTTTTATTTAGAGCCTTAAATGTTTGTAAAGTTGTAGCAGAGATTAGATCATTAACGCTGAACCAAACTGATATCTGAACATTTAAATTTTAGTTTTACTCCTGCAGGATTTCCCCCAGTGAACCTGCTCAGCCCGGCGGTCGGGGCGCCGAGGCGTCCGCCGTGTTTCTGTATTAAAAGATGTTCATTTGACTGGAAATGTAAAAATATTACTGGGTAATTGTATAAAACATTGACAGTGAAACAATATTTAAACCCACAACTCGTCTTAAAAGCAACAAATCAAAATTAAAATGAATATTAATGATTTGCTTTTCTCTTTAATCCAGATTAAGTCAGCGTTTCCTTCGGGCCCCCAGGGCTTCAGGGGCCATAAATGCTGATATTTTAACACAGAAATATAAATGTAACATTTATTGATTGAGATGATCAATGCTGCTGAATTTGATTTAATGGTTTCAACAAATTAAAAGATTTTAAACTGTTTAACATTTAGATGTAAAATTTTAAGGAGCTGCTAAGTTTACTTTGTAAAAGTTCAAACAACAATAATAATTTGTTACCATAGCAACAATCTGATGCTGTGAGTTTAATCTTTGAGTTTGAGCCGTTTGTTCACAAATACAAATAAACTGTAATTATAACTGATAGTTTTTATGTTGGCCAGTTAATCTACTTTAATCTCCCAGATTAAATCCAACAGAAGCTGCTAGAGGTTCTGATGTTTCAGCAGCAAGAGGGGCCCGAGGGTCAGATTCTGCCCAGGGCCTCATGCAGCCTTGGACCGGCCCTGCAGGATGAGTTCAACCTGCTGCTCTGCAGAGATGAGCAACAAACGTTGGTTTAATTTAATGCTGCTAATGTGGCTTTAGCAGCTCTAACATTTCTGTGTGTTGAGTTTTAATAAGAGCCACAGAAACTGTTCTGGTTGCTGGAGTTTATGGGACGAGAGTTTAAGGTCTCTGCTTGGCCGCGCGCATTAACTCAGGCTGAGTGGACAAACGGTTGGTTTGATGCTTCATGTAACAGGATAAATCATGATAAAACGATATAAAGCAGCGTGAAGCGAGACCACCAGGAGAACTGAAAGCTCCTCACCGGATGAACCTGCATGATGAGCTCAGCGCTAGTTCGCTAACCGCTAACGCTCCCACCAACCGGGAGCACAGACATGAACTTTACAGGGAAGACAGCGCCACCCGCTGGGCAGCTGCTGACATGCAAACGCCTCATAATTCTTTTTGTTCACAAAGACAAATCATTCTCGCCTCAACGCTCCTCTGAAAGAAAGACGACAAGTTATTCCTGTGGTTCACATAGAGCTGCACAACTAGAGCCAACATGGTGGGTTTAACCTCTGACCTTGACGTGGAGTTCGGCAAAGAAACACGATTCCTCACAGGGGCTTGATGTCAATGTCCATCAGCCTGTGTCCAGTTTGAGTGAAAGCAGGAGCCGCAGGCTGTGATTGGTTCACTGTGGCTGTCAATGCATAAACTATAAACTTATCTTTTAGGAATAAATTTGCTCTGCCAGTGAAACGATCAGAGCAACAGAAACGCTTTCAAAACGGATTAAATTAGTTTAAAAAAATGAATCAAAAATGTTTTATTGTTTCTCAAATCAAAAACAAGCCATGCTTGGCCTGGTGGGGGCAAGTAAAGCTTGGCGGGCCGCCAGGCTTATGATACACTGGGGGAAACTCTGGTCCGAGACTCATTTCATCTGCTCTACCACTTACTAGTTATTATTGGTCCTGCAGATTAAACACATTGAAAACCAGAGATTTGATCAGGTGCATTATTGCAATAATGTCACTATTAATGTGAGTAATAAATACATTCCAGCCACACTAATCACCAATCAATCAGTAAACTATGAGGTTCCAGCTTTACTGGATGAGACACTTCAGAATTACTGGGACAAACATTGTTCCTCTAATAATGACATGGGATTTCCTCCCAGAACCAGAACCAGAACAGAACCTCAACAGACAGAACCAGAACAGAACCATCCAGAACCCAGCAGAACCTCCGTCTGCTCCTGCCCACTCTGTCCTGTGTTTTTGTGGCTCTCTTTCCTTTGTTGTCTTTTCTTTGGATTCTGTCTTTGCATATTTTCTGAATTATGAATCGCGGTTCTGTTCAGCTGGTCTCTGAACAAAATGGATCAAATTTTCTCGAGCAGAAGTCCGAGCCGGGGAGAATCCTCTGGTCCTGTGAGGATCCATGCAGCTGGAACCAGCATGGATTCCTGGAAGGCTGCATGTCTGTCTGGATTGTTGGTCAAGGATTATTTTTTAACGGTTTGCACTGTTTTCCTTGATTTTCATATTATTTTCCTCTAATAGTTTCAGTTCAACTGTACAGAATATATTCAAATTGAAATGATCTACCATCATTTTCTTTTCACAGAATTATATTTTTAAATTTTTTTTATTACAACTGAAAGATATATACATATATATTTATCACTATGGAAACATACTAATAAATACTGATGAAACATTGCACAAAAATAAAAATTCCAAAATTACAACCCTGCAGTTTCACCCTGACAGAAAATGTAAACATAAACATAAACAGACAGACAGACAGACAGACAGACAGACAGACAGACAGACAGACAACCCCTCCTCCTTTCCATCTCAGCTCAAAGTCAACCTGATGAAAATAAAATAGATAATCAGTCATCAGATACCCATATTTAGGACCAAAACAAAATTCATTGGGAAAAACTTCCAAGTTTGAGAAATAGGAAAGAAAGCATTTCCATTTTTGGTAAAACTTCTGTGTCGGCCTTAAAGGGTCTATTTGATTTTCTGAAGCTTCAACAAAAACATGATGTGTATAACCCAGAGGGACATTTATCATTTATTAACATTTATCATTTATCAGCCTTCCAATGTAACAGTAAAGTTCGTCTCGCCAATAAAGACAAATGGACATGATTGCAAATTTACTTTCAGAACAGAAGACATAACTGAGAAGTAATTGGACCAAAAATGATATAATTTGGGGCAAGAACACGTGGTCCAGATTGCAGGCGGAGCCGTTGCATTTATCACATATATCCAGAACGTCCCAGGTAAATCGGTTCTCTAGATTTAGAGAAATGAATCCCATGTACAACTTGAAATTGAATCAAACTGAGACGAGCACAAGATGAAGATCAGATTCTGTCAATCATCCCAAATATCTCGGCTCAGATGGATTCCCAGCTCTTCATCCCAGGCATTTCGAATTTTCCAATTACAATCAGCCCTTAGATTATTTAAAATAAAACTGTAAATCTTTCTGAAGTGGATTATATGTAATAATATTTTCCCAGGACTCTTCAGGGTGTATAGAAGAAACATTTGAGAAACATTTAGAGGCAAACTTCCAAACTCGTCAGTAACGAAACCAGTGTGAACCAGGAAAATAGATTCACAAAGCTATCAATGTATATCAGTTTCTGATTTGTTTTAAACCTCTATCACACCAAACTGAAAATGACGGGTCAGAAAGAGACGGAGGAAACAAGAGGTTGTTAGTCCAGGGGCAGAAAGACGAGGCAGCAATAAACTTAAAGCGTCTTCAGAATTGAAACCAGATTTTTAGTGTATTAAGAAGAACTTGATTATTAGTGAATAAAGAGGGTTTTATAGGCAATGAAGAAAAAAATCGGACCAGATAATGAAGACCCAGTACACAAAGACAGCTCCAATTTGCACCAAGGAGAACTGGCTGATTTGAACCAATAAGTCATTTTGTGTATGTGAGCCGCCCAGTAATAGGACTGAAAATCAGGAAAAGCACTGCGTTTACATCTTCGCAATAATGTTTTTTGACTCGAGGTTTCCCTTCCCAATAAGCCACCAATCAACCTATCCAAGGAATCAAAAAAGATTGAGCAAAAGTCGACAACGGGCAGCCTGGACGTGTTCCACGGCCGAGAGGGAAATAATCTGAGAATATACCATCACTATGGACACTGGCTTTGGGAGACGCATCAAGGAGACGGATCCAAGAAACAAACGTATCGCCGAATCCGAACTTCTTCCAAACCACAAACAAGTATTCCCACTGCGCCCGGTCCAAAGCCTTTTCAGCATCGAGGGAAATGAGCATTTCGGGTAAATCAGAAGAATGCTTTGAATAGGTGACATGAAAAAGGGTGTTCTTATTAAAGAATAACTGATGCCCCTTGACAAACATTTGCTCTTCAGATAGAAGCAAAGGGAAGGCCTTCTCCAAATGAGAAGCAACCAACTTGGCTATACCTTTACATCTACATTTAACCAGGACAATGGTCTGTAGGAACCGCATAAAGTTGGTCCTTGTCCTTTTTGTGAAGTAAAACTAAAGTAGCCTGTGTTGATGTTGGAGGCAAAGTCTTACGTTCTAAAGACTCGTTAAACATAGCCAATAATAGTGGTGTCAATTTTCTATAAACTTTTTATTAAATTTGATGGGAAACCCATCAGGTTTGTGTGACTGCAGCGTTTTTATATAATTTATTACTTCCACAAGGCCGAGTGAGGAATTCATGCTCCTTGCAGGATCCATATCAATAGCAGGAATGGAAAGACTGAAGAAATTCTTCCATTTTATTATTACCTGTGGGAAATTATGATGAGTATAAAGAAGAATAAAATGATTTAAAGTGTCATTAATTTCAATGGGGTCAGTTGTAATTACCTGTTGGGTATTTTGAATACAAGGTAATATACAAGATTTTACCTGATGCCGTAAATAATGTGCCAATAAACGGCCAGCCTTGTCGCCGTATTCATATGAACATTTACTGTGTAAAAGTAAGCGTTCAACTTCTTTGGTAGAAATTAAATCAGTCACTGATTGAACACCCATACGCTCTTAAAAGAATTCTGGTAAATCTAATTATAGCATATCTTCAATTAAGCTTAGCAACAGCCATTGCCTATTTAGTAAGCCTTTAGTTATGTCTTTCATTAGTTTTTGAAGATATTAGCATAACTGGATTTCTGGATTTTTGCTTTTTGGCGGTTACCTGGCATATTGAGAAAATCATAAAATGTGGACAGGAAGGAGATGTTTACAAGCTCGGTTTGGTGGGATTGACTGTAAATTTGGCTGAGTTGCTATGGAAACCTACCAGTTAGACTCCAAGGCTGGTGGAACGTTAACAGTTGGCCCGACCCAAAACAATCGGTATCCTTGGATGGCTGCTTACCTGAAATTATATGAACAAGATGTCTGCTTTGATTTTCTTCCCATGATTCCTGTGGACCTGACCTAAACGCTCCATCTCTTATCCAGGACCGTAGCTGGGGGCCAGGGTCCCTTAGGGACCAGTTCAAGAACTTCCTACTTTCACATGCATACATTCATACACACTGCATAGCTAAAACCACATCGTCCTTCACTCATCGCCCTCGCTTGCCCCTCCTCTGTCTTTGTTGTTTTCATTGAGATTTTTTAGTAACCTCACACTGTGGCCTTTATGCTGTAGGGAAAAAGAATGAGACTTCAATCTCAGCGTCTTAATTTGTGATCTAAGTAACGGATGGCGCCTCCCATGATGTCTGCAGCCTCTGGCACCCATGTCCCAAATGGAAATGGAAATTTTAAGTCTGCCTGATTTAAAGATAATTTGTTTATCTTTAACATTTTTGGTAAAACTTCTGTGTCGGCCTTAAAGGGTCTATTTGATTTTCTGAAGCTTCAACAAAAACATGATGTGTATAACCCAGAGGGTTAGGGTTAGGGTTAGTATGGTTCCCTGTGGTCTTGGCTTACTGGTGATCTCAAACCTCCTGGAGTTTATGTGAACAAGCTGCTCCTTCCCATCTCCTCCCTCCTTCCTAATGACAACTGTGGAATCACATGGCAGAACTCAAGGACTTGCTGAGATACCACCACCTTATCAGAAACTGTCCACATGGGAGAACAGGCTGTACAAATTCATGGTCAAACCGAGACACATCTCATTGTTACAGATACATTTCCCTGATGTCACTACCTTCACTGGCCGTGTCTTCAATGTTGCCGCTTGTGCTATGGTTCCTTGATATGTCAGTTTCTTTCCCCGTCTGTCTGCATAGTTAGAAACTGTGGAGTACTCAGCATTAACCCAGAAAAGAATTGGAACAAACTTAGAATCCAGAAAACTTTTAGCTTATAGATTATGGAATACTTATAATTATCTTACAACACAGATAAAGGAATTAAAACAAACTTATAATCTGGAGAAACAACCTTACATACTAGGAACACTTAGTTTATTTAGTTTGTATACTTAACTCCTAAGGACCTAATCTTTCTGGAATACCTTCAGAACAAGAATCCTACTAGTATATATACTATTCTTAAACATGGGAACTAATATGTAGTTTTTTTAGTTATTTCTTATTTTCCCTCTTGCTCTTTCCTTTGGTTTAATTTTTTATTTCTTTAATTATTTTAATTCCATAGTTTAGTTTCTTAATTAATTCTTGCATTTTGTTCTTCATTCATTTCCATTTAGTTTCCTTTGATTAGTTTCATCATTTCTCAGTTTGTTTTTATATCCTCTTTAGTTTCCCTCCTGTTATTAGTTTACCCCCGTGTTTTTATTGATGCTCACTATCTTCACTTCCCTTGTTGCTAAAAATGAGCTATATAAATAAAATTATCCATCCATCCATCCATCTTCTGCCGCTTATCCGGGGTCGGGTCGCGGGGCTAGCAGCTTAAGAAGGGAGGCCCAGACTTCCCTCTCCCCAGCCACTTCCTCCAGCTCCTCCGGGGGAATCCCGAGGCGTTCCCAAGCCAGCCGAGAGACGTAGTCCCTCCAGCGTGTCCTGGGTCTTCCCCGGGGCCTCCTCCCGGTGGGACGTGCCCTAAACACCTCACCAGGGAGGCGTCCAGGAGGCATCCTGACCAGATGCCCGAGCCTCAACTGGCTCCTCTCGATGTGGAGGAGCAGCGGCTCTACTCTGAGTCCCTCCCGGATGACCGAGCTTCTCACCCTATCTCTAAGGGAGAGCCCAGCCACCCTATGGAGAAAACTCATTTCGGCCGCTTGTATCCGCGATCTCGTTCTTTCGGTCATTACCCAAAGCTCATGACCATAGATGAGGGTAGGAACGTAGATCGACCGGTAAATTGAGAGCTTCGCTTTTTGACTCAGCTCTCTCTTCACCACGACGGACCGGTACAGCGCCCGTTTCACGGCGGACGCTGCACCAATCCAATAAATAAATAAAAAAAATTATTTTACACAAAAAATAACTCTTTGGATTAACATAAAAAAACATGGAAAGGATTTCCACCTGATTATTTCGCTTCATTTCAGCTCTATGTAATTCTGTTATTCCAGTTTAAAGCGAATGTGTTGGTTCAACTTGACTTTTAAGGTTGATTTAACTCATTTAACCCATTGGAATTTAATAATCTGATGGTATATTTGTTTACTTTAATCACATAAAATGTTTATTTAAAAATGTAATGTTTTGTTACATGTATGTTTATTACCTGAAATATGTTAAATATAAAATTAAGCAAATAATTTTATATTTAACATATTTCAGGTAAATGTGATTCATTTCATCACCTGTTTATATGCAACTTGAAGTGCTTGAATCAAACTTTTCATGAAAGTTCACCACATTAAATTATGAAATGAGAGAAAACAGACACTTCCAACTGTTCACATATATCAACATAAATGGTTCCTGTTCCTCTGCAGAGTGTGCAGCCTCGCTGAGCTCCTCTGCTGCAGTTTCCTCCTCGGCCTCTTGCTCCTCTTCTGCAGCCTCTGCTAATGTCATTATTTACCTCTTCTGGGGTAAATAATGACACCGTTAGCCTCCGCTACTGTAACTTGTTGCTCCATCATGGTTTTGCTGCATCGCCTCTTTAATTGACGCATGTCGGTCTGATGTTGTGGCGTTTCCCTCGCAGTGACCCAGATTCAGTGCTGGAACCCAGTCTGGATTGAGCTCATCCATTTCATACGTCAGTTTGCCTTGAAGAGGACATATCAGAACATAAATCAGTATTAATACTGTACATTTGATAACACTAGTAAAATAGTTTATTAATAACAGAATAACCTCGATGTCCACTGACAAAACTCGGACTATGCTACATAAAAAGTATAAGCCCGACCTAAACAAGGTTGACCCACTTAAATGAACTCAACATAACTGAACATGAGTAACCTGGACAAAATCATAGCAAAGCATTATGACACAAAACCAACAAAGCAAATTTAGACACTCGCCAGAATGGAAATGTCTGGAGCAAACTAGTAGATAACTTGGGATGTTGGAGAACGTGACATCAGGACGTCTGATACCCAGGATATTCGTCTCCTTTTCTTTAGCTCTGATAGCTCAGCTCCGTTAGCTTAGCTCTGATAGCTTAGCTCTCATAGCTTAGCTCCAGCAGCTTAGCTCCGTTAGCTTAGCTCCGTTAGCTTAGCTCCGATAGCTTTGCTCTGTTAGCTTAGCCTGCTCACATTGTTTACAGGCAGGAAAACAATTAAACTAAAGTCTGTTTTCCATCATTTTACTGTTACAGTTGTGTGATAAGACATTACATTCAATAACACAGCAAGTTCGAACCATTGCTAAATAATGTCATGGAAAAAAACTATTTCCAAGCGCTTTCCAGGTAAAATCACTCAATCAGGTTTATTCATATATTTTAAATAACTTAGATTGAAAAATAAAAAATATTTATGAGAATCGTTTTGTCGGTTATGTATTTGGCCTCACAAGATGGCACTCAGATCCCTACGCCTAGAGCAGTGACGTCACGTTTCAAAGCTCTATACAGAGACATCTTCTATACCTTCTGTGCCTCTATATGTGAACGTAAGGATGGAAATACAGTGAGACATAGATTGGAGACATAGACATAGACAATTGGAGTATCTGGGGTAAAGCGTTGGTCTTGTCATCCCCTACAAGATGCAGCCCTGGGTGGTCGCCCACAGCAGAATCTGGCTCTGGTTGATTAATCACCATTAATCACTATACCTAACTTTGTAAGCTTGAAATATTAATATGCACACAGCTGTGCAAACCCCTCTTGCTGCACGCCAACTCAACAGCAAATAAGAAAAATTAACTCCACTACACAGTGAAAGCAAACTTGTTCAAGAGCCAACTTATAGATCAGATCTATTTTATTAGATCTATTCCATTTATGTTTATATCAAACATGCACATTCTCAAAGAATTTTTTGTTGTCTCAAACCAACCTTGTCTGAAGATTCTTAGTTGTCCAGGTTTTTATATTCAGGAAGGTTAATGCAAAGTCAGTTTGTTTTGAACATTGCTTTAGAAATGTTCCTCTACATTCATTTCCTGTGATGAGGCAGCATTCTATTGTCCTCATCCAGCCAGTGAAGACCGCTGTAATTCATGCAAGTGAAACTGCGGGCCAGTAAACTAGATGTGCACAACATTGGCTACAGACCCAACACAATAAGGTTAAAAGTATTTCGCTGTACGTAGCTCCCTGTGTGTACCGCGCTGCTGTGAACTCGATAACTCTCTGCAGGAGGGAGGCTGTGATGTCAAAATGAATGGTTTGATTGATCTGCTTTATGTTACATCTACTAGTTGTTTAGTGCTTATCTATTGAGCTATCCAGTCAGCTATATATATGACTGGATATAGAAAGGTCACAGAAAGGTATCGGTGTAAATAGCAGAGGAGCCAAACACCAACTCCTCGTAGACCGCACAGTTGCCCGAGATTGCAAAACCCGACACACCAACCTGTGCATGGCTTGGATTGATTACAAGAAAGCCTATGACTCAATGCCGCATACTTGGATCATTGAATGCTTAGAGATGTATAACATCAACAGGACTCTGAGAGCCTTCATTGCAAACTCAATGAGGCTGTGGAAAACCACCCTTGAAGCCAACTGCAAACCACTTGCACAAGTGTCCATCAAATGTGGCATATACCAAGGAGATGCTCTGTCCCCGCTACTGTTCTGCATAGGCCTGAACCCCCTCAGCCAAATTATCAACAAGACTGGCTACGGATACCGACTCAAAAATGGGGCCAACATCAGTCACTTTCTCTACATGGATGACATCAAGCTGTACGCCAAGAGTGAGCGAGACATCGACTCACTGATCCACACCACCAGGATCTACAGCACGGACATTGGGATGTCATTCGGACTAGAGAAGTGTGGTCGGCTGATTACAAAGAGGGGGAAGGTGATCCGCACAGAAGGGGTCTCACTCCCAGAAGGAACAATAGCAGACATAGAGGACAGTTACAAGTACCTAGGTATACCACAAGCAAATGGCAACCTCGATGAGGCCACAAGAAAAGGAGCCACAGCTAAATACCTCCAACGAATAAGGCAAGTCCTGAGAAGCCAGCTCAATGGCA